>OX422214.1:81842907-82442907 GCA_949130495.1 Sambucus nigra | reverse complement strand
AATATCCAATGCACTTCCACGTATCTTCTTAAGAGTGGGGGTGCTTTTTGTCAATGTGTTGATCATAGTATAGTACCTAATTGTTTGGTATGCACTTTGTATCAGACATAATGTCAAAACATATACAAGGCTATAGATCTGTACTTTTACATAACCATTAAGTTCCTAAAATTTGATGTTCGTTCGTAAACCTTTAAATGAATAATCTATAAATCATAACATGCCAAACTCTCACTGAATCTGTTTCAGCAGAATGTTCCTGACGTGCCCAACACTCTTACTGGAATTGATGATTTCTGTGAAGCCTTTTCTCAGGCATTGATCTTTATGATCTCAAGGGGGACACAAGGAAGAGGGCCCATGAAATTATTGATAACTTTGCCAATCGCAGTTTTTGTTCCTTGGCCATTACACAATAGATGGTACCCGAGAAGAGCAAGGAGAGTGCTGGAGGACCATGGTAGTTTGTTTGTTTATTTCCCCTCTTTAACTCTCCAAGGAGTGATAGTGTAGAGACAATACTTAAAGCCCTTGCCCTTGGTGTCAATGTTAATATGATCACCGGTGACCAGCTTGCCAATTGCAAAGAGACTGGTCGGAGGCTTAGGATGGGCACCAACATGTACCCCTCTTTTTCCCTTCTTGGACAAAGCAAGGATGAGTCCATTGCTTCGATTGCCATTAACGAGCTCATTGAGAAGGCTGATGGATTTTTTTGGTGTTTTTCTGGAGCATAAATATGAGATTGTGAAGCTGCTGCAAGAGAGGAAGCATATTTGTGGAATGGCTAGAGATGGTGTGAATGATGCCCCGGCACTAAAGAGGGATGACATTGGTATCGCAATGGACAATCCAACCGATGCATCCAGGAGTGCATCTAACATCGTCTTGACCGAGCCAGGGCTCAGTGTGACTGTGAGAGCCATTTTGACAAGTCGAGCCATTTTCCAGAGGATGAAAAACTACTGCATCTATGTGGTCTCGATCAATATCCGTATCGTGATGGGGTTCATGCTCATTGCTCTCATCTCGAAGTTTGACTTCTCTCCGTTCATGGTCCTCATCATCGCCATCCTCAATGATGGGACCATCATGACAAAACTAAAGATAGTCAAGCCGTCTCTAGTGCCCGACATGGAAGCTTAAGGAAATCTTTGCCACCAGCATTGTACTTGGGACCTACCTTGCAGTTGTGACCGTGGTGTTATTCTGGCTAGCAACCGACGCTGACTTCTTTTCGAATATCTTTGGATTTCGATCAATCAAGAATCACACAGACGAGATCACGACTGCTCTATATCTTCAAATGAGCATTATGAGCCAAGCTCTCATCTTTGTGACCAGGTCTCGCAGCTGGTCATTTGTTGAACACCCCGATATCTGGCTCATTATTTCTTCCTTTCTAAACTAGTTTGTGGTTACTCTCATTGTTGTTTATGCAAACTAGTGCTTTGCTAGGATCGAAGGCATTGGGTGGGGATGGGCCAGAGCGATCTGGGTCTTCAGCATTGGGTGGGGGTGGCCTTCCGTTTGATGAAACTTCAAGTTACAACGAGAAAAACCATGAGTTTTCTGAGATTGCTGGACAAGTTGAATCAGTGATCAAGAAAAATGGATTGGACATGGACACCATCCAACAACACTACACGTTGTAAAATTATCAAGGCTAGAAAAATTGGGACTAGTTTGGGATAGATTATTTTCTGGAACTTATGAATTATAGAATATATTTAAAAGTCAACATTTTTACATAAAAATAACATACATTGTAATGTAATCTATAATTTCAGCCATTTTTTGATAACTGTGTTTCTTTCTGGATTTTTGCAATAAGTAATTATAATATATTTTTGAAGAACAACAGTGCTAATTGTTCTTTGCTGACAATATATGTGTTCATTGATCTTAATAAATTGAAAATGCTCTACTACTTAATTTAGTATACCCGGTGGCAGCACCATCGTCTGTTATGTTTTTACTTAATCATCTGTTGTTTGTATCGCTGCGTGTATATGTTTTGCTAGACTTTGGGTTTTCCCCACGAAGTTAGGACTGGAGTGGTTTTTGGGAATCATCAGACTAAGAGGTGGCAATTCAGGTGTTTTGTATCGTGTTACGTTCGCATCGTGTCTAGTACCAGTCACCTAACCCAATCCATTTTATGATTGCATTCATCCAATACCTTCAGAGTCACACTAAATAGACCTGATTATTAAACGTGTCATGTGCCAATCGAGATGCATAACCAGCATTCCAAAAACCTAGGACTAAGATCCATGCTCTCTCAACTAGGCACGCCACTCATAGGTTGTCTATGTATTAGCAAAACCAAGTACAAAATCACCTCTTTGGGCCACGTATGATTGAATTCCATGCTTATAGGTCTTCCAACAGTGTATCATGTTTCTAACAAAAATTCAAATTGTTATCAGGTGAAGGGTGAAGCAAACATATCATACATCTGCTCACGGTACTATCGGGCTTCGGAACTAATTTTTGGTGCTACAGAATAGACAACTTTAATTGATATATGGTCAGCTGGTTGCTTTCTTGCTGAGCTTCTACTAGGCCAGCCATTGTTTCCTAGAGAAAATGCAGTTGAGAAGCTTATGGAGATTATCAAGGTGTGGTTTTCCTTATTAAACACTAGAAGTCATGTTCTGATGTTATAGTTATCTTATATTTTGTCTTTTAGGTTCTTGGCACACCGACTCGGGAAGGAATTCGATGTATGAATCCGAAGTATACAGATTTTAGATTTCCTCAAATAAAGGCGCACCCTTGGCACAAGGTATGCTTTTCATTCTCCTACACTCTGAACAAAAAATCACCATACACTAAAAAGTTGATGGATTTATCATCAACTGTCGAATATTACTAAAATTCATCATGCAACATCATTTCTACTTTTTGTTTTCTGTTTTCTGTTAGAAGTCCTTGAGTTAGAATATCAACTACTCTCTAAATAAAATAAGTACTTGTAATCTTTTTTAACCCACTAGATAAATTAAGAAAAAGAATGGGCAAGGCCCAATAATCTCACGCATGAAACTCCAAAACAATCCTAAGACAAGCAGCATCCATCTTATTAAATTCAGCTGCTATGAATAATATTTGAGATCAGTACTTGTTCCCAGTGACGTTAAACTATGTAACAGAAGACTTGCATGCCCATAAGCAAAGGAAATCTTCTCCCTCAATTTATTCTCACCAATATTCAACTCTTAAGTGAATACAAACGAGAGCTTTAGATACAATTTATATGAGCCCAGGAAATTTGTCTCCAAATAACTCCAGATGACGATAGATTAAACTAACCTATCTAGTTTTTGATTATTGAATAATTTTTATTCTTCTTTTATAAAAAACAAATCACATTACGATTAATTGCATTCTTTCTTAGACGCAACCCATGCTCCACGTA
The DNA here is from genome assembly GCA_949130495.1 of Sambucus nigra. NCBI lineage: Eukaryota > Viridiplantae > Streptophyta > Magnoliopsida > Dipsacales > Adoxaceae > Sambucus > Sambucus nigra. The sequence goes on along the minus strand of OX422214.1, from coordinate 82,439,483 downwards.
TCTCAATCCACATATTTACTAATAAAGAATGAACAATTCACAAAAGAAACAGAGAATGCATCGTTTAGCCTAAATAAAGACAGTGTTGCTCCTGGATTTTCGCACATTTGACTTGATTTGGATCTTTCTTCATGAATCTATACTCTATCTCCTTTATGTATCATTTGTTGTTTACTCTTAGCGTTCTTTCACGGGTTTTAAATTGGCACGGGGTTCTGCCTTTTTTCACCGAAGGTCTAATCCGGAGGATTTCAGCTGCATCTTTGGGTTCTTCCTTACTTCTACAACATCATACATGTGAATTGTCATTCTGGGGTTCGAGGGACTCACACATGTATAAAAAATAGTGATCTTGAATGCAAACTACACTGCAAAATGTATTTAGGACTATTTGTTTTCATGTACCAATGAATTGCATTACTCTTGGAAACTCAATTAATAAGACAATTTAGTGTAATTAACTTTTATTTTATTTGTTATTCTTTATTCAATATTTGAGTTAGTAGTTATTTTAATTCTCCCTTCCTCGGTATACATCATTGTATTAGCCTTATTTCTCTTTGTTAATGTTTTTGGCTTGGGGATTACATATCCACTGAAAATTTAATGTTTTTGGCTTTGTTAAAAGAACTAATTCATTTTTTGATTTACATATCCACTGAACTAATTCATTTATCTTTGTTAATACTTAAAACAAGTCTCTCTCAACTTGGGTTTCAGATCTCATCATATTTCTTTGAACAGGTCGTTTGTATGTTTGGTATTTAAACTCTCTACATATATTTCTTTATTTTCAATAGAAAATAAATAGGGTGGAAAGTCCCCCCCCCCCCCCCCCCCTTCTTACTTCACTCAAAGTGTAACATTTGTTAAATACAAAATCGTTAACTCGGTGTCGTTTGAGATTTCTTTTATGATTCTGTTTATATCTTCACTTGAATGCACTACAATTTAGTTGAAATGTACGATTTTGATGCATTAAAACCATACATTTCAACTACTTTCCAGGGCCAGAGATATTAGTTCTTTCCATCACCAAAGAGGTAACACAAAGAAGAACTGCCACCAAGAGCAGCATGGACCTGTGATGAAGTTGCCACAGTTTTGTCACTCTGGCTGTAAGTAATTGTTTGTCTTACTGTCATGAATGCTTGATGGAATTGTTTGTCTTACTGTCATGAATCTACTTACTGTTGTTTACTGATTGCGAAGGGGTAGTATGCATGCTGTCACTCACTCCTGTTGGAATCTTCTTACCCTTATCAACGGATTGAGAAGGGAAAGCAGACTTTTTAGCAGACCCGTGTTTAAATCTTTCCCCTGGTACTAAGAAGGCTGCATTGGTAAGAATCATTGTCTTCTCAATTCATTCTGCTATCGGAGCCATTTACTATAGAGAAAATGTATCATTGACACAAGCGTGATTCGCGCACATGGCAATCGCTATATTTTATGTTTTGCACATTATCTGTTTTCTGATTTCCATTGATGAATAACCAAGTAATTTACTACCTAATTACTATTTGTGTCTATTGATAGGGATTTGGCTTGGGTTATATATCTTTTGGTTTATAATGAACTTAAGCAGGTAATGTTTAGTTTATAGGTTCATATATTTTTTAGGTTCAGCACTTGAGTTGGTGATTGCAACAATAAATGCACTTTTTTGGTTCAGATTTATAGTTGAACTTTTAGATTTCTTTTGTGCTTCTTTATTTAATGTTTCATGCTCAGTTCAAATTTTATTTGTGCTTCTTTTGGATCATCAGATGGGTTATTTCGGTGCTTCTTTTGTGCGTGATTATATTTCTTTTGCGGGAATTGTTAGTTGTTTTAAAGATCTAACTTTTCAATGCCCCCAAGGTATACTCTATATGTTCAACTTCAAGTTCCCTTTTAATTTATTTTGTTAGTTTAATTTGTAATCTGTAATACTTCAGTAAGTTTGTTCAATTTTAGATTGTATACTAAAAAATAGGAAGGTGCACTATGACTTCATTGTAGTCACATTTCAGTGGATAGGAAGCATAGAAAATTATCACTAACTCTTTTTCAGCAAAAATTATGTATGTGTATGCTATTTTTGAGGAGTGTTTGCTATTGTTGAGGGGTGTATTTAGAGGCTCACCGTGAGAATAGAATTGAAGACATGCATTGGTTTGTGGTGTACAAGTGGTGAGAGAAATTTCCAGAAAATACACATTCCTTTTAGTAGTTGAGAATACGCATTCCTCTTGGAAAGTTTTAGATTTTCACCAATGCTTTGACAACTGAAGCACATGGTCGAAGTAATAAATTAAGGTTGGTCAGGATGATTGTAAAGAACTGTGGTATAAATGTATAATAACCCGTTCAAGTCTTTATTTCATTACTTTAAAGTTGATAGTTTAAGTGGAGCTTCTCGCAAGATGTTTTTAAAGGATACAAATGTCAATAAATCATTCAAATTATTTTTTTGATTATTGATTGTTTGTTTGTTTTGTTTGTTTTTGAAGCATACAAATGTTTATACTTGCTTTGGTGTAGAGAAATTGATATTGATTTAGTTCATTCTTCACCAATTTCCACAACGAGGCGCCGATACCATTGAAGATGAAGGTATTATCTCACATTCCCTTATATACTACTTAGTTTATCTTCTTATTTTATAAATTTCTGTAGTTATTATTACAATTATTTCCTTTTTATTTTGTAGATGTATGGTGGGAGCTTATAAATATATTACTGTTATAACATATAGTGGGGGCTTATAAATATATCTATAACAGTTAGGGATCCCTGTCAACAATTGTGGGAGCTTTTCAGTCAAACTGAATTGAATGTTGACAGGGCTATCAACAATTGCTATAAATATATTAGTGTTATAACACAATTGTGGCAGCACAAGCCCTTGGATTTCATTGGAGTTGCTTTTATAGCTCATAGTTTCACTTGCGTGGCAGCACAAGCCCTTGGATTGGTTGGTCTAGATCCTAATAAGGTAAGTTCATTTTGTTTCATATTGTTACTTGATTTTTAGTACTGTACCTTTAGGATATTATATGGATTTATTGGCTATTTTCTTTCTAGGTGGCAGAAATCATGAAGGATCGTCATCATGGGTTTGTTATTACCGAGCTGTGGAAGTCCTCAATGTGCTACCCACTACCAATGGTGGTACTGTGGAACTAAAAGTTCGTAAAAGTGGCCGAGGACAGACTTTGAGAATAATTGTTTCACCAACCTGTGTGCTAAGTTTGCAATTCATCACTACCTACAATTACCATTGCACCACCGCTCGAAACGGGGTTGCCTAGAGGAAACATCGTCATACTGGTAATCTGGAACTGTCCGAGCCTAGAGTTCATTCCAAAAGGAGGTCATTCGGTCAACCGGCTAACACTTATATTCTATGGTTGTGGGAATCTAAAGTCATTGCCTGATCTTTGCCAACCAACATAAGACGACGTAATTCTCTAACCAAACAAGGTGTCTTTATTGTGATGTCTATTATTTGTGTAAGGTTGCAGAAAGAAATAAAGGCTTATTGCTCTGATATTGTTTGAAGCATGTTTCAATTTGGCATATGGTGTTGTGTACATTGGATTATGATATAGTTGATATAGAATTAGGAAATTAATTTTTTGGGACTAATTAATTTTTTTGGGACTCAATTTTATATGAAGTAAGCATGTATTTTATTTTCATGAAATTATGGCGCAATGTAAAAAGAACCTTTTGACTTGATTATACATTTTCTGGGAGGACATTATGGCCAATTTTTTTAACAATTACACATTGTTTTTTTCGAGAACAAATTTTTTTCCGTTTTGCAATTCCGTACTATGGAAATTATTGTCATTTTGGGATTACGTATGTTGAAAATTTTCAACGTGCCTTCAGGCATGGGCATTCCGCTAGTATATATATATATAACAGCATATATACATATAACAGCATATATATATATATATATATATATATATATATATATAGCATACTGCATACATACTGCATATCTATATAATATGGGAGAGGGGTGTTTAAATAGTGCCACCGAATTAACGGTTGTGATGAATTTTTTGGGAACGATCTAAGGGTCTGATATTGTGCCATGTCACAGTTTGACAATTGTGACGTGGCAACTTTGACACAAAACGCGTGCCCCATTTTGCACAAACCCTTCGTCCCCTCATTCTCCTCTTCCTCTCATTTTTCTTCCCCCTTCAGACCAAACCCTCCCCGAAAAAACCCTAGACGCTTCACCCTCTTCCGCCGCCGTCCCATTGACCTAAACCCTCTGTCGCCGTCCCACTGACCTAAACCAAACCCTCCCCACCCCTGTATCCCTTACTCTCGCTCTCATTCATTTCAGTTCTTTCCCTTTCAACACAAACCCTAAGCCCTAGCAGTCGCTGCCCTCCCTTTCCGCCTTCAGGTAGTCTTTACACATGCATAATCACACACGCATAATCACACCTGCCTCCATCGTCTGCCTCTGCCTCTCCCTCTCCCTCTCACTGCCACACACACATGCCAGAAAATCATAGATCTGTAAACTTTTGGGGTTTTTAAAAGTTTCGATTTGTAGCATCAAAATACTCAGTTTGTATCTCAGTTGAGTGGTATGAGTTTTTCTTACTTAGGGTTTGCATCTTAAAATTGCTTTTCATTAGTTTGTAGATACATTGCTTCTAATCTAATTTTTTTGTTATTAATTTATTATTCTAATATTTCTTTTTTGCCAAGTAAGTCTTGATATTTTCAAGAAAAGCATATCTAATTTGACAAAAAAAGCATCTCTCTAATTTGACAGGCTCTGGAAATTGCAGCCGGGGGAAATGGATCATCATGTCATATCTTGGCTTAGATCGGTTCAATACAAGCTTAGTTTGAGATGAAAAAGGTAATATGTTTGTTAAAAGCATAGTTTATTCAAATTTTAGGCATTAGTTTTTTTATCTATTTTAGGCATTATGTTTATTTTTATTGTTCAAGACATATTAGGTATCAGTTTTCAGATCTGATTATATTTTTCTATAGGAATCGTAAGGTTTTTTTAAGACTTAAAACTTCAAAGATATGTTAAGGTATACACCATGTTAAACTTCAAGTTTGATTATCTTTTATATTGTGTCTGAGTTGGGTCCATTAAACGGAAGGTGAGCAGTGGAATACTTTCGCCACTTCCACATTTTAGCTATATGCACGCCTTGATCGTAGTTGGGTCCTCTAAATGGAAGGCGGGCAGGTAACGTCTTATAAGCATGAGGAATTACAAGAAAATAATGTTGAGATATACGTTAAGATCTTTTTCCTACTCTTCCCTTTTTTGTAGCTACTAATTTGGGGATTATATCTTACGTTTATTTGGTTTGCAACGTTAGGTATCTTCTACTCCCTCTCTGTTTTTTCTGTACAAAGTAAGGTATATTTGTTTGCTGAGTTATAGGGCAAAATGTTTCGCCTCTTCCTTTTCTTTTTGGTTTTTGAATCGGGTTTCTATTATTTTGATCTTGAATGTTTTTTCTTATTATTTAAGTTCAAATTCTTTTTTTCATTTTGTGATTGTAGAATTTCTTTCTTTCTTTCTACTAGGTATTACACCGCTAATTCCTAGCTCACAAACCACTTTATTCCATTGGAATGATGAAAATGAACATCGGATATGGAGATTTCTATTTTAGATTTTCTATTCATGTGTTGGCTTAATCCTTAGGATATGGATAAAGTGCAAGTTTATTCGGTTAATTAGATGTGGGTTTTCATCCTAACACTACTATTTTTGTTTGTTCTTTATTGCAGTTCCTGGGATATAAAACGAAAGGCGTATGAGATATGATCTCATATGAACTTTGGTACATGTTTTAGAGGTAATATGTACATCTCATTGGCTATTCTTAGACTTTATGTGTACACATTTTTATGTTTATATAGTATACGATATAATTAATGCGCATGTTCTTGATATGTGTGTTGACACCTACCTAAAACACATATCAATCTATAAACATATGTACTATTATAATGTAATATACTGTCACTTCCCAGATACATGATGCTTTCAATGTAATAGAGGTCAATTTAAGTGTTGCAAGCAGAAACAAGTTTAATATGGGTTAAATATGTATACGATGTCTGTTCAATTTTGGGTGCATTCTAATGTGTGTGTGTTTTCTTCAGATGTTGGGGAATGCCGAATTAGTTAGACATACACTCTTATGGGGTTCGACTTTCGAGATGGCGAAATGCTATTGATTTTTATCTTAAAAATTAGCATAGCGCTCTGAAGTTGTCGGTATTTGGTAATGATATACTTACCTCTTTTTTTGTTGAAGGAATAGGAATCATGGATTTGGGTTTGGGACCAAATGATGGATAGCGACCGGTTCGGATGCAAGAGAGTGATATGGCCTACATCAAGTGAGTTTGATGCTTGAATTGAAGAGAATTTTCATTGAAGTGAGTTTTCATTATTACTGAATTGTTTTAGGTTTGGCAGTTCTGGGGTAAAGAGATCTGAACTCGGTTTGCTTCAATGAGATATCCTCCAAGATCTGAACTCGGTTTGCTTCTGTTGAACTTGGTTTCGAAGTTCTGGGGTAAAGATAAGGATCTCCTCTTCTTTTTCAACCATAAAGGTCTGATTTTTACCTGATTTATCTCTTTTTCGCATCTTCTCTACTTTTTCAACCTATTATTTTCTAATTTGAAACAAAGCTATTTTTTCTGCAAACTTATATTTGTGTTTGAAACAAGATTATATTCTGTATTATTTTCTAAATTAAGATCGAGACTCTAAGTGATATATTTTGTATTTCCTTTAGTCAATATTATGTTCTATTATAAGAGCACTTTAACTGTTCATCATTGGGGTCTTTCAGTTCTTTGCTTCTGATGCGAGGATAAAGACTGTGAGGAAGATGATAATGACATTTACAACTGAACAAAGGAAGGAAGCTTTGAATCTATTGTTGCCATTTCAAAAATCTGACTTTGAGGGAATATTCCATGCAATGGATGGTACTTCTCATTTCTGCAAACTTATGTTTGTGTTTACTATAGTATTAATTTGGAAATTGAATAAACTTATATATCTACAAACTTATATTTGTGTTTACTAGATCGCAGTCAGTTTGGGAGATGGGAGACATTAGTTGCTACTCAAAATGCACATTGCTGCTGAAAATTCACATTAGTTGCTGCTAAAAATGCACATTATGCACATTAGTTGTTGCTGAAAATGCGGCCAAAAATTGTTAATTAATCGAGCCAACTGAGGATGAACCAAACAAGAAATCAGTTTCAGAATATTCAGGTCAAATGTGGTGACCCAAAACCTCTTGAAGTCGCCCGAACACCTCTGAATTAATGCAACTAATGTGCATATTGCAGAAACATGTGCAGCTTCTGTTACCTCTCCTTTGAATGTTTTAGTGTATACTTAATAGCAAACAAAACTAGCCCAGTAAGAGTTTCTTCAAATACTTTTGGTGATTTTCTATCAGTTGTACATTAAGTTCACTTATGCAATCATTTTAGCCTTTTAGGTATGTGTATACATAGATTGTATTAAAGTGTTCCTAAAGAGCTCACCCAATGTATTGTTGGCATCTCTCTGAGTATGTTGACGACCAAAATTGTACCATATTGATCCACAACATTCCTTATCTTATTTTCATGATATTGAATTATATTGGCTTAACTTTTCTGTATAACTGAATTATGTGACTCTTAAGTGAGGGTGCATATGATTAACTGATCTGTATAATTGAATTATGTTTTGAGGGTCTGATATGTTTATGTGAATTATGTTCAAGATGAAGATCTGATGGTCCCATTAACTGATCATTTTTTGAATAACTGATTTGAGCTACTGAAATGCATCGTAAATAACTGATGAATTATGCTACATGAACTATAAGGGTCTGATTAACAATTTTAATAACTGATCTGATGTTATATACAATTTCATGAACTGTGGGAATTCAATTATTTTCTTTTCAATGATCGTTATGTGCGTGTTAAAAGGTACAAGAAAATAGGTTGTCATCAGCACTTGAGGGGGTTATCGACCAGAGGTAAACATTACTGTGTCCGTTAGAAATATTTTGAAGTTTGATCCAACTTCAACAATATGTAATCTTATTTCTCCAAAACAAAAAATGCATAAGGTAAGCTATATCATCTCTCTATCAAACTCTTTAAATTACTAAATCTAATTTTTTTTTTATGTTTTTTGGACTAAAATGCTGAAATGCTGTTGCTGAAATGATGGATGTGTATTTTCATTATGTTTTAAGTACCAAAATTTGTTGCTGAAATGTGAAATGATGTTGCTGAAATGTTGCTGAAATGTTGCTGAAATGCTGTTGAAATGTTGTTCTAAAGCTTTTTTCATGTTTTTTATGTGTATAAAGAGACTAGCATTTGTCAAGTCTTAACGAATTGATTTTTTTAATCAGTCATCTTACATTATGTGCCATTGACTTTTGTTTTCTATAATGTTTGATTATGTCATAATTTATTTCTTTGCGTATTTTTCATAATAAGACCACGTGATAATTATTTATGGTCTACTTGAATTCTTACATTTAGAGTGCAAGTTGATTTGCATAGTATATTGATTTAATAATAGAATTATCATTGACATTTGAACCATTGAAAATGCAGGCGTTGAACTCATAAAGACCACGTGAGGAATCAAGGAAACAATGACCAAATTTAAATTTACTTGGTATGATTTGTCTCCTTATAACACTCTTAACGTACTTTATTGTAGATTTATGTATCTTTCTCTTTCTTTTTGTAAATTGTATTCTATTATTTGACTCAAAGTCAACACCCTTAATTGCCATTTATGAAATATCTATTGTTTTTCCACATTTTAAATCCATTTGAGATAGATTATTTTCTGGGGAATATGAATTATGGAAGTAAATTTCAAAGACTATTTACATGTACTTCACGCATCCCTCATTCCCCCCTCCCCCCACCTCTCTGTGCCTCCCTTCCCCACTACAAAACCACGCCTATGCCCTCACCCTCCGAGATCCTCTCTCCCGCCTCAACTCAATGCTCCTCCTTCACCACTAGCTTCATCTGAAAGGTAGTCTTTGTTTATATTTGTTTACCGATTTAGTTATTTGGCCATAAATTAAGTGGCATGTGTTCTTGAAAATGGTCGATTGATATTCAATTTAAACTTTTGTTATTGGGCATGGGTTTGTAGTGTCATAGACATGACTTTTGGTGATGCTCAACTGATATAAAACTATGGTGAACTTTTTTGGTGATGCTCAACATTTTTGGTGATGCTCAAATGATTTTGATATAAAACATTCATCGCAATTAGGCCATGAAGAAACCCTCTCTCGATATGAATTTATTATTATTTTCTCTTCATTCATGTGGTCAAAATCAGGTTCATTTATTATTTTCTCTTTAGTTATTGTTATTAAGGAATTTTACTCTCATGCGTTGATTTCTGATTTGAATTGTGTACTATACATCGTGTTTGCATTGTGTATCATTTGGATTTTAGTGCTTGAATTGTACACTATTTTTATAACACATTACAACTTGAATGTTTATATTCTTTTTCTTTTTAGGGATCTTCTTCTACACCGGATTCTTACATGTACATGCGATCTCAGGTAACCTTATTCTCAGTTACATCTTATGTTTCGGGGGTTTGAAAAAAAAATAGTATATGCTGAAATTTTGGGTTTCTTTGTTTTTAATCAAAAGAAGGTATGTTTATTCATTGCTCTGCCTGAACAGGAATATCCCCAAAACAATGAAAAGAGTACGTCCGTTAGGGCCGATGCAACGAGTTCTAATGCCTCATCGAACTTGGACTTGGAGTCCTTTAGGGTAATGCCTCCATAATTTGTTGAACTTGGAGTCAGACACACACACACGTACACACACACAAACAAGATAGCGACTCATATACACCATGTTAACAATATTCTTGATGCTTTGTTTTTAAAAATATTGATTTAAACTTTTTTCTTTTCAGATGTATGCAACTATGTCATTGAAGATGTTGATGTTGAAGACTATTGAGTCAACTACTCCAAATGTTTTGCTACATGTTTCCTTCAATAACAATCCCCCAAAATAAGACTCTTAATTTTTTTTGCTTAAACGAAGAGGTTGTTTATATGATGCCCCAAGTTGGACTATAAATGTTGTTACTGGGAGTATTTTTTATTTTTTAAACAGGGGGATAGTCCTACAAACAAAGGAGACTCTGTCCAAAATTTCTAAAATATTTACACGGTGTTGTAAAAGTAGCTTTATGACTTAAATTTGTACGATTAGTATTGTTGGGGAACGATTTTTTTTCCATTTTTCAATTACGTAGTTTGGAAATTTTTTTCGTTTTGCGATTACGTACTTTAGAAATTTTCGTTGTGCCTTCAGGCACGGGCATACACTAGTATATATATATATATATATATATGTATATATATATATATATATATATATGTATATATATATATATATATATATATATATATATGCTGTTATGCTTATATATATATATATATAGCTATATATATATAGCTATATATATATATATACTGAAGTTGATCATCGCCCCTTTTTCTAAGTCAAAAAATTCATTTGTATGCTCTTTTTGAACTGTAGTTAATCCATTGGGGACTACATTCTTATTTTTCTTCTTCTTGTAAATTAAGTTGCTAGTTTTGAAGCATGGTTTCAAAGGAGTAGCTGCCTTACCATAGTCCTTATGTCCTCCAACTTTACAGTCTTCATTATGATGCCTTACTTTTAGACAATTAGAACAATAACTAGGAGTAAGATCATATAAAACTAATGTTGTGTACTATAAAATGTTTATTAACAATTTTGATGTGAATGTGTAGTCGTCATCCATTTAATATGTACAGGTAAAGGTCAATAGTATTGCAAGCGGTCAAGTTGTTTTACTAAATTGCGTGCTTAGCAGAAGAGTTTGTAACTAAGAGCTTTTAAGAATCCGTCTTTAAAGCTTCAGTGTAAGGCGTCGCAATCTCAGGTATTCCTTTATTTTTTGTAGTATTTTTTGTAGTATTCATCTTCTAATGCTTACTTATATGTTTGATTTTTTCTCAGGTAAGGATTCTGCAGTTTGTGTATTCCATTTTTACCCATTTTTTTATTTGTTCGATTTTACCGACTCAAGATTAACCCGATAACAAATGGGGAAGAACGGGCCAGATAACAAATGGGGCAGAATGAACCAACAACCCAATGACTGAAATCAGACCAACAGCAGCAAAACCAAGCACTACCAAGTGAAACCAAACGGACCAAGAACTGCGAAGTGAAAATTGACCTAGCACTGCCAAGTGAAAAGGGACCAAGCACTGCCAAGTGTTGATTCAAAGATGGCCGCAACTACCTTTTGTAGGAGAATTCTTAAAAGGTTGCCCTGTATTTCAATTTTACATTTTGTTGGATTGGTTGTTACCCTTTGGGTGGATAGTTCAATAAATAAAGGAGACTCTGTCCATTTTTTTTTAAATTGAGACTTTTATTTGAGGCACAATGTAATTTTCTTTAATGAATATTGTATATTTCAAGTTATATATGAATTTGTTTGATGAAATCTAGACTATTTGAATATTGTTCGACTATTTATTATCTATTTACAAGGGTTGATTTAACTATAAATAATAGTTGTTTATTGATGGAGTCATGATTTTTTTTAAATTTTACATCAACATTTATGTCAGTTTTGATAAAACTCTCATAAAAATTATTAAAATTGACATAAATGTGATGTTATTTATATCAGTTTTTCGTGAAAATGTGATTAAAAACATGGTGAATACCATAGTTTTTATGTGTGTTCTTAAAAACTGAGATAAATGTGATCTTATTTATGTCAGTTTTACGAACATTTATGTCAGGGCTTTATATGTCAGTTTTGAAAAATTCTAAAACTGACATAAATGATCATTTATGTCAGTTTTTGACTGACATAAATGATCATTTTTCTTGTAGTGGTTGTTTGGGGGTTGTTTGAGATTTTGGCTCACTAGCGGCATGTTTTTAGGCCTAAATGTGTCTATTTTTCAATTTTGGTCCTATTTTAAAATTGGGAGTCCCACGACTAGGCGGTTGTTTCTACAAGGTACGTTGGTTATGTGTGGGGTGTTCGTGCCCGTGCAGGGCCATTTGGAGGTTGTTTGAGCTTTTGGTCCATTAGTGACATGTCTTCAAGCCTAAGAGTACTTATTTTCAAATTTCGGTCCCATACTCAAACCGTGAGTCCTATGATAATATGATCGATTAGTATGAGTTATGTTAGTCACTTACGAGGGGTTAGCACCCCTTACGGGGCCGTTTGGGGGATGTTCAGGGATTTGGCCCACTATTGACACATTTTCAACACTAATTGTGCCATTTTTTGAATTTTATTCCTATTCTCAAACCGAGAGTCCCGCGACTATGCTATCATTTGCTAAGAGTTAAGTTGGTCACACACTAGGTGTTCTTGCGTCTTGCGGGGACGTTTGGTGGTTGTTTGGGGTTTTGGACCACTAGCGGTAGGTTTTCAAGCTTAAGTGTGCACAATTTTAAATTTCAATCAAATTCTCAAACTAGGAGTCCGGGGCCTACGCAGCCAGTTGGTACGAGTTATGTTGGTCATGTGTGAGGTGTTAGTGCCCCTTTTAAAGATGTTTAGGGGTGTTTGTGGTTTTGGCTCACTAGAGACACATTTTCAAGCCTAAGTGTGACTATTTTTATTTTTTTTTCCGATTGTCAAATCGGGAGTCCTAACGACTATGTCGTCGGTTGTTACGAGTTATGTTGGTCACGTGCGAGGTGTTCGTACCCTTTGTGTGGCCGTTTGGGGGTTATTCGTGATTTTGACCCACTAGCGGCACATTTTCAAACCTTAATGTGCCTATTTTTAAATTTCGGTCTTATTCTATAATAAGGCATCCCACGAGTTTGCGGTCGGTTTTTACAAGTTACATTGGTCATGTGAAAGGTGTTCGTGATCCTTCTGGGGCTATTGGGGGATGTTGGAGGTTTTGGCCGACTTGCGGCACGTTTTTAAGCCTAAGTGTGCCTATTTTAAATTTTTATTCGTATTCTTAAATCGAGAGTTCTGCAACTATACGATTAGTTGCTACAAGTTATGTTGATCGTGTTCAAGGTGTTCGTACCCTAGTGGGGCCGTTTGGGGGTCGTTCATGGTTTTATCCCACTAGCGGTATGTTTTCAAGCCTAAGTTTGCCTATTTTCAAACTTCGGTTCTATTTTGCGACTATGCATTTGATTTATAAGCATTACGTGGGTTACGTTTGAGGTATTCACGCCCTTTACGGGGTCGTTTGGGGGTTGTTCGTAGTTTTGGCCTACTAGTGGCACGTTTTCAAGCCTAATTGTGCCTAATTTCAAATTTTGACCCTATTCTGAAATCGGGAGTCCTATGACTATGCAGTCGGTTTCTACGAGTCACATTGATCACGTGGGAGGTGTCCATACCCCTTTCGGGGGTTGTTCATGGTTTTGGCCCACTAGCAACATATTTTTAGCCCAAATATTTATTCTCAAATTTAGTCCTATTTTGAAATTGGGAGGCCCGCAAATGCGCGGTGGGTTGCTACGATTTAAATTGGTCATGTATGAGAAATTCATGCCCCTTGTGTGGTTTTTAGTGGGTTGTTTTGGATTTTGGCCCATTAGAGGTACGTTTTCAAGCTTAAGTGTGCCTATTTTTAAATTCCAATTATATTCTTAAATCGGGTGTCACGTGATTATGAGATCGATTGCTAGGAGTTACGTTGATCACGTAAGGGGCCGTTTGGGGACTGCCCATGGTTTTGGCCCACTAGAAGTACATTTTCATGCCTACGTGTGACTATTTTCAAATATCGGTCATATTCTCAAATGGGGAGTTCTGTAACTACACGGTCGATTACTATGATTTACTTCGTCACGTGCGAGATGTTCGTACCTTTACGGGGCCGTTCTGGGTTTTATCCCAATAGAGGAACATTTTCAAGCCTTAGTGTGACTATTTACAAATTTCGTTCCTATTCTCAAATCGAGAATCCTGTGACTATGCGGTTGATTACTATGAGTTACATTGATCACGTGCGAGGTGTTCACTCCCCTTGCAAGCTCATTTAGGGACTGTTCAGGATTTTGGCCCACTAGCAGCATGTTTTCAAGACTAAATGTCCCTATTTTTAAATTTTGGTCCTACTCTCAATTCGCGAATCCCATGACTAGGCGATCGGTTTCTACGAGCTACATTGGTCACGTGCGAGGTGTCCGTGCCCTTGTGACGCCATTTGTAGGCTATTCGGGTTTTTTGTCCACTAGCAGCACGTTTTAAAGTCTAAGTATGCATATTTTCAAATTTTGATCCTATTCTCAAACCGTGAGTCCTGTAACTACGTGGTTTATCGAAACGAGTAATGTTAGTCACTTATGAGATTCTCGTGCCCATTGTGGGGCCATTTGGCTGTTGTTCAAAGTATTGGCCTTATAGTGACAAGTTTTCAAGCCTAATAGTGCCTATTTTCAAATTTCAATCATATTATCAAACTGGGAGTCCCACTACTACACCATCGATTTCTACGAGTTACGTTGGTCATGTGCGAGGTGTTTGTACCTCTTGCGAGGCCGTTTGGGGACAGTTGGGGGTTTTGGTCCACTCGGGAAACGTTTTCAAGCCTAAGTATGGCTATTTTCAAATTTTGGTCATATTCTTAAACCAGGAGTCCGACGACTATGTAGTCGGTTGCTATGAGTTACGTCGGTCACGTGCGAGGTGCCTGTACCCGTTGCAGGGCCTTTGGGGGTTGTTCATGATTTTTCCCCATTAGTGGAACATTTTCAAGCCGAAATGTGCCTATTTTTATATTCCGATCTTATTCTCAAATCGAGAGTGCCATGACTATATGGTTGGTTGCTACGAGTTACGTTGGTTACGTGCGAGGTATCCATGGCCATCGGGGGGCCGTTTTGGGGGCTCTTCTTGTTTTTTGCTCACTAGAGAGACATTTTTAACCCTAAGTGTGCCAATTTTCAAATTTCAGTCCTATTCTCAAATCGATTGATATGAGTTACGTTGGTCATGTGCAAGGTGTTCGTAACCCTGGGTTGTTTGGGGATTATTTGTGATTTTGACCCACTTGCGGAATATTTTCAAGCCTAAGTGTTCCTATTTTCAAATTTTGGTAATGTTCTGAAATCAAGAGTCCGATGCCTATGCATTCGGGTTTTAAGAGTTACGTTGGTAACGTGCGAGGTATTCATGCCCTTTACGAGGCCGTTTGGGGGCTGTTAGTGGTTTTGGCCCACAAGTTGAATGTTTTCGAGCCTAATTATGCCCATTTTCAAATTTTGGTCAAACTATGAAACCAGGAGTCCCACGGCCTCGCGATTGGTTGTAACGAATTACGTTGGTCACGTGTGAGGAGTTCATGTCCCTTACGGGGCTGTTTGGGGACTTTTCAGGGATTTAGCCCACGAGTGGCATGTTTTTAAGCCTAAGTGTGCCTATTTTCAAATTCTAGTCCTATTCTCAAATCGAGAGTCTTGTGAATACGCGATCGATTCCTACAAGTTAAGTTGGTCACGTGCAAGATGGTCATTCCCCTTGCAGGGCCATTTGGGAGCTGGTCAGAGTTTTGGCCCACTAACGACACGTTTTCAAGCCTAAGTTAGCCTATTTTCAAATTATGGTCCTATTCTCAAACCTGGAGTCCTACGACTATGCGGGTAGTTGCTACAAGTTACGTTGGTTACGTACGAGGTGTATGTGTCCCTTGTAGAGCCATTTGGGGGGTGTTTGGGGTTTTGGCCTGCTAGCGCTATATTTTCAAGCCCAGGTACGACTATTTTGAAATTCTGATATTATTATCAAATATTGAGTCCCGCGACTATGCAGTTAGTTTCTACGAGTTACGTTGGTCACGTATGAGGTGTTTGTGACCCTTATATGGCCGTTTGGGGGACTGTTCAGGATTTTGGCCCACCAGCATCACGTTTTCATGCCTAAGTGTGACTATTTTAAAATTATGTTCCTATTCTATAACTAGGACTGCCGTGACTACGCGGTCGATTACTACGAGTTACGTTGGTCTTGTGCTAAGTGTTCGTGCCCTTTGCGTGGCCATATTTTTTTTTGGTGTTTTGGCCAACTAGCATCACGTTTTCAAGCCTAAGTGTGCCTATTTTCAATCATGTAAAAGATTATGCATATCAATTATATAAAAATGTTAGTTAAAGTAAAAAATACCTTGTTCTTGCGATCCAGGAAGGCCATTGAATAGAGTCTTCTGAATTTTTGATTGCACCATATTGATCCTGGACCCCCCCCCCCCCCCCCCCCCCCCGTGTTCTTGTACGTATACATTTTCTTAGTTTTATTGATACAATCTTCATAAAATGAAGATAAAATTAACGTCCCAAATGGGATAAAAATCAACATTACTGATATCCTCAACAATTGGAAACTCGAAGTTTGTTATGAGGTTGTTTTGTTATGAAAATTGAAATTGTCTATCCACTGATGTCCATGAGTTTGATCAAGGATATTTTTCAGAACAAAATAACAACATCACGAATTTAGAGTTGTCAAATTTTAAAAATATCACTAATGTTGATTTTTTCCATGTGGGATGTTTATTTTCCTTCATTTTATGAAGATTGTATCAATAAAACTAATCAATAAATGTACATGTACAAGAACACGTAGAAATTGAGTTTGGTCAGTTTGGTCCAGTCACAAACTCACGAAACCTATTCTCAAATCGACCGTCTCGTAAAAGGTGTTCTGCCCCTAAACATTCATGAATCAAATTAAATATTTGTAAATCAATTTAAACATTCATACATCAAACTAAACATACATAAATCGTATTAAATATTTGCAAATCATGCTAAACATTCATACATCAAACTAAACATTCATAAATCAAAGTAAAGTGCCAATATATTGTCAATATTATAATAGGATAAAAATAAGATTGGCAAGGATAAAATAATTTTTTGATACTTAATCTTTCTCTAAATCAACTAAAACATCCTCCATATTAGGGTTGTAATCAAGAGCTGAGTGGAACTCTTTTGGAGTCTTTAATGTTTCTGTTTGAGTAGTAATATCTTTGGTGCATGACGAACCATAGACCAATTGTCATCATTTACACACTTCGAGTAGAATACCTTCTTTACATTCTGAAAGGCAAAAATAAAAGGTTTGTCAGCTATGCGATCTTTACTCTTCATCTTTGATAAATCTACCATAATAAGTTCGGAGTCAGGATTAACTTTGTAAGAATTATTAGTATCCTCCACCTTCACCCAATCATAATAGAATACAATTTTTATGAAATCTAAGTAATCGAGTTCTAGGATTTTTTGAATTATCCCACAATAGGTTAGCACCACATCTTTTTAATTTTTATTGCTTTTGCTTGCGATACAGTTAATCAAGGTAGAAACTGAAATTCCATTATTTTGCATCAAAAGTTTTTCCTCATATGGATATGAAATGAAATCAAAAGAATCGGTGAAGAATTTCTTATACTATTTCGCACTAAAATTAGGACCTTTTACTAGGCGTACAAGCCTTGAAGAGACATCACCTAATTTTAGAAGCTGCATGTATTAATGAATTTGTATCAGGGCATCTTTTTACCACACATGAATAAATAACCGCACACATAAGATGTGGAAATTACTTCTTTTGATACTCATTCCCTAAAATCATTTGTCATTCAATTTATCCTTTGAATTTAGACAATTCAATTCTCTTACTTCCTACGAGTAAATTGTAGAGTTTAGATCATAATATATAAAATGGATATAACCAAAGAAGAAGAATTCGGTAGATATTCAATCTCCGGTCTTTAACTTCATCTTACGATTCAAAGACATAATGAGTTGCTTGCTCGTATTATAGACTTACGATTCACCTCTTTAGGGTTCCCAAAAGTCAATTCATCCTCAAACTCGTTTGTCTTCTCTATAACTTGTTCTCCATGTGGATTGGACCTCCTCACCTCTTGCTCTGGCATATGTTCGAGAGCATTTAGCGATGATTCCACTTTAATGTATTCTTCAACAATTGACCCTCCAATATACTATGTATTATTTATGTAATCTTAAAAGGTTTTCATCAAGCGAGCAAAAGGATACATACAACAGTACCTAACGGGACCACATAACAAAGCCTCGTCACATAAATACAGAAGTAGGTGGATGTTACAATCGAAGAATGACGGAGGAAAGTATTTCTCTAATACACAAACAACCTCGTCTAAAGTTGATTTCTCAACTTTAATATGCCTTATGTTTACCACTTTTTCATAAAGAGGGGTAAAATACAAACTTATTTGCATTATTGCCCGACGAAGATTTAGAGAAGCAATTCCTAAATAGAAGAGGCATTAGTTGGATAATTAGGTGCCAGCCGTGAGAGTTTCACTATTTCAACTCATTTGTTTGGTAGCTTACAATCCTGCGTAAATTGCCAGAATAACGAGTTGGAGTCTTCAAGTTGGCCAACGTGTCTCAAGGGGTCTTCTTATCACTAGTATTCAAAATGAAAGCAACCGCGGGTAGAAATTCTTCCTGTTGTAGGATCATTTTTTGGCACAATTTCTTCTTTATTTTTATATCATGTAGATCGTGATAGGCCTACTCTCAATCCTTTAAATGATATCCACCCATACATGTTCCCATCAAATGTTCCGCAACATTCCTTTCTGTGTGCATCACATCAATTACTTGCCTTACATGGTGATATTTCCAATACGGTAAGTAAAAATTGATTGATCATTTGAACTATGACTTCACTTTACTAGGGTCGTTCGGATTTTCCCTAGCTTCACGCTTCATGATTACAAACTTAGGGTATTTTCTTACATACTTTGTAAGAGGGTAGTTTAGATAAGATGGAGGCGTAACCCCTTTTTAGTACGGTAATGATAAGTTAATTAGCCAAAACCTTGGATTAATTATAGGACATGCACACACAAACTCAATGAAGACGAACTCAGTTTAAACTCACAAATCTCTCGTGTATAACTCAGAAGATAGTAATGAACTTAGAAGTAACTTCGCTAGGGGGAGAGAGAAGTAAGAACCCTAGATACACCTTGGCAGGCAGCCAAACACATAAACCATCCTCAAGAATCTATATCAAATATTAAAATATTTGTAATAAATGACAATGGTGGGTGAGTAAGAAAGCTCTCCCTGGTTTGTAATAACTCTCTCTAATGTATACTATCTATAGAAATAACTTCTGAGCTCTCAAAAAGATCCCCCTTCCTCAAAGGTGGTTGGGGTCCTTAAATAGCTCCCCCCCCCCCCCCCCCCCACTACCGCCGAGGCAACTCAGCCATTAATGCCTTTGAAAGAAATCCCTCATAATTTATGTCACAAACATTAAATACCTGATGCACTAGTAGTCTCCACGTCATAAACATTAAATGCCAAGACATGCCTTTTGCCTAACCACTGTGTGCCAAGGGGCTGTTGTTGCAGAGGTTGATCACCAACCGCCTGACAACCCCAAGTACCATGATGGTTTAGTCAAGTTCATGTATGACATTATTTAGCTGGCTACTGACATCACCTACGAAAGATGTGATATTAAGTAGAGGGTTGTTTGGTTCATAACTCAACGCCCGATGGAACTCCAAACTACTCCGCCCGAGGTTCCACGGTGAGGGTCCTTCGGTGTTTTACCAGGTGTATTTAAGATGGTCAGGACAAGCCCCAACGCTGCCTCACTTCTCAATCCTCCAAACCAAGTCCCTCTAAAGTTCCCACGGCGAGGGCTTTCGATGGAGCATGAAAGCTCTCCTAGGCCCTGCCAAGACTGGTCTCTCGCGAGTACCTTTTGACCTCACACTAAAACTCATTATTATTCTCGTTACATAATTACAACCGTTATATCTTACATTCAGTATAAACAAAGATACAACATGACTAATACAAAAAGCTAAAATACAAGTTGCCACTAGTGTTAACAATATCTTTTTAACAACTCTAGCATTAGGAATGTGTTCACCAAGATTAAAACTAGTGTTAACAATATCAGATAACCTAGCATAAAATTCATCAAAACATTCAGTGTCAAGCATGGTGATAGTTTCGAATTGAGTTGTTAAATTTTGCAGTTTAGATTCTTTTACAACATTAGTTCCTTTATGAGTGAGTTGCGAAACACCCCATGCCTCTTTTGACGTAGAGCACGTCATAATTCGTCGGAACTCGTCAGGAGTGACGGATCCGGAAATAGAACTTAAACCCTTAGAATTGAAAGATGACCATTTAAAATCTTCTTCAGTCCAATCTGTCACAGATTTTAAATTAGTCACGTTATTAGCAGTGACGGAGGGAGGTGTCCACCCATTTTCTACTAAAATCCAAACACGTTCATCTATGGATTTTAAGGCAAATTTCATGCGGGCTTTCCAGTAAGCATAATTAGTCTTGTAAAAAACTGGCATTTTATTATATAATTTCTCCATTGAACACGCCCTTTTTCAAAAATTAATTTTTAAGAAAATTGATATCTTAGAAAAATTTTGCGAAAAATTACACGGTATAATTGTGTAATTGGCTCTGATACCAATTTGAAGAGTGCGCTTTTGTTCAAATACAACAATTATTTAATTAAACACCGTTTTTCAATTAAATACTAAAACATGCATTTAGATGATTTATCAATTAAAATAAATATAGCATGTGACACAACATATCAGGAAAAATCCCCGCAGGGCAAAACCATATTATTTTCACTATAATTTGTAAAGAACAGTTTACACGGATTATACTGAAAATAAGTGTGACATACGAAAATACCCGTTGGTGTCGGTTTCGATGTCGCCGACTGGAATCTCCCGCAAGAATTCCAGATGGGCTGCAATGAAGAAGATACCGGCTTCTCCACAAAATACTCCAATTAAGTGTATAAGACCTCTTGAAGGTTTAGAAATGTTCACTTGATGAATGGGAAATAAGTGTGCATTTAAAGAGGCATAAAGTCTTAAAATAATGAAGACAAATACCTTAAAATGATGAAGACAAGACCCTTAAAATGATGAAGACAAAGGCCTTAAAATGATGAAGACAAGAACCTTAAAATGAAGAAGACAAAAAAAATAATGAAGACTAAAAAGAGATTTGCGTCACTTCATTATTAGTTTTCTTCTCCATTTTCAAAAGGCCATAACTTCCTCACCATAGCTCGGATTGAGGTACCGTTTCTTCCAGTATCTTCGTACTGTCGATCTCTTCAACGTTCCTGTTGACCAGTCCTCCAGATGGTGATTATAAAATTACCAAAATGCCCTTGAACTTTCATATCGAGCCTTCTTTCACTGTTTTGACTTCTCTTGAGTACCACTTGCATAAAGTGCCTAAAATCTTGGAACGTGAAGTCATTGAGGCCGATGTAGGACACATGATGGAGATGTTAAATGATTGATTCCCAGAATTTGAATTGAGGCCGTCGTATGAGATCGTGTAGAGACGTGCCGAATGTAGCGGTATTAGACATACAAGCTGTGATCTAGGAAAATAGAAAATTCCTAGATACTACCCGAACATTTATAAAATTATGTCCTTACAAATCTTCCCCTATGTCTATGCTGGTACATACATAAAAATCTGAATTATGCAATCTCCCAAAACAAATTACATATGATAATATCCCCATTAAACCCTCAAATTGAGAACACTAAATGACATGTCTTCAATCAAACATCTTCAAATCTTAACACTTTAGAAACTCCCAAAGATTTTCTCATCAAGGTGTGCAATCCAATAGATATCAACTTTGTACCTACACACATGAGATAAAGCAAATACCCGTGACACGCAATAGTTTGAAATATAATGATATGCAAAATTCAATGATCAATTAAGTTTAAGCAAATCATAGATAAGTCAACAAGATTTTGTCCCCCATAATTCATTCTCCCCCTTTTTATGATGTCCCCAAATAGACAGATATGAGAAGCATAAATATGGAAAATGTCACAAAAATTCTATTTTTTGAATTGTTTCAAATTTTTACTCAAAATATACAACAAAGAATCAATGAATCTTCTATTTTTTTGAATTTTTTAATTTTAAAAAATAAATATACAACAAAGAATAAAAGAATCTTTCATTTTTTATTTTTTTTAAATTTTTACCCAAAATATATAACAAGGAATCACAGCATGAAAGAACACAAAAACAACCAAGTAGATGATAGCGTAAATGTGGGGGTGTGAACACATTCGATAGGAAAATAAAATCAATCAATCATATGTGCATGATGCATACGTGTACTCCTAACGAATGAACATCAAAAGTACCCTTAGGTTAAAAATTATTGAATTTAGATGACATCGTCTTAATCAAATCAACAAATCAAAGTAAAAGTGATTTCCACACCAATGACGTCCAAAACTATTTAGCACTTTTTAAAGATTTTCAAGGACGTGCAAACCCGTTTAAATTTTCCAACCAAACTCCCTCAGATATATTTTCTTTTAGAGGTGATAAACTAAGTTCTCAAACTTTGGAGAATTGATGGTGAAACCTAATGGCCCATATTTGGCATGTATTTCTTTTTATTGCCATTAAATTTTTCAGGCTCTTTTAACCTCTTTGGACCCCGGATAATAAAATTCTTTAATTTTTTAGGTCCATTTTAATGGTGGCTTTTGCGCAAAGGATAGATATTTACCTTTCACAGCCCTTCCCCATTACAAAAAACACAATCTCACCAAAACGGTTATTACATGCACACCTTTCTTATCAAGTTTTATCACGCTTGGTTCGTTTTAAGGACATGATTGAAGTGAAAACACCCAACCAACATGTGATAAGACAAGAACAATATTCAAACAAATCCGTGCATGTGTGCAATAAAGGAAATCATGAGTCAAACATGTAGGAAGTAACACTTAATTACATCTTAATGACTCCAAACATTATAAAGCACAAAAATGACAAGATATATTGACTCAAAACACTATCAAATAGCCACATGAATAAATGAAATGAAATTATGACTTGAATATCTGAAATGCTCATTCATAAAAGGTGAAAAAGAAAATATTTTTGTTCTTTTCTAAAATTTTTATAAACAAAATAAAATCTTTTTGATCTTTTCATTTTTTTTTTTAAAAATATAAAAGTAATAGTAATAAACAAGATACAGTCTAGCAATAGGAATCATATGATGTAAACATGACAAAGCATCCTATCCTAGACACGGACCATCCCTTCAGTCAACTGTGCAAATCCCTAAAGATTTTCTAAGACACTCGAATCTAAGGGCATCTAAAGGTTTCATGAAAATATCAGCTAACTGACAGTCGATGGGACGTAACTCAGAGATACGACTTTCTCTTCAATAAGTTATCGTATAAAGTGCTCACGTATCCTTATGTGCTTTGTGCGCGAATGCTGGACTGGATTGCGGGATATGTGTATCGCGCTCGTGTTATCATAGGAAATGGTCATGGTGCCCTGTGAAATCCCATAATCCTTCAGCATCTGTTTTATCCACAAGAGTTGCGTGCAACAACTGCGGGAGGCGATGTACTCAGCCTCCGCAATGGACAAAGAGATGGAGTTTTGCTTCTTGCTCAACCAGGAGATAAGAGCAGAACCAAAATAAAAACACCCACCAGAAGTGCTCTTACATCCATCTACATCACCGGCCCAATCAGCATCTGAATAGGCGGAAAAATGCTCATTGGTATCAAGGGAATACCAAATACCATATGAGAGAGTCCCACTCACGTATTTGATAATACATTTTGGAGCAAGTAAGTGAGACTCTTTCAGGAACACCTATTATCGCGTACAGACTCCAACACTAAAGGCAATGTCGAGATGACTAGCAGTCAAGTAGAGAACACTACCTATCATACTCCAATACAAGGTTTGCTCTACGTCCTCACCTGAAGTGTCCTTACTAAGATTGATAGAAGTACTCATAGGTGTACGAGCATGCTTAGTGGAGTCTAAACCAAATTTCTTCACTAGGTCTCTAGCATACTTGGATTGAGAGATGAGCATCCCATTCTCTAGCTAACGAACTTGGAGACCAAGGAAGAATGTAAGCTCACCTACCATGCTAATTTCAATCTCACTTTTCATCTCCTCCTCAAAGTGGTGAGCATGTTGGGGGCATGTGGATCCAAAGACTATGTCGTCCACATAGACCTGGGCAACCAAAATAGCATCGTTATCTCTCCTAACAAACAACATCATATCCACTCCCCCTCTCTTGAAGCCACGGGCTATGAGATAGAAAGTAAGCCTCTCTTACCAAGCACGGGGTGCTTGCTTCAAACCATACAAGGCTTTCCTTAGATAGTATATGTGTTCCGGGCACATGGGGTCTTCAAACCCTTTTGGTTGAACCACATAGACCTCTTCATGTAGAATGCCATTTAGAACGGCACTCTTGACATCCATCTGATATAACTTGAATCGTAGATGACATGCGATGGCGAGTAGTAAGCGGTCGACTCAAGCCTCGCAACAGGAGCAAATGTCTCCCTAAAGTATACACCCTCAATCTCTGTGTAGCCTTGAGCGACCAACCTAGCTTTATTTTTTATTATGGTACCATTTTCATCCATTTTATTCTTGAAAATCCACTTGGTACATGTCACATTAGTCTCACTAGGTCGGGGGACTAGTTCCCATACATTGGTCTTTTTAAACTGAAGCAACTCCTCCTGCATAGCAAATATCCAGTGTTCATCTTTGAGTGCTTCTTGGGCTCGACTGTGGACGTGTAGCAAAAAAGGCTAACAACGTTCTCTATATGAGCACGAGTCTTGACCCCTAAGGTGGGATCTCCAACAATGGCAGAAGGATCATGACTCTTTCGAACCCAAGAAGGTGTGTCCCCTAACACAGGAGTAGAGTCCACAGAATCTGGGTAAGGGACAAATAAATCACTCTCAGAAAAGTCCTCATCCCCACATTGAAGGCTAGAATCAATAAACGCGAAAGGTTCGTCATCTTGCACGGTGATGTTTATTGACTCCATAACCTTGGAGCTCTTCAGGTTAAAGACCCGATATGCTCTACTATTTGATGAATATCCTAGAAATATTCCTTCGTCGCTCCGGGCGTCAAACTTTCTTAATTGCTCTCTATCCCGTAGGATGTAGCATTTACTCCCAAAGACACGAAAATATGCTAGGTTGGGTTTCTTACCAGTCCAGAATTCATAAGGCTCTTAAGTGTGTGTGGACGTAGGTAGACCCTATTCACCGTATGGCATGCAGTAGACACTGCCTCTGTCCAAAATCTCCTAGCAACCTTACGACCTAGAAGCATAGATCTAGCCATTTCTTGAATCGTTCTATTCTTTCTCTGAACAATCCCATTTTGCTGAGGAGTTTTCACAGAAGAAAACTCATGTTTAATTCCAAGACTGTCACAGTAAAGATCAACCTTTGTTTGTTTAAATTCTGTGCCATTGTCATTACGTATCCTGTTAATAGTGACACCGTGCTGATTTTGCAGGACATGACACTTGGTCGTTAAAAACTCAACAGCATTGGATTTTTCTCTCAGAAAACCAACAATCTAATATCTAGAGAAATCATCTTCCATCACGAGGATATATCTCTTACCACCCAGACTCTCGGTGCGAGTAGAACCCATAAGATTCATGTGAATTAACTCAATCACACGGGAGGTGGTAATGGAATGCAGCTTTTGGTGGGGACTACGGATTTGTTTTCCCAACTGACAGGGTTCACAAACTGTGGAAGTAGGCTTTCCAAGAGATGGTAAGCCATGTACTAGGTCATTTTTAGCTAAACGTGACAAATCTCTTACATTCACGTGACCTAGACGCTGGTGCCACAGATCCATAGGAGTGATTGTGGCATTGTTGCAGACAAGTGAGGATGTGGGCAAAATCCCATAGCAGTTATCTTCTGTCCTCACCCCTTGCACTAAAAATTTACCGGATTGATTATAGATATTACACGTCCCAGTCAAACTTTACGGCAAATTCATCGTCACACAGATGGCTAATGCTGAGAAGGTTTGCCTTCAAACCTTTGACGTACAAAACATTCTCTAGCCTAGGAAATCCTGGTAAAACTGTACCTCGTCCAATAATACTAGATTTGCTCTCGTCTCCAAAGGTGACTCTTCCATCCTTATAATCCTCTAGGTGGGTAAAAAATGAGACATCACCTGTCATATGTCTAGAGCAACTACTATCAAAATACCACTGTGAGGTATTATGAGCTTTGAGAGCAACATGAACAATAAGGGCCTTTTCGACTTTCTTAGGCACCCAAGACGTGGTAACTTTTTGTATACCCTTGTTGTTGTTGGTTTTGGCCGGAATGAGAGAAGCATTCACTGAAGGTAAAGATATCAGTCAAAATTACTCCATCAAACTCTGTGATGTGGCAGCTAAAAACTCAACACGCTCTCTCAGATTGACAAAATCATCAGAATGATGTGGTGGAGCGGTAATAAGTCGTGTTCGACCCAAACTATAGCAGAATTCACCGAGGTGGCCATTTCTTTTGCAATAAGTACAAAAGAACACAATATTAAGCGGACCTTGGTTTACTTTTCTTGGTCGAACTCTCCTACGTGGTTTTTGACGATGGCCATATGGAGTCGTAGTAAACTCAGGAATCGATTCAGGTGCAATTTGGGATGTGATGGCATTATCATAAATTATTCCTTACCTATCACCAAAACCTAAAGCGGGGTCGAGGAGCATCTTTCCCATATTTCCCGATCTGTCCTCGATTTGTACCTTGACTTCCCGAGGTCTCTCAAGATCATGAGTAAGCTGGGTAACAAGGGCTTCAAGTTTCTTTCGAGTTTCCATGGAGGAATGGAGATCACTCGTAAGACTAGCCACTTGATTAGTCAAATCCCTTATCTCTTTCTTAAAACCATTATCTCTCTCTCTAAACAAACTCTCTTTCTCAATAAAGGCAGACTCTTTTTCTCTCAAGGTAATGCAGGTGGAGAATTCATTCTCTCTTGCTTCTTCTAAATCTTCTTTTAGAGAGGGGATCCTAAGAACTAGCGCTTTGTTACGCTTTTTGGTTTTAAATGATTCATTATATAATTCAGTGTAGGCACATTGAAGATTACACTCGCTCTCACTTGCATCATCCTCCCCCTCACTCACATCGTTCTCACTGTCGAGGAGTCCCTGTGAAGTAGCATCCTCATCATCGTGAGGAGAACTAGACGTATGACTAGCATTGAATGCGGTGAAGTTACATTCATGCGGTGACTCCTCTCCAGAGTCCACCGACTCGACCTCACTATCGTCACTAAGGGTAGCATTTAGGACAACTTTATTTTTTTCTTTTGCAAGTCTATTCAGTCTAGTGGCACACTCAAAAGCTCTATGTCCCTTTCCATCGCACTCATAGCATCTCTCACCATCTTTAAGAGGGTATATAAAACCTTTTTCATTTTTCTTATTTTTCTCAAAAATATTTTTATATTTGAAATTTTCATTTTTCTTGAATTTGAGAATTTTCTTGAAATTTTTTGCAAATAGAGACAAATCATCTAATCAAAATCAGAATTTAACGTTTATATTTCTCTTTTTCTAGATGATTCAACTCTTTTTCTTGCCGAACCCTCACTTTTTCTATCTTGAGAATTAAGTGCAATACTCTTATCTTTCGGTTTGAAGGTTTTAGGAAACATATCAATTTCATAAGTTTGTAAGTCTCCTACAAGTTCCTCCAATTTAAGCGTGCTTAGATTTCCTATAGAATTTAGCACAGTGACTTTAGGGATAAAACACTTATGAAGTGATCTTAGAATCTTTTTAACAACTCTAGGATTAGGAATGTGTTCACCAAGATTAAAACTAATGTTAACAATATCAGATAACCTAGCATAAAATTCATCAAAACATTCAGTTGATAGTTTCGAATTGAGCTGTTAAATTTTGCAGTTTAGATTCTTTTACAACATTAGTTCCTTCATGAGTGAGTTGCAAAACATCTCATGCCTCTTTTAACGTGGAGCACGTCATAATTCGTCGGAACTCGTCAGGAGTGATGGATCCGGAAATAGCACTTAAACCCTTATAATTAAAAGATGACCATTTAAAATCTTCTTCAATCTAATCAGTCATAGATTTTAAATTAGTCACGTTATTAGCAGTGGCGGAGGGAGGTGTCCACACTTTTTGTACTAAAATCCAAACACGTTCATCTATGGCTTTTAAGGCAGATTTCATACGGGCTTCCAGTAAGCATAGTTAGTCCCGTCAAAAACTCGCATTTTATTATATAATATCTCCATTGAACACGCCCTTTTTCAAAAATCAATTTTTCAAAAAATTGATATCTTAGAAAAATTTTGCGGAAAATTACACGGTATAATTGTGCAATTGGCTTTTATACCAATTTGAAGAGTGAACTTTTGTTCAAATACAACAATTATTTAATTAAACACCGTTTTTCAATTAAATCCTAAAACATGCATCTAGACGATTTATCAATTAAAATAAATATAGCATGTGATACAACATATCATGAAAAATCCCCACAGGGCAAAACCATATTATTTTCACTATAATTTGTAAAGAACGGTTTACACGGATTATACTAAAAATAAGTGTGACATGCGAAAATACCCGTAGGTGTCGGTTCCGATGTCGTCGACTGGAATCTCCCTCGAGAATTCCAGATGGGCTGCAATGAAGAAGATACCGGCTTCTCCACAAAATACTCCAATTAAGTGTATAAAACCTCTTGAAGGTTTAGAAATGTGCACTTGATGAATGGGAATTAAATGTACATTTAAAGAGGCATAAAGTCTTAAAATAATGAAGATAAATGCCTTAAAATGATGAAGACAAGACCCTTAAAATGACGAAGACAAAGGCCTAAATATTATGAAGACAAGACCCTTAAAATGATGAAGACAAAGGCCTTAAAATGATGAAGACAAGACCCTTAAAATGAGGAAGACAAAAAAAATAATGAAGACTAAAAAGAGATTTGCATCACTTCATTATTATTTTTCTTCTCCATTTTCAAAAGGTCAGAACTTCTTCACCATATCTCGGATTGAGGTGTTGTTTCTTCCAGTATCTTTGTGGCGTCGAGATCTTCAACTTTCCAGTTGACCAGTCTTCCGGATGGTGACTCTGAAAATTACCAAAATGCCCTTGAACTTTCATATCGAGCCTTATTTCACTGTTTTGACTTCTCTTGCGTGCCACTTGCATAAAGTTCCTAAAATCGTGGAACGTGAAGTCATTGAGGCCGATGTGGGACACATGATGGAGATGTTGAATGCTTGATTCCCGAAATTCGGATTGAGGCTATCGTATGAGATCGTGTAAAGACGTGCCGAATGTAGTGGTATTAGACATATAAACTGTGATCTAGGAAAATAGAAAATTCCTAGATACTACCCGAACATTTATCAAATTATATCCTTACACTGTGCGAACTCCATTGTTTAACAATCCCTTTTTAGCTTATTCCTCCTCTCATCTTCTATGCCACCGCCTGTGGTTGTGCTTCTCCACCTTCATTCCTAACCCTTCTTTTACCAAGATTTTTCCTTACCTCGCTGTTGTCTGCAATGGCCTCATCCAGTAACACTACCATGCCTGCCACTAGTGCGCCACCTGCCATCTCTGGCGCCACCGCTGTCCCAATCGCTGCTCACCTAGATGCTGCTCATTAAGAGTAACTACACTTCTATCGACGGGCTCCTATCTTTGGTGAAGGTGATAAATTTTCTGATGCATGCAAGGTTTGTCATTTCTCATCCAAGTTCGACCCCTTACTGTTGGGTGATGAGGAAATGGATTCATCAAAGTGGGGCTATCTTCCACCCGAGGGGACTCTGCATTTTCGTCTGGATCGTGGTGACTTCCCCTATTCTCAGATTGACTTCGAAGCACCTGAGGGGTCACCAGCCCATTTCACTGCCTGGCACACACATATGCAGAGCTCTCACGTTGCTGCTCTTACAAAGGTTGGGCTTCATCGAGCCTACTGGTTTGGGGAGTTCACCCTTTCCAAGCACAACGCGATGCTCCATGTTCTAGTTTCCAGATAAGACATCATAACTCACACGTTCTTTGCTGCGTGGGGAGAGTTCACTGTTACATTGGAGGACATTTGTGAGATCCTTGGGTTTGAGCCAATAGGTGAGTTCACATATCACGATGAGGCCATGGATGCTGAAGAGGTTGCCGATCGAGCTGAGCTGGACCAAATCTTCTGCAGTTGCACTGGTTCCTCGAATAAAGACACATTTACTCCCCTCATCAGCTATTTTTTCGAAGCTCCGACCCCAAAGGATGTCAATGGTGTAACAGGCTGAGGTAGAGGTACATACCTTGAACTACCGGCCTACATACTTGTGTTTCTTTCAGGCTTGTTCCTGACTGGGAAACCCAATGATCAGCCCAAGAGTGACCTTATAAATATTTCTATTCATTTGTCCAGAGGTTTCAATCTTCCTCTGGCCTCCATTGCCTTGGGATCCCTCTACACCTGATTTGATCGAACTCACATCGACATGGCACGATCACTAGGTCATTACAAATTGGCAAATTTTGCCAATACCATCATTTTGACGGGTGTCCTCTATACCCATTTTCCTAGTATTGCTACCAAGTTTATTTCTCTGCCTGTGAGCCAAGGTATCAAGTCCCCACGACTCCTACGTTTTCACAAAAAATAAATTCGAAAGGAGATAATTAAATTTTTTGATCTTTTAGACTCCTTTGTGATGAGGCCATATAGTGAGTCTATATTTGCCCATAGTTGGGATTTCTTTCCTTCTATAGCCAAAACGGTCAAGTTCGTCCCAGTTGTAGAAGATCCCTCGCAGGCCGTGGTGCTTCTATTTACCCCCGGGTTTCTTCCTTCCTACACTGAATGGGGATACACCTCGGAACCCTATAACCCAGACAGATATACCAGACAATTCGGGTTCGATCAGGGGGGCCCTCGACCTGTGTTTCAACACAACCACCAAAGGGCCACTTTTACTAAAGCCTGCACCCTCTATACTACAGTCGCGGTGCTTGGTGTGACGTCCACCATCGACGGACATGTCACACTTCCTAGTTCCACTAGGAAAGAATACATATCCACCTCTTTCGCCACCAAATTCCATTTAGGGCAGTTGAAAATGATCCGTGAGTACATTCAGTCCCCCCTCAATATCCCCCAGTCCTTTATTTCTCTTCTTCTGAACTAGGTCTTAAGGGGAACTCCGTGCTTGGGGTTGAGTTTCCCTTGAGTAAAACCATTAAAGAATATCCCAGGATCTACCCCCTCATTTCCCAATGATCCCAACCACCGCCACAAAACCCAAAGTTGCTGCAGCTCCCAAACCAACTGCCCCTTAGACCGAAGCTGCAACGAGAGAAGGGCCTTCTAAGTCACCTGCTAAGAAGGCCAAGAAGTCTAAGTCCTCGAAGTCCAAGACCCAGGTTCAATCACAAACTCCTTTCGAGGCATTTCCTATTTCCTCCGTTACCCCTCCCATGTCTCCATATGTAGCTAAAGAACTGAGGAGGCAAGTTCAAGCTGAAGTCGCAAGAATAAATGCCAAGTTTCAACGGCGCACTGTCGTCGTTCTTCCTTCAGTTACTTTTCCCACAATCATAGTTGATCCAACGGAGCTAATGGCACAGAGGAGGAAAAGATCGAGGGTACCTGAAGGTGGTGATGCAACGAGCTCGAGGAGGAAAATGTTGGGTACCAAGTCCCAGAAGAAACGAATAGTCGAGGTACCTCCATCCCCAGCTCCTTCTGATGCTACATCCTCACCACCTTCACCAGTGGTTATATCTTATCGTTCCCCCGATGGATCTAAGGTATGTGTGAATTCTTTATTTCTTATTCCCTTTCTCTTAAGGTGTGTTGCATTTGATCATTTCTTGATAAGAAAATGTTTTGGTGCAGGGAGTTGAAGAAGAAGGGACCAGTCTCCCTAGCCCCCCCGTAAGCCATTTTGTAGGGGGCGTTGTGGTATCTCTCCAATAGACACTACCCTTCCTCATTCCCCCTGATAATTCTTACTTACTATCGCCGTTCATCGGGTAAGAGATGCTGCTATGGGGACTACTACCATTGAATCTACTGAGGCAATGAGCCCACCCCCATCTTCTTCTAAATTAGAACCTCAGCCCGAAGCTCTTCTACCCCTTGTTCAAGTTGCAGAAGGTTCCCCCGAGGTAATATATTATCTATTACCTATTAGGTCTGGCAACATTTCTCTACTCCACCTCTTTTCTTTCTGTGTAATATGCCGAACCTTGACATGTTGGGGTGCCCTAGGTTGAGATGGCATCTCTGGTAGCCATCATCCTTCTTTCCCCTGTACTAACGAGACCTCTGACTGCAACTCACCTCTTTAGTGACATAATGGGGGTAAGTAACATTTTTATGTATTTCTCTCTTTTTAAGTACTAATTTGTCATTTCTAACACTTAGCTTTGTTGCTACAGTTTTCTCCAAGTTTCTCTCCACCCTTTGCTCTTAGTGACCTTTTCCTTTCCAAGGCCCAGGTTGATGCTGTTGCTCCTCATGTTAGTTCTTCTGTACCCACAGGAGTTGGGGAAGGTCCAACGTCTCCTACTGATGATACGCACGTGTTAGCCTTAGTACCTTATATTGGCGAGGGAGGTTTGCCTACCATTGAGGCTTCTTCAGCCAAGGGCCCCATTGAGGCTACTGAGGCAATGAGCCCGCCCCCAACGGTTTCTACCATTGTGGCTGCCGTGGTGACCCCCGTTCTCACTTCTACTACTACTGAGGTACTTTGCAAATTTCTCTCTGCATTCCTCATTTTATCGAACTTCACCTGTGTTTGTGGCTTAACAATGAAAACACTTGTTAAGTTTTTTTTCATAAAGTCCACCTATATCAGTGACTTAATGAAAATGCTTGTTAAGATTTTCCAAAAACTCCACCTATATCGGTGACTTAACAATGAAAACACTTGTTAAGATTTTTTCATAAACTCCACCTATATCGATGACTTTACAACGAAAATACTTGTTAATATTTTTCCAAAAAATCCACCTATATCGGTGACTTAACAACGAAAACGCTTGTTAAGATTTTTCATAAACTCCATATTTTCTCTAACTATTTTTAAGGTTTCTCGGGAGAATTCTCCACCAGTTCCTTCACCCATTGCCTCGCCCCATCTGGAACCTATCATTTCAGATGATTCTAGCCATAATGATCAAGGTTCCATGATCGGTGCTGCTGCAGAGAGTGAATCTGGCTGTGAGCTTTCTGTGCCCGACCTAGCTCCTCATGCCTTTTACCTGATGGTGTTTCAGTGTTCCCCTCAGATGCCTGCCAACCATCGTCTGGTCGTTGAACAACTTGTAACTCTTCATCCTAAGATGTTCACGGTGGACTGCCTACATGGAAATATCTTTGTTATGGGTTATAGGCTTCAGGTCATGGCTACCGTCATTGCCAAAATTGTCAACACTTTAACCTCAAACGTTACCAGACCCCTCATTAACCAATTTCAGGGCTATCTAAGGGAGTTAGATCATGCCGGGTTCCATTTTAGCTGGCTTATCATACATTTAAAGACCTTAAAGAGACGACAACTGAACAGCCAGAAGGAACTGCTCCAGAAGCATCAGAAGGATCAACGGGTCGAGGAAGCTAAATTGGCCGAGTTAGCACCTCTTCTAGAGGATGTGGATAAAGAGGTGGAGGACATCGAAGAAGCTTTGCATCTGGTGAAGCTAGAATGAGAGAAACTCCTGATCGAGCGCACACAAGCGCAAACCAGGTTTGAGGTCTCTATCAATGCTCAACGGTCTTGCAAAGCAGCTTCTTCGGGCCTCCCTGGATATTTTTTCTCTTCTCCATATCTCTAGTTCCTCCTAGGCGAAAGAACTTGTATATATATTTTTCTTTTGTTCTTAAGTAATTCTTGGGCTATAGCTCCCAATTTCGTAATGCCCCAAAGTTTATGAACGAAAAAAGATATCAATCTTCTCATACCATTTCTTTGAGTTACAAATGTTTGCATATCTTTTGTAATCCTTTTATCTCTACTTGAGTTATAATAAAAAAAAAAGAACTTTCATACTCATCATAAAAAGAACTAGTGTATTCATAACAGTCAAATACATTAGTGGTCAAACATAACTGCCTGTACATGATAGACTTTCAAACATTTATTATTAATCTTGAATGGTTTATCTTCTTCTATTTTTGAAATTAAGAAATAACCTCACACATGAGCCTCTATTACAATGAAAGGTCCCTCCTAATTCACTGCAAACTTGGGTAGAGGAAGCCTCCTAATGTGTTTCACTACTGACTTCAATACGATATCTCCCTCCACGAACTTCCTTGGTCTCACTAAGATATCGTATGCCATGGACAACTGTTTCATATACATTTGAAAGTGTTGCATCGCATTATCTCTGTGTTTATCCAATGCTTTCATCTTAACATGTTAATTCTGAGGGACATGGTACTTCACAAAGCATATCGAGCAAAGGGAACTTTTAACTCTACTGGGAGAATCGCCTCGGCCCCATAAATAAGAGAGAATGGTGTATACCCTGTGGGCTTCCTCTTGGTTGTTCGATAGGCCCATAATACAGTTGGTATCTTGTCATCACACGATCCTAGGAAGTCCTCCATTATTTTAGCCAAGATATTAACAGAAGTTTTGTTAGTTGCTTCGATTTAACCGTTTCCCTTTGGGTATGCCACTGTCAAAGTGTGATGGACAATGGAGTATTTTTCTGTGAGCATCGTTACTTTTGAATTGATGAAAGGCGTTCCATCATCTAAAAAGATAACCTTTGGGATCTTAAATGGAAAATGATGTATTCTATGATGAAGTTGCTCACCACCCCTGCTATTGCCCTTCTCAGTGGTATCGCCTCAGCCCACTTTATGAAGCACTCTGTTGCTACCAGTATCCATATCTTCCCCCTCGAAGAAGGATGTATTGCCCCTACCAGGTCGAACACCCAAGTATGAAAAGGATAGGGCATTGTCAGGGAGTGTAGGTCCACCGATGGGGCATAGATCATATTTCTATAAAGTTGACAAGCTTTGCATTTTCTAACGAACTCAACAGAATCTTTCTCTATTATTGGCCAATAGTATCCCAAAGTCATTAACTGGTCATACAACTTGGCCCCTCCTACGTGAGATGGATCGTGCCCCTATTTGAGGACCTCATTTGCTTCTTCCTTCGTGATGCAATGCAAAGGCCTGTTGAAGTATCCCCTTTGATAAAGATGCCCCTCCTGAATGTAGAATCTCAGGGCCCTTCGCTGGATTCCCATCGCATTAATTTTCTCTGTCGGGATGACTCCATCTTTGATAAAGTCAATATAGGGTTGTCTCCAGTCAACTTGGGCCTCTATAAAATGACATTCAGCTACCTAAAAAAATAACTAGCATTTATCGCACTTCCACTATAGCTCTGCCGCGTCCTGTTTCATTTTTAGCCAAAAATACCCCTCTCTTTTCATTCTTCTATAGAGGGGTATCTCAGTTGTTTCGCAGTGCTCTTCATGTGTTTTCTTCAATCTTCGCTCTGCCTCTTCTAGATCGATGCACCTCGACAACCACTCTCCCGTGTTCCTAAAGTAAAGGTTTCTCTGGTTTATAAAATATTGGGTTAATTCCCTCAGCCCTATCGTACCCTCCCTAAATTCCAGTTACGCCTTAATCTCTCCCCTCCAATTCGCGTCCTCTTTCATTGGTAGAATTAACTAGACTATCAAAGGAGCTGTTATTCGTTGGATCACGACGGTTGTTATATCATTCCTCATGACCATCTTCTGGGCAATAGTGGCATAGGCTTCTGGGTGTCGATTCATCGTTCTAGGATGTCTCTTGATCTTGGTCCGATGGAACTGGCAGAGGAGCCTCTGAACGATTGTCCTGTATGGTGCGAGACTCATGTGTTTCAATGCGTACTCTCCATTCACTTGCTGAACCATCAAATTTGAATCCCCTTTGATGCAAAGTGAACGAATCCCCCTCCGAAGAGCCCTTAGCAACCCTAGCACCAATGCTTCATATTTTGCCTCATTGTTAGAAAAAGGGAAATCTAACTTGTAGGAAAGGAAAATCTCCTCCATTCCCTTTGAGAGAATAACCCCTACTCCTCCTTTCTTTCCCTCCAAAGATCCATCGAACTACATTGTCCATTCTTCATCCGTTGCGTCTAGGTGGTTGGCCTGCAAATTGTCTCCTGGGATTCTTTCCTTGGGTGGCTCAAACGTTCTTGAGGGGAAAATTGCCAATAAATCGGCGTACGCCTAGGTTTTGATCACACGAGGAACCACACATTTCAAGTCATACTCGGAGAGGATGAGGAACCACCTAGCTGCTCTACCAATCAATATCTTTCTTGCTAGAAAATACTTAATAGGATCACATCTAGTTATAATATGAATTGTAAAATATAACATATAATGTCTAAGTTTTTTCACTAGAAATACTAAGGCTAAACAATGCCTTTCTAAGATATTATATCTGACTTCTGGCCCATGGATGATCCTGCTGAGGTAGTAGACTGGATGTTCTTGCGCATCAATCTCTTATGCCAGTAAAGCTCCCATGGACCTCATGGTGTATGTGAGGTACAGCTGTAACGGTATTCCTGCCTTTGGGGGAACCATGGTCTATGGTGAAACGAGCAGTTTCTTCAGCCCATCGAGAGACTCCTGATGAATCTCCTCCCACCTGAACTTCGTGACCCTTTATAGCAAATGCATCAATGGATGTGTTATTTCGGTTAATCTAGGAACAAATCTCCTAAGGTAGGAGACTTTACCAAGGAAACTCTTCATCTCCTTCGCCATTCTAGGACTTGGCATCTCCAAGATCGCTCGTTGCTTGTCCTGATCCATCTGTACCCCTTGTCGATCCACCATGAAGCCTTGGAATTTCCCACTTGTCACTCCAAAAACATACTTCAGTGGGTTCATCTTTAATTTAAACTTCCTGCAACGGGTGAACACCTTCCTCAAATCGCCCAGATGGGACTTCTCTTCCCTCGATTTGATGACCAAGTCATCCACATAGAATTCCACAAATTTGTGGAAGAAGTCATGGAAAATGGACATCATTGTTCTTTGGTAAGTCTCCCCGGCATTCTTGAGTTCAAATGGCATCACCCTATACATAAAGTTACCCAATGGGGTTCTGGATGTCGTTTTCTCTGCATTCGAGGGGTCCATCTTGATCTGGTTGTACCTTACATACCTATCCATGAAGCTATACATCTCATGACCATCCGTTGCATCTATCAGGCTATCGATGGAGGGAAGAGGAACTCATCTTTGGGATAAGCTTTATTTAAGTCTCTAAAATCCACACAGATCCTTATTTAGTTTTTATCTTTCTTTCCCGCTGGGACAATGCTAGATAGCCAGAGTGGGTGTTATATCGGTGTGATGAACCTCGCCGTTAGTAAGCATTGAACCTCTTACTTGATCTTCAAATCTATCTCAGGCTTGTACGTTCTCGTCGCTTGTTTCACAAGAATGGCTGAAGGCATTATGTTCAACCTGTGGTAGCTCACCTCCTCACCCAACCCCTCCATATCCTTGTATTTCCACGCGAAAACATCTATAAATTCTCGAATTAACTCCACCAAGGCCTTTCGTTTTTCCTTACTGAGATATTTTGAGATGAAAATGGGCCTTGGGTCCTCCTCTTCTCTCGCCAGGTTCAACTACTCCAGTTATTGTGCCTGCGATATCGATCGATCCGTCATGTAATCTGCTTCCTCAGCGACTTTCTCTACAAGTTCCTGTTTGCTAGAGTTATCTATCACCATACATTATCCCTGTTGATTTACCAGAAAGCATTTATATATCGGGTCGATCTCATCATCAGTTTCTTCGACCGCCCGTTCACTCCATTATAATCGATACACCATTTTTCCTTCCTCAATAACGACCTTCTTGCACTATTTGCTGGTAGTGTTGACTGTCTTCTTCTTTTTCTCTCTAGAAGTCTCGTCCACTCTTTTTCCTGAGAACCAACTCAGCACGCTTTGTCTTTGAACCTCATGCTCCATCGGATCCACTCTGGGCCGCATCCTATCTTTGAGCTGCTTCGAGATGTTTTAAGTCCGAGGGACCACCTGGTGAGATTCTTTGGTCATTACTCTTGCGCTGCTTGCAACCTCTTTACCCTGCTCGTTCAATGGCCCCATCTTTTCTCTAATCGAGAGAACCCATGCTCCCTCTATTCTTCTCGTTAGAACCCATACATCCTCTTCCAACTCAGTGTAAAATGTTACGTCTACCAAGTGAGCTTCCTCGATAGCAAATGGCCTCTTCGTAGCCCTAATGGTCACCTTTGTTCCCTTGATATTTGCTTTAGCACATTAGTGGTACGTTGAAGGAACTAGCCCTTGGTTGTGCATCCATACCCTTCTTATTAGCAGATGATAGGAATTTTCACTCTCTATTATGTGGAACTTGAAATGGGAAATCAGATTTCCCGTACCCAATGGATTTGGAAGATTAGTTATCATACCCCGAAATCTCTAACGGCATGTGGACCAACCTTTCTTCTGGAATATTGGTTGCAGGGAAAGAGTTGATTAGCATGATATTAGTGGAGGCTCCACCATCCATAAAAGTCCTTGCAAAGCTAACTCCGTTGATGCTAGAGATCACATACAATGGCCTGTTATGAGAGAACCTTACAGCCCTATCTTCATCGCTGAAGGTTACTTCTGATAGAAACCTTCTCACTAACCTGGCCATGGGTCCCTTCCATCTCAGCGAAGGGACCGCGTTCTTCCACACAATATCGAGCATTTCCTGGGTTATCTCCAACCTACTCTCCTTCGGTATCCCTACTTGGTCGAAGAACCAGGTGAACTTTGGGGATTTTGAAACTGTATAGTATTCTAGAACTGGGTCTACTTCCTCAACTTCAACATCGTATGCATCCTCCACATCCTTGGCGCTTTCTTTGTCATAAGCCAACATTACATTAACCATTCCTTTCATGCAATCTTCTAGAACTTCTTCGAACCCCTCCTGCTTCGATGTTGGCTTTCTTCCTTCTCCCTCGGCCTCCTCGTCATAGGCTACCACCAGATTATCCCCATGTGCTGGGAGTGGGTTATTGTTAACGTTCTGCAGAGGGATTTTCAATGTCCCTGCCTTTACGTACTTATCGATGATTCTCCTCAGCGTGAAATAACTCTTCGTTGGGTGCTGGATCTTTCGATGGACCTGTCAATACTTTGGATCCTCCCTTGTTGCTGCATAGGGTTCCCCAACGGAAATGCCCTTTGGCTCGTAGACCGTTCCCCCTTAGACAATCGCATTGTAATAGCTGATAGCTTCCTCCACTATACAAGGCAATGGTGGTGGGTCCTCCCTGTCTCTTCCAAACTTCCTATTATTATCCTTCTTCGGTGCCTTTCCCCCATCTTCCCCCTCGGTGTACCCTACATGTGGGGGCTGAGACCTCCCCCCAGCGGGTTGCATCGACTGTCTAAACATCATTGGCACCACCACCGGATTTGGTCGTACTACCAAGGAGATATTTCTTACTACTTTTAAGAATGCTGAAAAAGTCCCCTCGCACGTCTCATTGATAAGATGGCAGATGTACTCAAAAAGTAGCCCCTCAGCGCATATCTGTAATAACTTGGATTCTTTGGCCTACTCCCTCACATCGAGGGACCTTTCCTTGAACCTTCGAACATACGCCAGCACTTCCTCCCCAGGTCGTTGCTTCTCCTTCCCCAGTTAGGTCAGAGTAAACTCATCTTCTGCCAGAAAGAACTTCTGGACGAATAACACATGCATCTCTTCCCATGTAGAAATGTTATTGGGAACCAAATAAGAATACCAGGTATATGCTTTATCGGTTAAGGATTTAGAAAACTCCCTCAACCTGAGCTTCTTATTATTACAATGTGCCCCGAAATGTTCAATAAAGCGCTTAATGTGCTCCTTCGGGTTCCCACCCTTTCCTGTGTATTTTTCAAAAATGGGAGGAATATAGTCCTTTAGATAGGGCTCATTGTTGTATTCCTGGGGATAAGGTGTTCGAAATTCATCACAAACTGAAGTTACCTCACCAGCAGATTGCAATGAGGCTTGCATAAACTTCAGCATCTCTTTCTGCATCTCCTTCCTCATTTCCTCCATGGGTGATGCTACTGGGGCTCCCACCAACGAAACCATGGGCTGAGTGCCCATTGTAGCTGGAAAAATTATCACAACTGGGGCCGTTGATACTCCTGAGGTTCCCACTGCTGGATTCACAACAGAGGGTATGCTTGCTGGGACCGTTCCCGCTACATCTGCACCTGGTGGGGCCGTTGGGGCTGCCCCTGGTGTTACTAAGGCAACGGCTTCCAATCCTCCCATCATCGTTGAAGCTACCGGAGTTTGCAAAACTAATAAAACTTACTCATGAGGAGCACCACCTGAGTGGGTCCCAACCCCGCACTCTTGGAAGCTTATGTCACCCCTGGATTTCCTATCATCGCCTGAGCTGGAGGTACCTCTATTCGAGGAGCCCCATCCATTAAAGCCTCAAGTTCTCTCATAACTTGTTCTTCATTGTGCTGGATGTCATCAAAGTTGAGCCTTCGATTAACATTATCTTGCGCCATACTCCTTACTTAGAAGAATGCCTCCCCAGCAGAGTCGCCAAATGTAAGAGGGTAGTTTAGATAAGATGGAGGCGTAACCCCTTTTGAGTACGGTAATGATAAGTTAGCCAAAACCTTAGATTAATTATAGGACATGCACACATAAACTCAATGAAGATGAACTCAGTTTAAACTCACAAATCTCTCGTGTATAACTCAGAAGATAGTAATGAACTTAGAAGTAACTTCGCTAGAAGGAGAGAGAAGTAAGCACCCTAGATACACCTTGGTAGGTAGACAAACACACCAACTATCCTCAAGAATCTCTATCAAATATTAAAAGCTTCGTAATAAATGACAATGGTGGGTGAGAATAAAACTCTCAGTGGTTTGTAATAACTCTCTCTAACGTATACTATATCTAGCAATAACTTCTGAGCTCTAAAAAAGATCCCCCTTCCTCAAAGGTGGTTGGGGTCCTTAAATATCCCTGCACACCACCCTCGAGGAAACTCAGCCATTAATGCATGTGAAAGACATCCCTCATACTTTATGTCATAAACATTAAATACCTGATGCCCTAGTTATCTCCACGTCATAAACATTAAATGCCAAGACATGCCTTTTTCCTAATCACTATGTGTCAGGGGGCTATTGTTGCAGAGGTGGCTAACCAACCGCCCGACAGCCCCAAATACCACGATGGTTTACTCAAGTGCATGTCTGACATTGTTTCTATAGATAGTGACATCACCTACAGTAGATGTGACATTAAGTAGAGGGTTGTTTGGTTCACAACTCAACGCCTGATGGAACTCCAAGCTACTTTGCCCGAGGTTCCACGGTGAGGGTTCTTTGATGTTTTACCAGGCATATCTAAGATGGTCAGGACAAGCCCCAATGTTGCCTCACTTCTTAATCCTCCAAACCAAGTCCCTCTAAAGTTCCCACGGCGAGGCCATTCGATAGAGCATGAAAACTCTCCCAGGCCCTTCCAAGCCTGGTCTCTCACGAGTACCGTTTGACCTCGCACTTAAACTCATTATTATTCTCTTACACAATTACAACCGTTATAGATTACATTTTGTATAAACAGAGATAAAATATGACTAATACAACAAGCTAAAATACAAGTTGCCATGCTGAGTTGCCTCGTTGAGCTGCCATGCCGAGTTGCCACGCTAAGCTGCCATAACCCCATATACTGTTGTAAATAGGGTAATTATCCATAATCTCAGGATTACCTTCAAGCCCCCTCTACATACTTATTCCTCACAAACATAGTTATCGCCTTCTCTTCAATCTTCTAACCATAATCCAAGCAGGTTGCATCCTGTACTCGTGACCGACAGGCA
This sequence comes from Sambucus nigra, assembly GCA_949130495.1. Lineage (NCBI taxonomy): Eukaryota > Viridiplantae > Streptophyta > Magnoliopsida > Dipsacales > Adoxaceae > Sambucus > Sambucus nigra. Next base: position 82,397,493 of record OX422214.1, on the reverse strand, counting down.
AAAAGTTACATTCATCATTCCTGAAAGGGTGACTAGTCGGTAGAAATATACGATGACCCGTATAACTCATCTTACCACTATGATATAGACAACTGGATGGAGTTTCCTCCCCACATATAGGACATCCATAATAACTAGGAACATTACAACTGGACAAGGTCCCATAATCAAGAAGGTAATGGATCACCCACATCTCCATTGCTTTATGTTTGAACTCTTCATCCTTATAAGAGTCAAATGTCGTCATGCCTTTATCCCACAAATATTTATGTTCTTAGATTAATAGGGCTAAGAATATATCAATATCATTGTTGGGAGACTTCGGCCCCGTATCAATAAAGATAACAATGTGAAATCCTTTCTCACGCATAATATTAGAGGGAGACTTAAAGGTCCCATGATAACTGGCCAATAAATATGATTAGTACTTAAATTACCGAAAAAGTCAAACCCATTGGTTGAGATTACAAGACGGACGATGCGCGATTCCTATGAAAATTTAGGGTGTCATGCATTTAAAAGTTTCTAGATTAGTGAACTAATCGGAAGATGCATCAAACTCCCATCCACCTCGCTTCGAGCGTGCCATGTCATGGCCTTCTGTATTCACTGTATAGTGAAAAATCTTTCAACCGTGGCCCAAGTGAATTTTTTTTCATTCAGCATCAAATTTTTCATTTACTTACTAATAATGTACATTATTTTTATCCATTGGTTGGTGGTCTTAATGATTGTGGATTCCGTAAGCATCGTCAATTAGGTCTACCAATGGACAATGTGTTGGAAAATCATGTACCACTTCCATTCCATGGGGTTCCATTACGCATTCGGGTAACGACAATTCTATCGGAACATAAGGTATATTTTTTCACCATAGTATGTTCATATTTTATAGTCTTAAAAAATTCTCCACTTTATTATATGCAACTCAACGTCCTCTAAAGACTTATACTTTATGTTCATACAATAGGTGCATTGACACGAAATCTTATCACTTTTAAGATTCTTATGAGTGCATTTAACAAATTCTTGATTGCCCTTTACATGATTATTTTTTATTCAGTTAGTCTCCCCCATCCCATATTTGTATTATTGGAAATCTATTTAATAATATTCAAATTTTAGTCATGTGCTAATAGGTTAAAATTAATGTCGCGTTGCATACAAAAAAGTAAACAAATTAAATAAATTACAAAAATGTCACACCTTAAACTCAAATTAGAGAAATTTTCCAAGTGATATTATTGCAACTGGAAAAAAAATATTATTACAACTGAAACAAAAAAACATTACTAGAACTGAAACAAAAAAATATTATTAGAACTAGACCAACTGAAAAACTGGCCAAGTTATAAAATAATTTGATAATGCCTTAAGTCTTTCTCGTCTCTTCTCTCAATGTACACAGGTAAATCTTCGTAATCGGTGTATATTTCATCAACCATTACCTAAGATCCACCCTCCTTGAAGGTGGGTTATATACTTTAGTTCTGATAACTACAGAAATGAGTTTGCACATGCCAAACTATCCTACTATTGTCTAGGTCCTTGAAATATAATTGCTTGCCATAGTCATAGTGAGTAGCGATGATGATCCAAGACCTATGACAGGAGGAGGCACTGGGAAAGAAAATATTAACAAAGGCGAGATTTGTGATGGAAATCTTGAAGGAGGCGGTATTTTTCAGGGAAAACTTGTAAAGGGAATAAAGGGAAAACCTTGAGAAGGAAGGTAAGGAAAACCTTGAGGAGGAATTGGGGGGGGGGGGGGGGGGTGAAAACCTTGAGTAAAAAAGGAAACAAGTTTTTCAAATTCACTCGTCAAGCCTCGCAGGTTAGTTTTAATCTCGTGAGCATCGCTATCGGTCTTAGACTGATGTTCCTTTTAGTCCGTGTGTATACAGTGTGTGTGTATATGTGTGTATAGTGTGTGTGTGTGTGTGTGTGTATATATATATATATATATATATATATATATATATATATATAGAGAGAGAGAGAGAGAGAGAGAGAGAGAGAGAGAGAGAGAGAGAGAGTATAGGTGAAAGGGTTTGGGGGTTTGAGAGAGGGAGTCTGCGTGAAATGGCCGAAAGGGTTTGAGGGTTTATATATAAGGACTTTGGTCACGACTTTGGACCGTGACCAGCTTCCATGACCCTTTCTTTTCACATCATCATCTCTGACCATCCAATTATAACAATACTGTTCACGGCCAAAATAGTCACAACCTAAAGCCCTTACCTCATTGGAGGAAATTTTTTCCCTGGTCATGGACATTGTCATGCCCATAATACGTGACCACGGTGGATGGAAATTTGGAACAATTGTGTCATCATGATGGTCAAGCATTGGTCACAGATTATGGTCGTGACCCACCATGGTCATGGCACATGGTCGTGTCCAGCTCCAGTTAAGGTCACGCTACTTTGTGGTCATGGAACTAGTCACGTGTTTATTCACTGCGTCATGGACTAAGACCGTGATCAGGCTTCCATGACTATCTGCCTATTTTATTGTAGTGATGAGATTTGTGTTGATCTAAGCTTCTCAGTACTTTTCTTGGAGAGCTTCTCTTCCAGGGGAAATCTAGGATTCCTGTACGAGCGAACCTCAAATCTGATTCTGAGTGGGGTTAGATCAGCTTGTGCATCGTTAGCGAAGGGTGAACTTCTCGAGTGGTACTGAGATATTGTGTTCATTCTTTTGTTATGGGTTCCATTCCTAGAAAAGATATCGATTTTCGATAGACGGCTCGAATTGTGAGTATAAGAATTCACTATTAGATATATCTAGAAAGCAGCGATATTAAAAGAGTAAAGAAAATTATCACAACATAAGATTTGCGTGGTTCAACAACTGCCTACATCCACGAAGGGGGAGTTCTCAATTTCTTATTAATTTCTCATAAGTTCGAAATTACATGCCCCTTTGCCCCAGGGTGAGGGTTGTATTTATAACAGTGAAAAGTGGTTGAGTTGTACAAGAAACTCTCTTAAATCTTTATTGTCCAATTTGTGATCATTATTTATCTTGTTCGAGAATATATGTAACCAGTTGAGTCCATAATTATCTATGTGATAAGCCTTTGTAATTATCCATGCAGCACTGAATTTGACTGGGGTGGCATGTTGGGCTAACTCGGGCCTCTAGAAGCCTAGCCTTTATGGTTTGGTCCACACACACACACACACAAACATACATACAAACTTATATATATATATATATATATATATATATATATATATATACACACACACACACACACTAAGGTATGCCCGTGCTTGAAGGCACAAATATAAATTTACACTCTATATTAGAAGTTGCGCTTGCGACGCCATCGCCAATAATCACGTACACCCCAATAGATGACAAATGCCTAAACATAAAACTGAATCAAGGTATTCGACGTGCATACATTCAAATCTAAATGAGGAAGGTTTACAATTACCAATAAAAATACAAATATCCATAAAATACTTTAAGTCTGAGATTATTTCTTATAATAACAATGTGTAAACATTTTAGAAAATTTGGACATAATTTCCTTTGTTTATAGGACTATCCACCACCCTGGTTAAGAAATAAAGAAGCAAATAGTTCGCGATAATGCTAATACACATCTAGACAATGAGACAAATAACATTTAATGGATCAAATTTCGTTAATATAAAATTTATCTCAAATACAGAAACTAAAATTCCTAAAATTTGAATAAATACACAAACTAGAAGGCCTCGAATTTGAACAAACTAAGCTTGAATAATACATATTTACAAAGAAGTAACAAAATAGTCCCAAAGTAAAAAAGTAACAAACCGAACCTATAACAGTTGGTTGTTATGGGCTACCAAAATTTTGGTTGCGTATTTTTTCTGGGGGGGGGGGGGGGGGAGGGGGGGCTCTTTCTTGTGAGAAACCTCCTAAATTTCCACTTTGTACACATGAAGTTGTATTTAGATATTGACCACCGTCCGAATTTGAGCAAAACTCTATTTCTTATGATAGAGGACAACATTGGGATATAATAAGCTATCATTCATCGTGATGCCATTTTCGATTTTTCATCTGTCACCTTCTATAAAATCCGTAAGGAGATGACACATGAAAATCCTCCAGTAACAGAACTTAGAAAACATATAAGGTTGAAAGGGTTTTCGAAAAAATATTAGGGCTAAAATTTTAACATCAAATATTTGAAAATTATTTTGACAAACGTCAGAAATCAACCCGAATCAAATAGGAACTCTAAAGTGCATTTTTCTGAGGCATTACCTGGAAGTCAACATCATATGTACAAATAATTTCCTTCATCTTCAACCTCGTTAGGAGATATAGAGATACTAACCTAACGTTTTTCATGGGCATCACATGTTGTTAAGTGAGTCTTTTTATTTGATTCTCCTTCAAATTTATGTTTAACACTGGACCCACCATAAATTAGGAAAATATTAATATCGAATTCGAATATTAGAGAGGAGAGTGTAAACTAATACAATATATATCACCTGAAAGGTTTTACTTCAAATCATATAATCCATGCAGAATATATAAATGCGTCTGTTGATACCAAAATTAATATGCTGATGTGAACGAATCATACGAAGACACTTGTCAATCTATGTGGTACAATAACAACGAGGAAGTTCATTTCCTCGACCAACTCATGTTCTCCCCGAGCAGCGAGGATATACCGAGGAACTGCAACACTCCGAGGTACTCTAGCGCTCCGAGGAACTCCTGAGCAACGAGCAACTAAGGCGGTCCGAGCTGCATCTCGGTCGTAGTATTAATTGCCAGAATGTCAACAGTTCAACTATTCATTGAATGTTCATCATCTTGACGCACACGCTGCATTAAATGTATTGCCCTTTCATATGTATTCTCATTTAATATATCGACCCATTCATGTACAGCCTAAGGGCTATAAAAACCTTGTATCATCCTCATTCAAAGGGACCGGAATTTCTGGATTGAACTGATAATCGAGAATTCCCAAACACTCAGCAATAACATAACAGTGGACGTAGGCCATTCTTATAAGGCTGAACCACTTTAAAAATCTTTGTTCATTTTATTTATCTATGATTGAATAATTAGAGCGATCTAATTTTTTACATCAACAGATTGGCGCCGTCTGTGGGAAACGACTGTTACTATCATTTTTCACCAAAAATCATTTATCATCAATGGCAAATAATCCAGAATCTAGTAATCGAATTGCTGTAAATGTTGGAAATCCTCCGAATCCATCTGCACCTCCAGATCTGGCTGGAATTATGACGAATCTGGCTGAAGGACAAACCGCCATGCAAGAAACAATGAGGCAACTCATTCAAACTCTTCACGGTGGTGCACCTACCCATTCAAGGCAAAGGAGTGATCGTGGGCAATCGCGATCCAGGCGTACTGAGTCATATCGTAATGAAGAATCTAATGATTTTTCTTATCAACCTGGGCGAACTTCATCGATACGGGCTACGGATACAGATCAACATATCACTCTCTCTCCGGAGAGAACTAGCGTCCTGGAAAGATTAAGCAGAGCATCTCCTTTCAGTCGGCTAGGACCAAGGAGAAATATGAGTCCACCTAGAGCACCATCGAGAAGCTTTCGACCACCATCAGGTTTGAGAGAAGGATCAGCACAATCAAGACCAGCTACTCGTCAAGATAGATCTCATGAAGCTACGTCAGAATAATCAATTGCTCGGACTAAGAAGCCCGAGGAAGGAAATGAAGCGTGGAAGGGTTCCATTCAGCGATTGGAGGATAGACTTGGAGAAATGGTTAAAGAAAGGAATCCCTTACATAGAACTTTTGTTCAAGGGACACCTTTTGTGCAGGCCATTGTGAACTTTCCTACACCATCGAAATTTAAAGCACCCGTAGTGACCCCTAAATATGATGGAAAGACAGATCCTGTTCTTCATATAGAACAATACCAGGCTGCTGTCGACATATATGCTGTCCCCGACGAGATGAGGTGTAGAGCATTTTCGGGAACTCTTACCGGATCTGCGCATATATGGTACAACAATCTTCCTCGGGGTAAGATTTCGACTTTTATTCAGTTAGCCGAGTTGTTCATTGGTAATTTCTATTTTGGAGCAAAGCCAGTAAAACGAGTAGCGCACTTGTTAAGTGTTAGACAAAAATCAGGTGAGAGTACTAGAGATTACATAACTCGTTTCAATAACGAGAAGTTGGAAGTCATAGATTACGAAGAAAAGACAGCGATCACTGCTTTGATGAGTGGATTACTGCCTAACAAGTTATATTATACTTTGGCCAAAGATCCACCTAAAATTATGTCGGAGTTGATGGCAAAAGCGGCCAAAATCATGAATGCCGAGGAGGCTATGGCTGCGAAGAAGAATATGGGTAAAGAAACCAAGGTGGAGGTTGACAAATCTAAGAAGAAAGAGCAAAAAGGTAATGGTAATGACAAGCACTCCAAGAATAATAGGAAGTCATGGGAAGTCCTGAAGAAATATGATAATTATACTCCATTGAAGATGGGTATTAATCATGTTTTAGAAGAAATCAAGAATAACGAAGAAATCAAGTGGCCAGATAAACTGAGGACCAATCCTGAACTGAGGAATAGGGCCAAATATTGCGAGTTCCATAAAGACCATGGCCATACGACCAAAAATTGCATAGCCCTTCAGAACGAGATTGAAACGCTCATCCGAAGAGGAAAGTTGTCAAAGTATGTAGATCGCAGAGGTGAAAGGAAGAATGATGATAGAACCAGAGATCGTTCCAGATCTCCTCGTCGGACGGAGGAGAAAAAGAAAAGAGATCATGAAGATGATCCAGATGAAGACCCCGATCTTCCAAAGAAGCCAAGACAGCCTGAACGAGAGGTATTTTCCATACGTTTTGGGTCATTTGATTGTAATGTTATTACAGGAGGAGATGCTGGAGGGGGAGACCTCACTGCAGAAAGAAAGGCCTATCTCGGAGAGGCTCAAGCCTGCTCATATATTCAACGAATAAATCTTGCCGAGGATGATCGTCCGAGGAAGGTAAATAAAGAGAAGCTAGTTATTGGTTTTTCAAAAAACGATTTGGCCGGTGCTCTTTACCCTCACGACGATCCCTTGGTGATCAAAATGAGGATGAAAGATGTGGTGATTTCAAAGGCGTTGGTGGACAATGGTATTTCGGTAGACATCATGTACTATTCATGTTTTGATAGTTTGAATTTGAAATTATCTCAATTGGAACCTTATCACAGACCCCTTCTGGGTTTTGCTGGCGAGAAAGTTTTTCCACTTGGGACGATCAAATTGGACATATTCATTGGAACTTGGCATGCTTGTCGAACAGAAAGAATACGCTTCTTTATGATGGATAAGAATGTGCAGTCAGCCTACAACATCATCATGGGAAGAGTTGGTTTGAAGAAGTTCGAAGCAGTTCCATATACAGTTCATCAATGCTTAAAATTCCCAACAAACTTCGGAGTAGGAGTTGTAAAAGGTGATCAAAAAGTAGCTCGGGAATGCTATTATTCATCTGCCGAGCAAGAGGAGCTTGAGGAATCAAGGAAAAAAACTATTACCTACCAGGTAGAGGAAGATACAGAAATTGAAACTCTTGATCCCAGGGATGAATCCCAACTTGTAAAAGGACAGGTAGTAGAATCTACAGAAAATGTTATTTTGGACGAGGAGCACCCTGAACGAGTAACCCAGATAGGTTCGTCGTTGGATGCTTCAATAAAATAAGAATTGATAATGTTCTTGAGAAACAGGAAGAAAACTTTCGCATGGAGTCATGAGGACATGCCAGGAATAGATCCAAACTTCTTATGTCACGAACTCAATGTGAATAAGGAGATCAAGCCCGTAAAGCAGAGAAGAAGGGTATTTAGCCCCGAGAAGAATCAAGCCATACAAGAGGAGGTCGAGAAGCTCCAGAAAGCCCAATTCATTGAAGATGTGAAATATCCAGACTGGTTGGCAAACGTGGTGATGGTAAAGATGAAGAACAATAAATGGAGAATGTGTGTTGATTTCACTGATCTCAACAAGGCATGCCCAAAAGATCATTTTTCATTGCCCAGAATTGACCAACTAGTGGATGCTACCTCGGGACATGAGCTGCTCAGCTTCATGGATGCGTATTCTGGTTACAACCAGATCAAGATGAAACCTGAAGATAGGGAAAGTACTTCTTTTATTACCCCTAGGGGAACTTATTGCTATAATGTTATGCCTTTTGGTTTGAAAAATGCAGGAGCGACATACCAGCGGCTGATGAACAAGGTCTTCACCGAACAAATCAGTTGCAACATGGAAGTCTATGTCGATGATATGCTGACAAAAAGCAAGAAAGCTGCAAATCATTTGGTTGACTTAGCTCAGACATTTGATCAACTGGATAAATACCAGATGAAACTCAACCCGACGAAGTGCACATTTGGAGTATGAGAAGGAATGTTTCTCGGATACGTTGTCAACCAGCGGGGCATTGAAGCAAATCCAGATAAGATCAAAGCTCTTTTAGGGTTGCGATCTCCAACAACAAAGAAAGAAGTGCAGAGTCTTACAGGACGAGTTGCAGACTCAACAGATTTGTATCTCGAGCAACTGACAAATGCCTCCCATTCTTCAAAACACTTCGAAAAACTTTTGAGTGGACTGATGAATGTGAAAAGGCCTTTCAAGACTTGAAAAAGTATTTGGGAGCACCTCTATTGTTGTCTAGGCCAATAACAGGAGAGAAGTTGTACTTATATCTAGCAGTATCAGAGAATGCAGTTAGCTCGGCATTGATCAGATTGGAGAATGGAGTCCGGAAACCAATTTATTACACAAGTAAGGCTTTCCGAGGTGCAGAGATCAGGTACCCAAAGTTAGAAAAATTGGCATTGGCATTAATTGAAGCAAGTAGAAGAATGAGGCCATATTTCCAGGCTCATACCATCATTGTGTATACCGACATGCCATTGAGACAAGCCCTTCACAAGCCAGAAAAATCAGGAAGACTGATGTACTGGGCGATAGAACTCGGTGAATATGATATTGTGTATGAGCCCAGAGCATCATTGAAAGGGAAAGCTGTAGCAGATTTTATAGCAGAATTTACATATCCTGATACCCCCGAGGAACAAAAACTGCTCGCTGACCAACCTGTGGATGTTACAGGATCAACAGACATAAGTCCAGACCAACTCCGGTTGGTAAAAGGGCCTATGGATGTAGAAAGATCATCAACTTCAAATTCAAACCAGCCCCGGATGGTTGAAGAACGAGAAGAGATGGTCAACGAGGAGCAAAAAGTGCCAGGGGAGGATGAAAAGAAGCAACAAATATTTTACCGAGGAACCCTGTCAGATAAGGAATTTGAAGATGGGTTACCCATATGGAGATTATATGTGGATGGCTCATCTTGCACAGCAGGTTGCGATGCAGGAATTGTTTTAAGAACCCCAGATGAGATTGACATGGAATATGTTTTACGATTCCAACTCAAATCTGAGTATGAGGCCATGATGGCGGGGTTAAACTTAGCAAAAGTTATGGAAGCACAACAAGTGATGGTATTCAGTGATTCTCAACTAATTGTGAATCAGATGACGGAAATATATGCGGTTAAAGGAGAGTTAATGATTAAATATCACGCAAAGGTGATGAAGTTGTTGACAGAATTTGATGCCATTCGGTTGGTGAGAATACCGAGGATGGAGAATGTACAAGCAGACGCACTGGCCCGACTAGCATCAGCTACTCGTACCGAGTTGCGAAGAACCATACCGATTGAAGTATTAGAAGGTCGGAGCATAGATGAAGACCTGACAATGAATGTAATAACCCTTGATTTAGGACCATCTTGGATGGATCCCATCAGGACATATATTGAAGAGGGAGGATTGCCGGAGGACAAGCTCGCTGCCAAGAAACTGAAGTATAAAGCTGCTCGGTATGTGTTAACTAATGGTATTTTGTATAGACGAGGAATTATGGAAGGTTTGCAGAGATGTGTACATCCCTCCGAGGTGAAAGAATTGATTAAAGAAATCCATGAAGGGTCTTGTGGAGCTCATGTAGCAGGTCGAACGCTTTTACAAAGGGTAATGACTCAAGGATACTATTGGCCAACGATGAGGGCTGATTGTATAGCCTACGCTAAGAAATGTGACAAGTGCCAACGTTTTTCCTCTATCCGACGAACTCCACAAGCATTGTTGACACCCATAACTTCCCCTTAGCCATTCGCCATGTGGGGAATTGATTTGGTGGGACCATTGCCGATCACCCGAGGAAGATTTAAGTACCTCGTCGTCGCAGTAGACTATTTTACTAAGTGGGTAGAAGCTGAACCCCTCATCGACATGACATACGAGAAGGTATACCAGTTCGTTTGGAAGAATATCATCTGTCGATATGGTCTCCCTCATGCCTTCATCACAAACTATGGAACCCAATTTGATAACGAGGAATTTGCTGCTTATTGTCATCAGTCGAACATTTTGAAGGTCCATTCAGCACCAGGCCATCCTCAAAGCAATGGACAGACTGAAGTGACGAATAGAACACTCCTAAATGGTTTGAAGAAAAGGTTAAGTGAAGCTAAAGCTAACTGGATCAACGAGCTACAATCAGTATTGTGGGCTTACCGAACAACTCCCCGAGCAGCGACTGGAGAATCACCATATATGCTGGCATTTGGAAGTGAGGCTGTAATACCTGCCGAGTTAGGTCTCCCAACACACAGAGTGATGAATTTCAGTTCCCCAGTCAGCGACTTGATGAGAGACTGGATTTGAATATGCTCGAGGAGGTCAGAGAAGAAGCATCCATTAGGAATGCTGCTTATCAACAACGAACAGCTCTTTTCTACAACAAAAGGGTGAAGAAATGCGATTTAAAAGAAGGAGATTATGTGCTAAAGAAGGTCATTCAGAAGCACAATAAATTGGAGGCAAACTGGCATGGGCCTTACCGAGTTACAGAAGTTGTTCGACCAGGAACTTACCGAATAGCAACTCTAGAAAGAGAAGAATTCAAGAATGCTTGGAATGCTGAACACCTTTGCAAGTATTATCAATGATGTAAAATGTACAACGGTTCCATCAATATGAATAAAACGATGATGTTTTCACCATTTTCTTCTCCTTTGTTTGAAAGTTTTTCGGGGAATACTAGTGTTGTACACTACGCTGCTCGACAGCAAAAAGAAGACAAAAAGTTCGAAAGAACCAAAAAATATACTCCTTTGGTTAGGAGGCGTACACTAGTGTGACCAACTAAGGTTGGTAAGATAACTAGTGGACAAAAAGTTCGAAAGAACCAAAAAATATACTCCTTTGGTTAGGAGGCGTACACTAGCGTGACCAACTAAGGTTGGTAAGATAACTAGTAGACAAAAAGTTCGAAAGAACTAAAAAATATACTCCTTTGGTTAGGAGGCGTACACTAGCGTGACCAACTAAGGTTGGTAAGATAACTAGTGGACAAAAAGTTCGAAAGAACCCAAAAATATACTCCTTTGGTTAGGAGGCGTACACTAGCGTGACCAACTAAGGTTGGTAAGATAACTAGTGGACAAGATAGTTCGAAAGAACCTGATAATTCAATAATCAATATCATTTGATTTAAAACCAACAAGTTTCTCGGAAGGTAAAATCATTCCAGAAAATACAAAGAATTCCAAACTGAACCAAGTATAGTTGGTTGGTGATCAATTATACTTGGTCGACGAAGATAAATTATCGACCATGGTTGGTCGGGCACATTTTATGAACCAAGTATGGTTGGTCGGGGATAAAAACCCATCAACTGTAGCTGGTCGATAAGCACAATCTAACAACCTTGGTTGGTTGGAAACATTTTGAACATTTTATACTCATTACTTTATTATTAAGTGATTGAGTAAACTTGATACTTGTAACTTTTTATTAAGTTGGTCGATGAACAACAATATTGTTGTTATTTTTTTAACTTATACATATGAACAGATGTAGAGCATTTTACAAGACAATAACAATACAGATTTGCAAAATGAAAGTCTTTCATTAAAATTCAAAATAAATTATAGGTTACATGAATGTACTAACTATTACATTGAGATTCCTATTCCATGGGTTTCTTGCCCTTTGCTTTTGAAACAGGCTCTTCGCCAGCAGGAGGATCTTCCAGGCAAAAGGGAGAATTAATAAAGTTCAAGTCCTTTAGCATTCTGACATTCATTATTGAGGGTGTATCCATTAGATGCTCTGGACGAGATACTTCGATCTGGGAGTGAAGACTGTAGTCACCAAGGTATTTTGAAATTAAGCTCCGAGGAATGGAACGAGCTGGGATCCATTCCATGTCCAATTTATAAGGTGGTACAGGCAAGTCTAATAACCCAGGAGCATGATAATCCCATAAATAATGCCCTTTCTCCAATTTTAATACACCCAAGGCGTTCAACCACCCCTGCTTATAACCTTCATTATTGGCGTGTTCAATACGAGCATCCAAATGACAAAGGGCCTCATTGTACCCTGCCATTCAAAATTCTCTGGGCTGTTTATGGAATTGGAAGGTTAATCTATCCAATTGTTCGTGAAGGCTCCTGGCAAAAACATCCTTATTATCCAGAGCAGACTTCATCGCAGTAAGTTGATCCTCCAAGGATAGATTTTTCTTGGACATTTCAGATAGAGCTCGGTCTTTTGCGTTCAATTGGAATGCTTGAGTTTCTAACGTCGACTGAGTACGAGCTTCTTCAACATTGCGGCTAAGAACTCTTGATCGACTCCGAGCAGCGACTGGAGAACTTTGCTCCTCGGCAATATTTTGAACAGCTCTTCCTCGTCCACGAGAACCTCTTCCTCGTCCCCGAGCAATCGCAGGAATAACAGATTTTCTTAAGTTGTCCAGTTCTTGCCTTAATTTGGCATTCTCAACCTCTAAGAACGAGAAACCTTCATCGGTAACTTGCACGAAAGCAGTGGAAGATGACGCTGCAGATTCATACTGTGCCAGCTTTTTCTGCAAATTATTGTTCTCCTGTTCCAGCAACTCAGCAATCTGCCTGCAAGCTTCAACTTCACCTTTTAAAGTTCTTTCCCTAACATCGTATCCAGCCAGGATCTTTTTATGGCCTGTGTCAGAAGAAAGCTGTTGGTATCTATTTTCATATTCCTTGTACAACAAAGCCATTGATTCATTGTGCTAACCTTGTAGATCTTCTAAGGAATAATGAAGTTCCTCAATCAAGTCGTAGTAGGCTACATTGTTGGCCACAGCTCGGTCGAGTAAATCTTTCAAGTATCGATAAGCCTCAATTGCCTGTTCTGAGGCATCATGGCCAAGGATGTCAGCAATTTCTGATGTACTAAGGTCTGTATGACCAGCCTTATAATATTCGTGACATTGCTGCATCAGCTTGGTATCATGTGCAGATATCAGTTCCATTCTAGCAACAAACTAAGGATGAGAAAAAGTTAACAATCAACAAAAACAAATCATCAACAACAGAGATGAACAAAAATGTATTTTATTAGATCATCAAAAGATTACATTGTTTGATTACAAGTGATAATAAAAGATAGAAATGATACCGAACAACTTCACACCTTTTCCTTGTCTCCCAAGACTTTCTCGGGAGGCTGGGACGAGGAGCTTGGTTGCTCGGAGGTGATAGAAGCTTGAACATCAAGAGTTGAAATTTTCTCAAAAGGAGGAGGCATGGAAGAAATGTCCTCGTTGATAGCAGGAAGAGAGGCAGGGACTTGATCACCTATAGCCATAGAAGATTCATCAGAGGCAGGCTCATCTTCTTCTTCTTCCACAATTGGTGGAGGAGGACCAGGGAGGTGCAACTGGAATAGATCGGAATCATCCTTGATCTTCAATTCCTGTAGGGCAGCTACCCAGCCATCTCGGAAGTATTTCAACTTCCCATATTGAACTTGGGATGTCATCGCAGCAATCCCCTTGTCCCATCCTTTTTCCCAGCCAGCGCTGAAGGATTATAATGGCGACTTTTCTTTTTAGCTTCTCCGAGGAGAGCTTCACATCCAATTCTTCCTTTTGGACCTTGATATCTCGCAGGTCGGACAACTTTTCCTCTGCCTTCTTCAACTTATCTTCAATCTCTCCAAAGTTCTTGAGCTTGACATCATACTTCTGATGTTCGACCTCTAAACCTTTTACCTTATCCTCCAAACTCTTGGGGATCTCAGCCATCTTCACCTTCTCGGCCTCAACTGCAGACAACTTTTTCTCCCAAACAGCCTTGTCCTCACTATACTGTTGGCGAGATTCCTTCAAGGATTGGGTCAAACCCAGCAGAGCATCCTCTACACCTGACGAGGATCTTGAAGCTTTAATAGCTTCATCTTTCTTCACGATATTATTGAAACAGTTCACCAGCTGAAAGATGAGAAAAACAGTAAAGTCAATACAAAATGCAAGCATTCAGAGAAAGAAAGAAAATTTAGAATGTGAGAAATTTACCGAAGCAAGATGACGAGTAGCTAGGGATGTCAGCATATCCCTAGAAATTTTTTCATCAATTCCTTGGACCTCGGGTATGATCCAAGTTTTTACCGAGCTCATTGCAGAGCTCGGAGGAATGATGGTTGGAATACCAACACCACCAGCTGGTAGAGAAGGGACAGTTTCAGCCAAATTGACTGAGGATGATTTCCTCAATCTTCTCAAAGGGACTTCAGCAGCTTCAACCAAGGAAGAACTCTTGGTCGGAGAGATAGTAATCACTTCCATAGGAGCAACTTTCTTGCTCGGAGCCACTGGGGGCTTCTCGGCAGCTTTGGAGGGTGCAACATCCACCTTCTTAGTCCCCTCTGGGACATCAGTTTTGCTTTTCTTAGCCCCAACAGCAGAAGTAATGTCATCAAAAAGAGCAGGAGGAGCTCTTTTCTTGCCCATTCTTTGACTTAAAGGAAGATGAGAATCTGAAGAAGAATCCTCTGGAGTTGAAGCTGGTTCAACAGGGCGAGCAGTATAAGAGGTTGTGTAACTCTTATACTGTAGCAGATATGATGCAGACTTGATGTGCTCATCTGCAACGTTCTTATGCAAACCCCAGATAAGTTTCAGATGCTTAATATTAACCTCTGATTCTTTTGGAGTTTTTCTTTTACTATCAACTGCAAACAAACACATAATGAAATATCAGTCATACATTTTGTCAAACATGATAAAAGCATAACTTCATAAGTAAAATAAAATGAAAAATAAACCTATCCCATTGCCATATGGGGGGCATCTGGGACCGTTGTATACTCCATCTCCAACTAAAGGGGAATATTGCCAATTTTTAATAACCAACCCATGTTCAAAATAATCTGTATTTGAGTCAGGGAGGTTAACTACAAGAGCCCTATTCAGAAACCTAGTTTTTAAGTAATAAATATTATCTAGAGTGGCCCATTTATAGCAATACATAATTTCAGGGATCCCTATACGAGTCCCATGAGTTAGATTAAATTTTTACACCCCATTAATTATTCTCCATGACTTGGGGGCTATTTTTGCAGGGACAAGATCAAAATACTGACAAAACTCAAGACACAATGGGTTTGGTGGAAAAGAAAATCCACATTCAGCTATGAATAGACTGGGGAACCAATGTCCCTCAGCCAATCGAAATAATCTAAAGGCTCAGAAAGAACCTCCAGAGTTACCCAGGAAGGAATGGAAAAATCGGAACGAAATTTCTCAACAGACTCCACAATATAAACCATACTGAATAAAAGAGATACAGAAGAAAGGAAGAAAGATCTTACAGGAAGAAAAGAGGTATGTTGACAACGAACGAAAACTAGGATGAACGCACAAGAGAGAAGGAGAAAATAGAAAGCTTGAATGCAGGAAATTGGAAAAAGAAGAAGACGGTATGGTTACCTAAGAAGTTTAAATACTTTGCCTTGGTAAGCGGCGAATGAAATGATTACAAAAAAGAAACTATTGAACTTCCGACGGCTAAAAGGACAAAAAGGGCACTAAGATCGAAGCGATCTTAAAAGTTCGAAAAAAGGCGGATTCGTTGAATTTGGGAATAAATTCAAATACGATGCTCCTAAAACCCAGGAAGATCATTCAATATTGCCATAAACCGAGAAAGAATGTTCCATACTCCTCAAAGTTCGAAATATAAAACATTGGGGGCTTCTGTTGATACCAAAATTAATATGCTGATGTGAACGAATCATACGAAGACACTTGTCAATCTATGTGGTACAATAACAACGAGGAAGTTCATTTCCTCGACCAACTCATGTTCTCCCCGAGCAGCGAGGATATACCGAGGAACTGCAACACTCCGAGGTACTCTAGCGCTCCGAGGAACTCCTGAGCAACGAGCAACTAAGGCGGTCCGAGCTGCATCTCGGTCGTAGTATTAATTGCCAGAATGTCAACAGTTCAACTATTCATTGAATGTTCATCATCTTGACGCACACGCTGCATTAAATGTATTGCCCTTTCATATGTATTCTCATTTAATGTATCGACCCATTCATGTACAGCCTAAGGGCTATAAAAACCTTGTATCATCCTCATTCAAAGGGACCGGAATTTCTGGATTGAACTGATAATCGAGAATTCCCAAACACTCAGCAATAACATAACAGTGGACGTAGGCCATTCTTATAAGGCTGAACCACTTTAAAAATCTTTGTTCATTTTATTTATCTGTGATTGAATAATTAGAGCGATCTAATTTTTTACATCAACAGCGTCCTTGTTAAAACTTGACCAAGCATATGAAATAACCTAAAACATTAAAGAATGTAAAATTACAAACAATTTGTAATTAGCACACCCCAATGGTACTAAGCATAACCCTCGTTGTTGGATTAAAATGAAAGGATGTGAATACTCTCACCCAAACTAAACCTCTCCAAATCCTCCCTCTTGGTACGTAGTCTTGAGAAGCCCAACACTAAAAATGAACAAAATCAGCTACAGAGTAAGGATTATGTGTAAACAATATAAGACCTATTATAAGCCTATCGATATAGGCTAGGAATTCAAGGCAGGTTGAACAAAAGTTTAAAAACGGAAGATGTAAGAATTACCAAAAGAATATTACAAGCCTTGAAATAAAGTCGCAAATAAAAATTTAAATATGTATCAAAGAGCATTGATTATCTACAAAGTAGATTAGATCAGAACAAATTAAAACATCATCTAGGCTTTTAGATTTGAAATTGTAGGTTTTTATGAACACATTCTACAACATAAGTGATAATCCAGTAAAATTGAACACCTGCTCGCGATTGAGTGAAGAATAGAAACAGAGAGATTTTCCAAGTTCTCACTGAAGATGATGTCGAATTGAACTGCCATAGAAACATAAAAATTTTCCAACATCACAATAGAGTCTTAATGCACCATATTAGTTTTCATATTTCTTGCATCGTACTTGTTTAGTACTGCTATTGATAAATAGGTGATTCAGTGTATTTATTTCCCTTGGAGGATGAGGCTCTAAGCTTGAACTCTTCTTGTAAGTAAATCGTTCCATGACTTGTATCCTCAATCTTCTACTCATCTTCTAAAGATGCACACAACATGAACCTTACTCGGTATATTCCAAGCCTGCATGAGAAATGCTACACATAAGGACACATGTAAGTAAAATGACCAAAAACACTCTAAATTGAGTTAGGATTTCTCTAAAATAAATTACACAAAACTTCAGCCATAAAATAAAATGGTTTATCCAATAATGGCAAAGAAAACAAATGATCTCATAGTTAAACATAAATTCCTTAAATGGAAAAACTAATATATAAAAACTAAAAAAATTGCTATTGGAAATGCAACAACTGCTTCAGAGGACTGTTTCCACTGCTTCAGAGGTAGAGTTAGAATAGAGTGAATTGAAATCATTATATGAAGAGAGGTCTTGTAAGGAGAATGCTGATTGTATCTATATAGAAATAAGAAGAGTCATTTTCTCTAGAGTATACGAAAAAAGGAGAAAAATTATACCTGAAGCCTAGTGCTTATGTCCCTCTAGCGCACGCCTAATTCAACTCGCCTCGCCTCGCCTCGCCTCGCCTACGCCCATCCAAGGCCACACTTGCGCCAGACTCTGCATATGCAAGATAATATGAGTCATAAGTTCACATACCAAGACAGCAAAAGTTTAAAAAGATGTCCTCTTAAAATATAAACACACGCATTCCATTAGAGCCCAATATAGACAATATATATAGATTACCCGCTGAACTCATATACCCATATTGACATGAGTCCAGGATTGAATTTTTTTTTATGCACTCACTCAGTGCATCCACAAACGGGCCTATTAGAACAAATAAAACTTGGTTTAAAAAATAATTTGCAGTAATTGATGGAGGAGGTGATGGCAGCAACAAATGTGATGTCGTCTTCGAACCCAACGACGCCGTCTTCCGAGTTCTGTCCTCCCGTTGAACCTCCGTTTCCTCTCAGAATTAAAATAATAATCTTGCCACATCAACATAATTAAAACAAATATATAAACTTCACTAAATATAATGCAAAAAAAACTAAAAATACAATGATTAATTTATGTAGTTGTATAAGACGCGCACTGAAATTACAATCAGAGCAGAGTTCAAATATTGTCGCAAACAAAGTTCAAAATATGTAAATAAAGAAAAAAAAACATCCATAAAATCCCTAATTTGAAACAAAAAATCAAAGGGTAAATGCCTAAATTCCCCCATACAGTGAAACTAACCAAAGAAAAACTAACCTCATCAAATAAGCCCTAACTTGAAACTAAAATAAAAAATTAAAGGTCAGAAGGTTAAACCACATAGATAAAAGTTAAACCATTTAAAACTCACATAAGAGGAAAGGGTGGAGCTATGGAAAAAGGGAGGTCGCGTTACTAGAAGGGCGGTGGGGATCTGCGATGAGTGAGGATCCACAGTAAAAACAAATTAAACAAATTATTCAGATCTGTAGATTCAAGGTCGAAATATCAAAATATTACAATTATAAACATGAGAGTCTGGGAGATATTACTTGGGGTGACAGTGGTAGTGTTGGAGTGCAAAGGTGGCCGTGTTGGAGTGCAAGGCGACGGTGCGATAAGGATTAAGGTTTGGAACAGGGTTGTACTGCGGGGGAAGTGAAATAGGGGAGGGAAGAATTTAGGGTTTGAGGTTGGGGTTTAGAAGCTGAAGTAATGGAGCTATTGGGAGTGTTGTTTTGTGTTGAAGAGAGAGGGTAGTAGCTCGATTTATGAAGGAATACATCATCTGTCGCTTTGGCATACCGAAGGTGTTTCTATCAAACAATGGTACCCCCTTTGTGAATAGTGAAGTGCGCTTGCTCACAGAAAAGTATTTCTTCATCCATCATAAGTCAACAGTGGCCTACCCATAGTGCAATCGGCAAGTAGAAGCTACCAACAAGATGTTGGTGAACGTTTTGTCAAAGATATTAGAAGACTTCCCTCGAATGTGGGATGATAAGATCCCCGAAGTTCTATGGGCCTATCGAACGACGAAGAGAAAGCCAACGTGGTACATGCCATTCTCTTTAGTATTTTAGGGAAAAAGATGTGCTTCCAGTCGAACTCAAGGTATCTTCTGATCGTTACAACCTACGAAGTGATATGCTCCCTCACAGCCACCATGTACAACTCTAAGCCTTGGAAGAACATAGGGATAATGTCGCGAGACATTTCGAGATATATAGGAAGAAGTTATCCAGATATTATGATCAATTGGTAAGGCAAAGAATGTTTAAGGAAGGAGACTTGGTTCTAAAAGCATGCATGAGACACATAAGAGGCTTGTGACCACCAAAGTTCGAGGCAAACTGGGAAGGGCCTCATATCGTTCGAGCAACCCACAATTCGGGATACTGCAAGATATCTAAGCTGGAAGATAATGTGACTTTCAAATTAAACAACAAGTGACTGAAGATTTATTACGTATGAATGTATGTTCTACCACTTCTGTCCAATGACTTGTGTTTTTTTTGTTGTTTTGTTTAAATTATAGATGTGTACTTTAAAGCAATTGGGCTCGCCCGTTTAATATAGTCAGAAGAAAAAATTCATAGGGCACATGTTAGAGCAATATTTATTTTCACAAGTTCATGGATTGAGCCCTTTATTATACATGATGTTGATGTATAAGTGTAGCCAATATTCAATTAAAATAATTGAAAGGAAAGGAAATACCAAAGTTGCCAACATTTCTTTATTTCAAATAAGCGATAGCATTGTGGTTACAACCAAGTTAGAAAAATTCAAAAGTTCACGAAAATGGGCAAGACCAACAAAAAAAACACTGAATAATGAAGCTAGGGGTGGTCCATGATAAAGAGAAGACTCTCTGTACCAAGTAGCCGATGGTGATGTAGGGAAAGATTCTGCTTAAGTTGGATCTGATCTGCAACAAGGTCAGCTAGATTCTTCTGGAGAATTTCTTGGGCATGATAGATGGTTTCTAATTCCTGCTTTTTTTCAACCAACTGCGCCTCTGCATGAGCAACTGCCTAGTGAGCCTCTTGCACTGTTTGCTCAGTCACCGGAAACAGGGATTCCAGACCCACCAGTTCTTCAGAGATAGCCATCTGCTCGCGATGGGAATTCTGGAGGCGATTATAGACGCTGTGAAGATCACTCTTCTTTAAACTCCACAGCAGCTCCACCAGCCATGTCATGGAAAAACCATCATTGGTTAAATGTATTAACCCTACCAAATAAAGCTTTGACAGTGTCAGGGCTAAGGGACATAAGGGGGTGCTGAGAATGTCTTTTAATACCATCATGAGACAAAACAATCGGTCAACCATCATCCCAGGAAGTGGATGCAGACATAAAATAGTAAAGATCGAAGAAAAGCGAGCTAGCAATTGCTTGATCAACAAACGGGGACCCTCATCCAGAACAGAAGGGAAACTGTCCAAAGTTTGTCGCATAACCACTTCGGGGGATGCCTCAGGCGGATAAATATTAAAAATTCTATCAGTGGCAGATGGTCGTCGGGTATGCGAAACACTATCACTTGGTTACACTTGAGGAATGCGTGGTGTAGAAGTATCACCAAGTCCACGGTCCCCGCCCAAAGAAGCAGCTGAAGTTACTATCGGTGCTTTAATTAACTCCTTAACAACAGGCTCCACTTGGAGCCTATGAGTTGCTAGTTGATCGACCTCCACCTGAAATGAAACAAACTGTTGAAGTTAGCAATAAAGACAAAGGAAAGCATGAAAAAAAATATTATACTAACTGAGAGATTTATGCCTATAAGACTAGGCCTGCCTGACCCTCGGTTATGGGAGATTTATGCCTATAAGATTAGGCTCACCTGACCTTCGGTTATGGGAGATTTATGGTTATAATACTAGGACAGCCTGGCCCTATGTTGTGGGAGCTTTATGCCTATAAGACTAGGCCCGCCTGACCCTCAGTTATAGGAGATTTATGCCTACAAGATTAGGCCCTCCTGGCCCTCCGTTATTAGAGATTTAAGCCTATAAGACTAGGCTTGCTTGACCCTTGGTTATGGGATATTTATGCCTATAAGACTAGGCCCGCCCGACCCTCGGTTATGGGAGATTTATGAAATATAAAGTCCTACATTACTAGACATGTCTGACCCTCGGATATGGGAGATTTTGATTTTAAAGCTACATATTTACATGCAGAAGATAGATAGAACAATGGAAATGCCTCAGGACGTCGTTCATCTGTAAACTCGTGAGTGACCATCTGAACCACGTCCTCCTCTTCAATCACCCTGGGAGCCATTAATGGGGGATGAGTTTGGAGGCAATCACATTCTCCCCAACCTCAGCAGCTTGCTCCTGCCTATTCTCAACTACCTCAATAATATGATCTGGTTCACCCTTTCCTGGGGTAACTATAGCTGGCTCACCACCTTCGAGGTTTGAAATCTAAGGCCCGAATAAAGTAATAAGCATTTGATCACTTGAAGGTGAAGGTTCCACGGAGACGGTTAAAACAGGTGTGGGAGTCTAAAGAAGGAAGAAAGTCATAAATTGAACTAGTCGATCGAGGGAGCAATAAAAGGGGGAGATAAGTGTAGAAAATAAAGGCTCACCATAGGCATTGAAGTTACATCAACAAAAGGTACAAGCACAACTTTATTAACTTTCACGAAAGGCACACCCCTCTCAAGACCAGCTTGCTCGTGTAAAAAAGAAAGGTCAGGGGAATAACTGCCGCTAGATGTAGTATCAGATACAACTTTCCCTAGGGGAGAAATGGCTGAATACCTGAGAAACAGTAGGGGAAGCTGCTTCGAGAGGGAGATTCTCCTTAACATCATCATGTGCATCAACCTTCACACTAACCTGAAAGAATAAAAGAGCAAGTTGCAATAAAATGAGGCCATTAACATGAGAAAGAATGAATAAAATGAGGACATTTAGAGTAAGAAATGTTAAGAAAATTACTTCTTCTCCCATCACATCCTTAACGATTTCATAATCTTGGGGAGGTGAGGCAGGTTTTGAGGAAGAGACCATCACTCTCAACCTACGCCTACGTACTAAAGCAACCTCTTCCTCCTCTTCTTCCTCTTTTTCTTCTTCCTCTTCCTCCTCTTCTTCCTTATACTCATAATCATCTTCACCAAAACCTCCATCAGACAAATGCTCATCAACAATCTCCCCTTCACTAGACTCGCTCAACTCCTCCATCACAAGCCTGAGGGAGATAATTATTTTCCTGTTTCTACTACCGCAGCAGACTGCGGGTCATAAGAAAACCCATGACAAGACTTAGAGGCTGACATAAAAGCCCTATCTTTTTCACTAAAATGTTCCCAAGTCCGGCGAAGATAATCCATCATCTGGCTTACCACTTCGAAAATCTTTGGGTCTGGAGTAGAGGCTAACGGAGGCGGTAGAACAATTTTAATCTTCTTCAAGGGTGACTTCCGAGTGGCCCTAACTATTGCACCCATTGAGGCAGTGCGAGGAGACTCAGTCCTTCCAACCGACCTCAAAGGACTAGGGGTAACATCGTCCAGAAGAATAGAGGGCTGAGTGGTCCTATTTCTCTTCATAATTTCCTGATCCACGGGCGCTATGAGAGGGAGCTCGAAGGGAGAATTGATATTAGCTATACTGAGGGGAAAAAATAGAAGATTGGGTGGTGTAGTTTCTCAAACCCAACTCAGTGGGCGGATATCTCTCAACTTCGGGATAACGGGGTTCCTTAAGAAGGTTGGTTTGAAAGTGAACCAATTAGTTCTGCCAGAACACATTAATGTACATCGCTGATCTTCCCCCTCAACCTCTCTTGCTCAGGATCACAAGGTTAGAAGGATAATGGGTGAACTCACTGGCAACAGTGGATGTGGGGAAATTCAAACAAGCAAATGAAAAATTAGTGGGCTTCTCTCTGGTGAAATGGCTTAACAGGGGGCCCCTTGATCATAACCAAACTAGATGGATACCCGATGGGGGCTATATATAGAGTAAAATGATGACTACTCGGTATGTGAAGGAAAATATGAAGGGATCAATAATACGGGGACACTGTTCTCGAGGAAGTTTTTGGCAAGGGATTCTTTAATAGGAGCAATGGGATGCTCCTCTTCACCAACGAAATTATTTGCAAAAAACTGGATCAACCCAACATAAGGGCAAGGATTGAATCGCTTAACTCGATCAATCAGATCTATCAGAGGTTTCTTCACACTCTTATTCTTCTAACAACAAATACGGGGGAGTCTCACATCCTGTGAACTAGGGAAGTGGCCAGCGGAGGCATAATTCGAGAAATGAGCATAGAGGAACGTCGTCAAAAAAATATTTCTTGCATAGTTAGACACATCGAACCTACCAATGCTTCGAGCAGAGTCTACAAACACACGATCTAACAAAGTGTATAGAGACCTAAGAATAATGGCAGTAAGAGGCATCTTTACACCACATGCCATTCGAATTGCCATGTTGATCAGGTCCTTACGAGGATAGTCGTGGGGATTACCCAGAAGGTATACCTTCTACATCATCGCCCATATATACCCCTCCAGCTCAATTTTGGACTCATAGCCCTTCCCAGTTAGAGGCTGCTTAAAAATTTATTTCCCTCAAGGGTTCTCCCTAGCAGCTTCACCGGCTCTAATGACATCCTTCTCTTCAATGAAGTAAAAGTAGCGGATGACCTCAGAGTAGGTGCACTTGTTATAAGTGACTATACAATCCTTCACAACGGCTTCAAACTCACTTCTCAGAGTTTTCTCTTCGCTAGAAACATCCTCCCCGAAGAAGGTGTCAAATCCAACAGCTTCCAGTCCTAACAATTCACAAGCAACCTCTAGGGTAATAGTAAACTCCCCCCAGGCAGCTACGAAGGTGTCTGACCTATGGATCCATATAGACACTAACAGTTGCGAAGTGGTGTTATTTTTAGCAAAGGTAAGGTCACCTAACCACATGAAACTAGATAAACCTACGAGGGTCAATTGGACAGAGTTCTTTGCATGAATATAATCCGTCTAAGGGCCCAACCCTTCACTGGAACTAGAAAATGCCTCAAATTCCACCTTAGAATAGGGGAAATCACCACGCTCTATATAGAAATGGGTAATATTAGTGGTAGGGATATATGTGAAGTCTTCAACGTCTTCACTTTCGTCCATCATCAAGTTTGGCTCCTCAGTTGGTACCAAAGCACCGGGAAACTTCTATGTCGTCGCCCAAAAATGATTGTTCTCTCCAAAGTAGGGGGCATGATGATATCGTGCCCACTGAGCCTGGCGTGTCTAGGTGGTAGGATAAGTGCCCCTAATAAAAAGAGTTATCTTTATTGGTGCCATGGCAGATGAGAGAAAAGAGAATAGAAGATAAATGAAAAGCTTGAAGAAGGGGAGAATTTCTTTGCCAAACTCTCACAGAAAAGATTGAACTCATAAAGTGAAATCCAAAGGTGAGTTTTAACTAAAGGTGCATCCCCTTTTATATGGGAAACACGAATTCCAAAAGATGGCAAGAAAAATGACATTCGAAAAAGTGTAACGATGGCGCTTCAGAATTATGTGGCTGGCGTGTTTTCCAAATGCGCGTGGTCACGGAAGACTAAAGGTTGCTAAGATGATGATTCTAGGAATGGCGCATCGAATGGTTGTGTCACCTTAATGCGCTCGCCCGGGCACTGCCACATGTGATGCATTAAAATGCAAACAACTGCATTTAATAAGATATTCCTGGGGATCTTATCTACCTTGGGGAACGAAGAGCTTAGGGTAAATTTGAATAAATCTCTTCATTTTACCCATGAAATAAAATCATAAATGAACGGAGGTTTCGTACAGATATTTCTTCATGAATAAACAAATATTCCTACGAAGGGGAAAATATTGGGGGGGGGGGGGTATACCCCTCCACATGGATGATTAACTTAGCCAAGAGAATTGAATGTTTACAAATAAACACATAAACAAAACTCACTTCGAAGATTCTCCATGCAAGTGGTTCGCAGGACCCACCTTGAAGACCCTTCGCAAGCAAGTATCTCATAGCGCTCTATCTTGAAAAGCCTCCAATGGACCTGACTCGAAGAACCTAGTTCGAAGAACAAAAGTCACCCGAATGACAATAGTTTATAATAAGAAATAGAGTGTTGTATTATGTACTTTATCTTATTAATGTATACATTGAGTGGGGTTATTTGGTACCCACGAAGGACTATGACTTGTAGGGAATGGGAGGGATTTCATCCCCTATCAACAACCTCCTCTTGGGAACTTTGCAGGGATATGGTTTGGAGGATTAAGAACAAGGAAACGTTGGTAATTATTACCAACCCTCTTGGCACACATGGAAAAAACTTCACTCAGGACAAATGTTACTCAAGCCTACTCATTTCTTACCTCCTCGAGCCATTTGATCTCCCTCAATACTTGCCCCCTCGAGATCACCTCCTCAAGGTACCCCTGGTGCCAGTCTGCTTGACTGATGTGACTAAATACCAAACAATAGACACTATTTGAACCACTTCCTAAAGTCATGGCGTATGACATTTAGGAACTCAAGAATACAACAATCAAGTGCCTTTATCCTTAGGATGGCAGGTTTAGTTCACCAAATCTGATCGTATAGCCATCCTAGAGTAAGCCTCAAGTTGAGAAGTCATATCCTTTATTAATGACTTCAATACTTCCAACCAATAGAATGCTTTCCAGCTAAAACTACCAGATCCCATGCATTAAATTTAGTATCTCATGCATTTAATGCACCAGATCGAAGGGATCGAGGGCATGCTGACTCGAGCAACCTCTCCTTCCATATAAATAAGAGCAAAATAAACAAATCAAAGAGAATGGACCTAGAGCCTAGAATTGCTGCCCAAGTTTTCTTATACTAGAGAACCCTCGCGAGAGCATGGACACCCATACACATTCAATGAACCTATCATTGGGCATTAACTGAGCTTGAAGTTCTTGACTTGTCTTTATGGTGCATAGAGTGCTTGTTCTTTCTCCCTCCGACAACACTACTTGCTGGTCCCATTCATTTATTGTGTTTGCCATATGTTGCCTGTGTCAATATGTTATTTAATGCAACTTTGAATATTATACATGTCTGTCTATGATCCGCTTGTGGCTCTGACTTATACTCTATGTCTAACGGTGTTAATCTCAATCTTGATAAGGGGTTACGCCTCACTTAATACTAACGGTATTTGAAGAACCCACATCTTAGAGTGATGAAGTCATAAGGCAAACCATATCTACTAATAATATTTTTCCAGATGAACTCGTTGACTTTGTCATCAGGCATGTCTATCAATTATTTTGCCTCAATTCATTTTGTGAAGTAGTCCACAGATACAACCGAGTACTTAAATCTTCCTCGAGTGGCCGACAATGGGCCGACCAAGTCTATCCCTCATTTAGCAAATGGCCAAGGTGAATCGATTGGAGTCAAAGTAGGTTAGGGAGTTCTGCAGATACTGGAATACCTTTGGCACTTGTCATATCTCTTGGTAAAGGTTGTATAATTTGATCTCATGGTTGGAAAATAATATCCTTGTGTACTAATTTGTTGAAATAATGATCTATCTTCTATGTGAGCCCCACACGGCCCTTCATGAACTTCCTCTATCAAGTCTTAGACCTTTGTTGGGTGAACACAATGCTATAGACTAGCAGTCAGTCCTCTCCTATATAATACCCCTTTATCCAGTACATATCTTGCTACTTTATACTTTAAATTTTTGCCCTCGGTTGGATTTGCTAGCAAGATTCCTTCTTCAATATAAACTCTGACAGGATCCATCTAAGATGGCCCCATGTCTACTATGATGAAATTAATCATTAAACCTTCATTAATACACCTGTTGGCCATAATTTCAATGGGTATAGTTATTCGTAGCTCAACTCTAGTGGTTGATTCCAGTCGAGCAAGTGAATCAACTCGATCATTCTCCAATCTTGGAATTCTACTCATTTGAACTGATGGAGGATTATTCTATAACTTCTAATTCTGTAGACAGGTATCTCGTCATTAGCTCTCCTTTGGATCCATACAAACTCAATATCTAATTCACCACTAATTAAGAATCACTGCGCACCATAACTTTCTCAACGTTCAGTGATTGAGCTAGACTTAAGCTCACAATGAGAGCTTCATACTCTACTTCGTTATTTTAGGCCCGAAATTGGAATCAAAAAGCATACTCAATATATATCCCATCGGGCATGTTGAGTATTATACTTTCTTCACTTTCGATTGCATAAGATGATCAATCAATATACAAGTTCCATATGGGGAGACTATCATCAAACGTTTGGTCTGTCAAGGTCCCATTATGGAATATTTACTCCTTGTTTCCTCATATTTCTTAGACATCTCATGTGCTCTGGTGGAGGAATCTATTAGGTTAATAATTTCTTCTGATCTTTCCCTTGATGGAGTCTACTCGGGGGGTTGGTCGGTGATGACACTAATTGAGTTATCCCTTATTTGAATTTGCTCTACTTGAGTTTCCCATTTCTCGAGAACCTCTAGATTGGTGACTTATGCAATGAAATTTGCCACAGCCTAGCGGCCTTTTAATGAAGATCTTGGCTCATACACAATATCATATTCCCCTAATTCAACTGCCCAATACATCAACCTTCCAAACTTTTTTGGTTTGTCGAAAGCTTGCCGAAGAGGCATATCAGTGTATACTACATTAGTACGGGGTTGAAAATACGGTTTCATCCATATGGATGCCTCAATTAGTGCTAAGAACAACTTCTCCAGGCACAGATATCTGATTTCTTCTCCTTAGAAGGATTTGCTCATGTAATAGACTGGCTTTTGAAATCCATTTTCTACTCGAATCAAGGCTACACTTACAGCTGACTCAGAGATGACCAAGTATAAATATAGTTTTCTCTCAAAATTTGTCGGGAGAGCAATGGGGATGATCCCAAGTACGTTTTCAACTCTTGAAAATCCTTTTTACCTTTGTCGTTCCAATCAAATCTCTTTCTCAGCACCTTGAAGAAAGGTAGGCACCAATCAGTAGCTCGGGAAACAAATCTATTTAAGGCTGTTACTCGACTAGTTAGCCTTTGCACCTCCTTCTTGCAAATAGGGGACTGAATTTCAATTAACGCCTTGATTATTTCTGGGTTTTCTTTAATTCCCCTCTGGTTGACTATATACCTAAGTAACATTCCTTCGTAAACACCAAGTACACACTTGGTCAGATTCAGCTTCATCAAGTGCTTTTCTAACTGATAAAAGTTTAGCTGAGTTCGGCAATGTGTTCGAATGCTCTTTTTCTCTTCGTTAGCATGTCATCTACGAATACCTCCATATTATTATCAATTTTATCCTCAAAGACTTTATTCACCAATCTTTGGTAAGTAGCACCTGCATTTTTAAAACCAAATGGCATAACATTATGGTAATAAGTTCCTCGAGGAGTAATAAAAGAAGTGATTTCCCTGTCTTCTGGCTTCATTTTAATCTGTTTATAACTAGAATATGCATCCATGAAACTTAGTAGCTCATGCCCCGATGTAGCATTAACGAGTTGGTCAGTTCATGGCAAAGGAAAATGGTCCTTTGGGCATTCCTTGTTTAAATACGTGAAGTCTATACACATTATCGTCTTGTTATTTTTCTTCTTGTCCATAATGACGTTGGCCAACTAATCTGGGTATTTCACATCATTAATGAATGATGCTTTCTGAATCTTTTCAACCTCCTCCTAAAAAACCTGGTTCCTCTCGAGACTAGATACTCTATGCCTTTTCTTCACAAGCTTGGCGTCTTTGCTAATATTGAGTTCATGGCAAAGAAAATTAGGATCAATCCCAGGCATATCTTTGTGGCTCCATGCGAACACATGATTTCTTTATCTTAGGAAAGCCACTAGCTTCTGTTTAAGAATAGGATCCGTTGTGGTTCCTATTTGGGTAGTCCGCTCTACCGTATCATTAACTAGAACAATGTTCTCCATTGCTTCTACTATATGACCTTTAACCAATTTTGTTTCTTCCATTAGATCTAAGGTTTCAACCTCAGATTCACTATTGGGCTTAGGAATGTCCACTTGGTACGTGGTGGTCTTTTTTTAATTTTTACTATATCTTCTTTCTCGACAGAGGAGTAGTATCATTCCCGATCTACTTTATGTTCTCCTTTCCCCATGACAACACCAAGGTTGGTTGGGAACTTAAAACATTGATAAACAATAGACATCGCAACTTCAAATTTCTTCAATCTTACTTTTCCCATGATCATATTGTAGGCAGAATGGTCATTTTTGTCCATTACGAAGAAATATATTTTCTCTATCCTGGTTACTGGCCAGATATCGATCAATACTTCAATCTTCATTGTGCCCAAGGGAAATACTTTTTCTGTAGAAAATCCTAATAGAGGCCTGTGATAAGGTTCCAATTTCCTGAGCTTCAGGTACAAAATGTCAAAGAAAGGGTAGAACATGATATCCATCGAGCTATCATTATCAACCAGGGAAATAATTATATCTTCCCTTCTGACTTTGATTACTAAGGGACCGTCATGGGGGTATAGTACCCCTGAGAGGTCATTTTTAGAAATGAAAATCATCAGTTTGTCTTTGTTAACCTTCCTTAGTCGATCTTCCTAAGCTAAATTAATCCTCTGGATATAGGAACAAGCTTGATCCTCATTGAGGTAAGCTTTCCTTTCAACAGTATAATCCCCTCCTCTCGCGTCTCCACCTGTAATCATCTAATAATAAAATGATCCAAAACTAAGCAAGAATACCTCTCGTTCTGGTTTCCTGGGTCTCTTAAGTAGCTCAGGGTCATCCTCTTGATCATCTTCATGAGTTCTCTTTTTCTCATCTCTAGGCTTGCATAGAAACTTTGACCTTCGTTGAGCTTCACCATTGTCCCGTCGATCAACAAATCTATTGAGATTTCATCTTTGGATTAGAGCTTCAATTTCATTATGAAGAGCAACACAATGATTGATCATATTCCCATGACCTCTGTGGAAATTCGCAGTATTTGGACATATCCTTCTTCTAGAAGGTGTTCTCAGTTTTTCAGGCCAATGTACTTCCTTACTATGCTTTATTTCCTCCAAAACATGGTAGATGCCCATCGTTAATGGAGTGTAATTATTATATTTTTTGAGCTTATCAATGTTCCCTTTTTTTCTTCAATTCCTCGTGCTCCTTATGCTCTTTGTGATCCTTTTTCTCATTCTACCTTTAATTTTTACCCCTGAGTTTTGTTTGGCTACCATTACTTCCTTGGCATTCATTATTTTGGCTGCGTTAGCCATCAGCTCTATCATCATCTTTGAAGGCTCTTTAGCGAGTGTATAGTAGAGCTTCTCGGCAAGCAACCCACTCGTGAGAGCTGTAATATCCATTTTTCCCTCATAATCAACAACTTCTAATTTCTCATTATTGAAACGAGTAATATAATCTCTAATACTTTCTCCCGCCTTCTATCTTACGCTGAGCAAATGAGCTACTCGTTTCACTAGTTTGTCTCCAAAGAAGAATTTACCAATAAATAGTTTGGCAAGCAGGTTAAAACTGAAGATTTATCACCGAGAAGGGCTGTTATACAAAATCTGAGCAAGTCCTGTAATTTTTCCTGAGAATGCCCTGCATCTAATTTAATCGGGGACATAATAAATGTTAGCTGCTGCTTGGTAATGCTCTACGTGAAGAACATGATCACTCTTGCCATCATATTTGGGGGTTATCATAGGAGCTTTAAACTTTAAAGGAGTGGGAAAATCCACAACAGCTTGTACAAAAGGAGACCCTTTTCATAAAGCTTCTATGGAAATGGTTCTTTACTTTAGCCATTTCTCACAACCTATCTTCCAACCGTTGGATAGAGACCTTCCATGCGTTGTTACCAGCATCATATTTGTGCATCATCTTAGTCATTTCGACCAACTATTTATGCCTAAATCTCCTTTTGTGAATTATACTCAGCATGTACAGTTTGTCGAGCGTCTGATCTCGATTGGACCGAGCCCTCACATTGATCGGTTGGCCGTCAAGTATTTCTTGACAATTCCCTGGGAACATCTCTGTTCCCCTTGGGTCCTAAATGATCAAAAGGATATGCTCGACTTAGCCTTTCTAAGGCACTCAATCTTTCGGGAGTAAAAGACAGTTCGTTATATGGCTCCGATGTTCTAAGCGACAAGGTTGCTCCTAGGCGGTATGAAGTATCTCTGGTGGTCCTGGATTGGCTATGTATGCTATTTCTTCGAGGTAGTGGTGGCGTATTTCCACGAGTAAACATAGCAGGGGACTCGACTTGAAGTGTTTAGGCTAACTGTCTTACAGTAACTTGCATAGCCTCCTGACCTCTATCAAGGCTAGCCAGGATTCCAGTCAAATCATTATTAGTTGGTGGAGAAGAGGGAGTAGGCGGGATGCCATCATTTCTGGTACTTGATTCAGGGATATCAGTCATGTTTGGTAAATAAATAAGTGAAAACGTTTAGAAATACGTTCTCACAGACGATGCCAATCTGTTGATGCAAAAAACAAGAATAGATATAATTCTTTAATCACAGATAAATAAGTAAATAAAAGAGACAAGAATATTTTTAAAGTGGTTAGGCTAAGGAAAAAAGCCTATGTTCATTATATTTCTTATTGCCCTGTATTGCCTGCTTATCACTTGGATTGTTTTCGGTCTTGTTTGATATAGGGATTACAATGTATTTATAGCCCATTAGGAAGTTATAGAGTTGGAATGTTAAAGGATGGAATGCCTTTATAAGTTAAGAATTTACATCAGTATGCAATGTTCATAATTTATATGGCTATTGGCGCTTTACTGACCAGGTTGGTTGGTCTTCCTATAGTTAGTTGGGCTTCTCATATAGTTGGTCGGCATTCCTGGCCTTGGTCAGGAATTTATGCCTTGCTAACAAAGACTCTTGCCACAGTGGATGAAACATGTTTATTTCTAATTGGTCCATATAAAAGGATATTTTTTTGTATCAACACTAAGAATGAACCAAATGAGATTCTTATTTGTTTTAATAAATGACTGATCACCCGTGGTTAAAATAGGTGGGGTATCACATATCTCTTCAAATATATTAGAGAAAGTAAAACTATTATTTTGAAATATTGAACCTAAAGAACTTTAGATGCGAGGCTATTCAAGGCTCTATGAATAAAGTTAAATTTAATTGGAGCTAAGTTATTAATCCATGTGCCACATGTACTTATGAAGACATCACACACACACACACACACACACACACACATATTAACACTTTGCACAATATTTTCGTTTTTATGAAAAAATATCGTAAAAAGTGACAAAACAATATTAAAGTGCATCATACGAGGTTAAAATGATACTCAATAGTAATAATAAATTAAAATCTCTGCTCAAAAGGATATACCGCGTAATATATGTGGATGCAATGCCAAATGACCCAAAACCTTATTAATTCATTTATATTATTAAATATTGTGCTTAATTATAAATGCTTAATATACATTTTTTTCTCAAATAAGGACTTCTATTTATAATAAGGAAAAAATGACCAATTTGTGGCATTCCAAATTTTAACACAAAAGGGTGGCAAGTCTTGAATATAAAAATTATTGATAGCAAATGATTAATGACTAAAACTTTGGAATCTCGAAGGGACACATTGTAAGAGCAAATTTTTTGACATTACTCATAGCTTAGGCTTAAATATATGTTTGGCGCATCCTGTTACAATTCGACTTGAACCATCATGAAGACTCGAATCTCCAATATATCCAAGTTCAAGATTATATCCACATTATGAAGGTATAAATAATTTAGGAGTTCGAATTTATTTTCATTTATGCTGGGAGATATATTTTTTTATGAAAATTGAGGAATTTTTTTAAAAAAAATCTCAAAGTTCGCTGACCTTGTTCAAATGAGAAGGCATTCTCATTCGAATGAGATGTCAAAGTCGTTCGAAGCATCGTTTGATCTCTACATCTAACGTGCATTTAACGAGGGCGTACTGTTTTATATTGTTAGAAGCTCATTTGAAACTTATTTTAATGAGATAGCAATGTCATTTTAACAAACTTGTTTTGGTTGTAAAGTGATGATATGTTCATTTGAACGAGCCTTCTTTTCATTCGAACGAGTGATGTCACCTAGAATTTTGAGACTATCATATAAATACCTATTTTGATAGGATTTTAAAAGAGACTTTTTCCAAAACAAGTTCGGAGACTATCATATAAATACCTATTTTGATAGGATTTTGAGAATCCTTATCAGAATGCCAGAATCCTCATCCGAGACTGACGAAATCCTCGTCAGATTGTTTCTCTCTCTCTCTCTTTCATTTTTTTGGT
This sequence comes from Sambucus nigra, assembly GCA_949130495.1. Classification (NCBI taxonomy): domain Eukaryota; kingdom Viridiplantae; phylum Streptophyta; class Magnoliopsida; order Dipsacales; family Adoxaceae; genus Sambucus; species Sambucus nigra. The sequence goes on along the minus strand of OX422214.1, from coordinate 82,363,695 downwards.
CCACGCCATCGATACCATTGCCAACCCTGGAGAAGAAGGTTTTTGGCCAGGAAAAATGAAGTTTTCACAAGAAAATGGAGGTTTTAGTGAAATAGTAAATTTATCTGTTTCAATTCTTTTATCAAAAAATATCGAATATGATTGTCATTAGATATATCTCGACGGGTAGATTTCAAATTTTGTAAATTTTAAATATGTAGATTTGAAGTTTTGAACTTTTAAAAATATGATTTTTTTATATCAGTTGTCAAATGGTATATTGGTTATTTTCATGATTCTTTTTAATATACGAACTAAAATTATAACATTGTATAGTGTGTCCTATTTTTACACATTTTTGGATTGAATTGCACCTTTCTCTAAAAACCCTTTTTTACAAATAGCTAGTTATCTACACTCCACGTATCAACAAGACACTCACATAATCACGCCATGAGTCAAGGTGTATATAAAAAGAGTGATTCTAGGGTGACCCTCAAATCGTACACAAAATAAAAATTCGCTGATATGTCAAACATGTATTGGTTAATGATGTTGATGCAGATCCACAAATACAAAAATAAAAAACCATTTAGGACTATTTATAAACTCATTCTAAAAATAAACACATAACCCCACATAAATAATTTTATTTCTTTCTCTCTCCTAGTTTCTCCCTCTCTCTCTTTTCTGCTATTTCTTTCATTTTTTTGTCTATGATAGTGGCACAATTGCCAACCCTAGAGAAGAAGGTTTTTTGCCAGAAATAAAATGAAATTTTCGCTGAAAAAAATGGAGTTTTCACTGAAAAAATAGAGGTTTTAGTGAAATAGTAAATTTATCTATTTTAATTCTTTAATAAAAAATATCGGACATGGGTGTTATTGGATCGATCTCGATGAGTAGATTTCAAATTTTGTGAATTTTGAATATGTAGATTTGAAGTTATGAACTTTTCAAAATTTGATGATATTTTTTTATATGAGTTGTCAATTGGTATATTTGTCATTTTCATGGTCTTTTTAATACAGAGACTAAATTTATAAAATTATATGGTGTGTCATATTTTTACACACTTTTGGATTGAATTTCACCTTTCTTCGGAACCCCCTTTTACAAACGACCAATTAGGTACACTCCATGTATCATTAATACACTAACACAACCATGCCACGAGTCAAGGTGTATATAAAAAGAGTGTTTCTAGGGAGACCCTCAAATTGTACACAAAATAAAAATCATGTGATGTGTCAAAGTATTGATTAATGTCGCTGACGTAAATCCACAAACACGAAAACAAAAACCAATACATGTATGACGCATCATCAAATGTGTATTGATTAATGTCATTGGCACAAATCCACAAACACGAAACACCAACAAATACCCAGATGATATATCAACAAGTTTGAGTTTTGTGTACATTTTCTACGGTCTCCCTTGAATTAATAATATAAAATCTTTCTCAATATATAATTATTCTTATCATTTAAGTTATACTCCAAGCTGAACTCTCCTAATTTATTTTTATAAGTAAATGATTCAATAAAGCATACCCGCCTAAGGGGGAGAAAACTCGTATACAGGAAATATACAAAACAAAAAGCAAAGGGTCAGAGCCCAAAACATACGAACCAATCAACTAGAACTCCTCCAAGAACTCTAGGAGGTGAGATAACCACGAAACATGCCTTTTTCTATACCAAGTAAGACGAAAACTTAGGAAACTGTACCGAATTTGAGATGGGCAAGATCTACCCCCTCGAAGAACCTCATATTCCTTTCTATCCAAACGGTCCAAAAAATACAATGAGGGAACATCATCCAGACCACTCGAGGACCAGTCTAACCCCTGGTCCTCCAAGCTGCCAATAACTCAACCACCGTACGCGGCATGACCCAGCGAATCTGGCAAAGAGAAAGGATCAAATCCCACAGACTCCTAGTCACCTGACAATGTAGAAGAAGGTGATTGGACGTCTCCGCCTCCTTCTTGCATAACCAACTTTTGATGTCCATTCTCCTCCCTCTAGTTTGAAGCCCCTCAATAGTCAATATAGCATGTCTAGCGGCGATCAACACAAGGAAACAAACTTTGGGAGGCGCATAACTCTTCCAAATGGTCTTCTACAGGAATGACCCCCCACCCCCATAACCCCTAAGCACATGATAATAATTCTTAACTCAAAAAATACCATCATGAGAGCTGGACAACTTCAACCCATCTACCCCAAAGGATGGAGTCGGCGCCAAACTCAACCACTCAAAAAACTTATGTGCCTCCTCCCTCTCCCAATATCGGAGGCCCCTCCTAAACTTTGGGTCCCACACTACACAACCCCCTACCCTCCACCTATGAACCTCAACTGAGTCCTCTATCTCTCCTCCAATCTGAAACATCCCCGGGAAGAGATTATTTAAATAAACCCCCTCCCCCCATTGATCCCTCCAAAATTTGATACGCCTCCCATTCTCGAGCTGGTAGGAAGTGAGCAAAGAAAACTCCCCCACCTTCGAGAAATAAACCTCCACCATCCCACCCCATGAGAAGATCTCCCCACTGTAGGCCCCCATCGAAGCGGACCGACCCCATACCTAGCTACCACCACTTTCCTCCATAGTCTTTTTGTCTCCCGATAAAACTGCCATAACCACTTTCCGAGTAAAGCCTGGTTAAAATGGGCTAAGCTCCTTACCCCCCCCCCCCCCCAACTTTCAGTGGCATTCACACCTTATTCCAACTCACCAAACAATATTTGAACCCATCCTCATGACCTCTCCAGAGGAAATCCCTCATCAGCTTATCTAATCTCTTACCAACGGAAGTAGGTAAAGGGAGTACCGACATAAAATATGTCAGAAGGCTCAATAACACACTCTTGATCAACGTCAACCTACCGCCTTTGGATAGGTAACCATGCTTCCATCCTGCTAACGTTCTTTGGACCCTCTTAAGGACCGGCTTCCACATCGAAGATGATTTAAACTTATCTCCCAAAGGGAAGCCAAGATAAGTAGATGGTAGCGATCCGACCCTACAACCAAGAACACTATCCAGATATTCCACGTTACCCACTTCTCCCACTGAAATCATCTCAATCTTCTTGATATTGATACGTAAACCTGACATAGCCTCAAAATATACTAGCAGCATCCTCAATGTGCTCACCTCCGCCTCAGTCGCCCCACAAAAAATGATAGTATCATCCGCAAACAGAAGGTGGTAAATCTCTATCGGATGGGGGCCACAACTCCCAATCAAAAATCTCGAGAACAGACCGCCCTCTACCGTACGATTCATCATCCGAGAGAATGCCTCCATGAACAAAATAAATAGGAATGGGGACAACGAGTCTCCCTGTCGAAGACCATGAGAACTTGAGAAGAAGCCCTTCGGGACTCCATTAACAAGGACTGAGAATTTGACAGTGGAAATGCACCTCATCATCCACCTGCACCACCTCTCCCCAAACCCCATCCTCCTTAGCAGATAAATAAGGAACTCCCAGTTCACATGATCGTATGCCGTCTCAATATCAAGTTTTCAAATAATACCCGGATCCTCACCTCTTATTCTGGACTTGATGCACTCATTAGCCACTAAGGCTGCAACAAGGATCTGACGCCCCCCCCCCCCCCCCACAAAGGTACTTTGAGCATCCGAAATGAGTGGGTCAATCACCTTTCTAAGTCTAACCGACAAGACCTTAGAGATGAACTTATACATGCTGCTGACCAAACTAATAAGCCTGAAGTCCCTCACATCTATCCCTCCTCCTTTTTGGGGACCAAAGTAATGAATGTGGCATTCAAGCTTCTCAAAAAGTACCCCCTTATCATAGAACTCGCTAAATACAGCCATCACATCCACCCTAAGAACCTCCTAACACTGCTGGTAAAAGGCCATAGTGAACCTGGCACCTTATCTCCGCACCTAGACCTCAAAACCTGAACCACCTCCTCCTTTGTGAACAACCTTTCCAATTGATCCACCTCGGTCCCCGAAATACTCGCCACAGGAAGCCCATCCATCTTAGGGCTCCATGGCTCATCCTCCGTATATAAAATCTTATAAAACTGACTGATCTCCATACGAATCTCACTCTCCTCGGTGAACTCCACCTCCCTTATAGACACTTTTTTGATATGGTTAAAACGGCGATGAGATTTGGCCGCTTTATGAAAGAATTTAGTATTGCAGTCCCCTTCCCTAAGCCAAATATCCCTAAATTTTTGTCTCCAACTGATCTCCTCCTGAATCAATTTCGTCCCCACCTCCCCTTTTTTCTCTTCCCTAACCAATCTCTCAGCCCGGACAGGCCACCCTCCCCTTCTTTCTCATTGAGTAATCGGATATCCTCCAAAACCTGGTCAATCACCGCCCCACATTGCCGAAAACTTCTTTGTTCCACGGAATGATGTCCTCTTTGAGGAGGAACAATTTAGACACCAATATGAAACTCGCATTCCCCTCCACCTCATACCCCTGCCACCACTCCTGAACCCTCCCCACAAAATCCTCCTCTTTAAGCGACATATTCTCGAATATTAATGGAGTCCTCCCCCTGTCGTCCCCTCCACACTCCAGAGAATAGGCGAGTGATAAGAAGTCAATCGAGGCAAGCAAGATTGAATTGCCCCGAAAAAGTGCTCCTCCCACTCAATAGAAAGTAAAAATCGCTCTAGACGAGAAAACAAAGGCTCGTCCCTATGACTAGACCAAGTGAAGACCCCTCCCACCAAAGGAGGGTGCACCAACGCCATCTCATCGATGAAAGCAGAAAAATCCCTCATAAAATAATTCGAATTCCTCCCACTGCTCCTCTCTGAGGGAAAGAGAATGATGTTGTAATCCCCCTGTGCACCACGGAACATCCCAGACACTCCTAGCCCCTTCCAACTCCTCCCACAGCTCCCAACGTATTGAGTCCTCTACTGGACCGTAGACCCCTGAAAAGATCCAAACGAACCCGTACTCTACATTCTGAAATAAATAAGAAAGAGACCAGCTACCCACTAAGACATCGAGTCTTTCCACCGCTCTATTATCCCATATTAATGCGATCCCTCCTGACGCCCCTACCGAATCTGGGCAGCACCAATCTATCCTGCGACCTCCCGTAATAGACCGTGCCAGCTCATTATTCATAGATCCCAACTTAGTCTCTTGTAGGCAGACAATATCTGGTTTCCATCGTGAGAGAGCCCCACTAACCACTCCTCTTTTCCCGAGGTCATTCAACCCCCGCACATTCCAAGTGATGAGTCATATCTTCATTGGAAACTCTATAAAGCCCTCCCTCCCCCTCCCCACCCCTTCTGCTTTCTCCCTTCGCAGCTCCTCTATATTACGGAACACCCTAAAAGCCTATTGTTCATTCCTCATGAACGTGATCCCTAAAAATTTGGTAAACCCTCCTATCACACTAGATACCCATTCCTCCAATTACCCCTCCATCCCCCTCTCTGTTATTCTACCCCCGGACACTTCCCCGGCCAACGGCCCTATTTCAATCCACAACCTAGGGGATAGGACTTCTAAATTACTGATCTTCTCCTGCCCGTACTCCATCGCCCCCGAGTTACCCGAAGAAACCTGCGTATTAGTCACCCCCTCCAACTCTCATCCACCCTCCTCCACTATCGTACAAAGAGGCTCATTTCTCCGAGTTATCGTCCATAATGAGCAGACTGGACTACGACCCTCAGGCACATCGTAACTCGAGCCTGTCCCATCATAGTCACTCTCACCTCCCGAGTCAACTTTTTTGCCCTTATCACCCACAATTTTCCCCTTAAAATTAACCTTAGCAACATCACCTCTATTTTTTATTTTTTTTAAATCCTCCATTCTTAAGCACCTGCCTCCGAATTGAGTGAAGGCCCAACCGTTTTCAAATAGGACCGTTGTTTACAATTTTTAACAGCGACAGCGTCAACTTCTCCCTCCTTTTTGTAACTCCCTCCATTCACCTTATTTGGCTCACCCTCCAAAAGTTAAAGTTAAGACTTCAATTAAACTACAAATACGGCCAGATTAGCTACGGAAGAACCCATCTTCATAACAAAATCTCTCTAAGATATAAACACGCACAAAAAAAAAATCCATAATTATATTTGAAGTTGCGAATTTTTAAAATTTTGATTTTTTTATATGAGTTGTCAATTGGTATATTTCTCATTTTCATGGTCTTTTTAATACAGAGACTAAATTTATAAAATTGTATGGTGTATCCTATTTTTACAAACTTTTGGATTGAATTTCACCTTTCTTCGGAACCCCCTTCTTACAAACAACTAATTAGGTACACTCCATGTATCAACAAGACACTATAAAAATAGTGTTTATAGGGAGACCCTCAAATTGTACACAAAATAAAAATCATGTGATGTGTCAAACGTGTATTGATTAATGTTGCTGACGAAGATCCGCAAACACAAAACCACCAACCAATGCCCGTATGACAAATCACCAAATTTCAGTTTTGTATGCAATTTTGAGGGTCTCCCTAGAATTATTCATATAAAATCTTTCTCAATAGATAATTATTCTTATTATTTAAGTTAGACTCCAAGCTGAACTCTCCTAGTATAAGACTTCAATTAAAATACAAATACTAAGGCCAGTTTAGCTGCGGAAGAACCCATCTTCATAACAAAATCTCTCTCAGATATAAACACACACACACAAAAAAAAACTCCATAATCAGAAACCAAAGTGTAACCTCAAAACCATAACAAAATGGATCATCCAAAGAAACGAACCATTGATTTCACTATATTAACACTTTTATTCTTTGGTTTACTCTATGTTTTTATGTCCAACCAAACCAAGGGCAAAACTCTCTTTCCTCTACAAAATTTCCGGTTTCGACCCCTCAACCACTATAAACATCTAAAATTTCAACCTTTTTCTATATATTATATGATTCTAAAACATGGTTTTGCTTATTATAATTTGTTATATATATTTTTTGCAGTTTAACATGATAATCTATGGAGATGAGTTGGACGAAACATTAGCAAAAGGAGCAACTGAGGGAAAAATGTATTTTATTAGGGTTTATGTATTTGTAACATATTTTATGTTTTTGTAACGTATTTTATGTTTACAGTTTGTGCATGAACTTCATGAAGGGTAGATGATTACATGTTCATTCGTGTGGGATCAAACAAAAGTTAAGGGGTCTTAATTAGGGTTTCTGCTTCTCATTAAGTTTGTTATTAAAAATAGTTAGACTCTTGTTTCTCAAAATAGAATGAAAAAGGATAAAAAGTAAAACTTTGACTTCTATTTCTTAAGTTGTGTATAACTTTGAGCACAAAAGTTTATGACATTATCACTTTAGGCATACTTTTCACGACGCTATAAAAAAAACTTCTTAAAAAGTAAAAAAATAGTTTCAAAATACTTCATAAAAAGTGAAAATTATTGGAAAATATTGTGTTTTTACACAAATTAATATTTTGACCAAATTAATATATTGGTAAACTTTGAGCTATTATAAAAGTAGGACCCACACCTCAAATGTGGTGGGACCAAATACATATTAATTTTGCGTAGCAAGACGTGTCATGTAGCATATTCATTTGCTAAAAATGAACAAATAATGAATAAGAAATTTGGTTTCAAAGTGCCCTATTTATGTGTGAAAAATCGTGACTGTTCACTATTAGTTGTGACAGTTCATGAAAAACATATCTAAAGTGAGTGTTAACAAAAAGACACGTCTTTTCATGAAAGAACACTTTATTTTCTATAAATAAAAGACTTGTCTTCATTTTCAAAGAGAGGAAAAAGAGAGAATTTTTGTTCATTAACTTTCCATTCCCGATCGAGTCGGATAGCATATCAAATATAATTGGTTCCTAGAACACGCACATTGAAGTGCTTTTTGTACATTTTGAGACCGTTTCATCCTGGGAAGCAAACGCTTATTGCTCATTGTTGTAAGAACTGTAGAGGGAGTTCATTTTATCCTAAGGAGAGAATGTCAAACCATAAACTCGGTTATCTTCTTTGTTTGTAACTTTTCTATGCGGTCTTGGATGCCAATGAGTGCGTGGATTCCAGATTTAGGAGCGTGGTCCCTGGTTTAGCGTCTAAGATTGACACTGAGAAGGCGTATGATCATGTCAATTAGAAGTTTCTTTTGTACTTGTTAAGGAGGATGGGGTTCGATGATCGGTGGTGTCGGTGGATCAAGAGGTGTGTTTCGACGGCTTGGTTCTCTCTTTTGAATAACGGAGTGCCTGAGTGTTTTAGCTCTCGTGGTCTTTGTCAGGAAGACCTTTTATCACCTTTCCTATTCATTTTGTCCATGGAGGCGTTTAGTCAGATGATGGGGGTGGTCGATAATTGGTGGATTAAGGGTTTCACTTTTGGGACTACGGGGCCTAATAGGGTTGAAGTCACTCATATACGATTTGCGGAGGATGCAATCATTTTCTGTGATGTTGATAAAAGACAAGTGCGTGCACTGAAGGTCCTCCTTATTTGTTTTGAGGCGGTGTCGAGTCTTTGGATCAATGCGGGGGAAGTGTGAGATTATTTCGATAGAGGGAGAGGGAGTGGTGGAGGAGTTAGTTAGAATCCTGGGTGGCAGGAGTGGGTCCTTCCCTAATAATTATTTTGGCCTTCCTCTTGGAGCTAAGTATAAGTCTACTGCGATTTGGGACCCGGTGTTGGTGAGAATGCGTAGGAGGTTGGCGGGTTAGAAGAATGGGTTTCTTTGAAAAAGGGGGACATTGACATTGATTAAGAGTACTTTGTCTAGCCTTCCTACTTATTTCATGTCCATTTTTCCCTTTCCTGGGGCGGTGCGTGTTAAAATGGAGAAACCTAGGCATGATTTCCTTTGGAGAGGCACTGAGGATAGTTTTAAGCATTGTCTTGTTGGATGGGAGGAGGTGTGCAAGCCCATTAAGGAGGGGTGGAGGGGGTGAGAAACTTGGTTCAGTTTAATAGACATCTGTTAGGAAAGTGGTTGTGGAGGTTCTCACGGGAGGAACACAGGTTGTGGAGAAGAGTTATAGGTACGAGGGGGAAACCTCTCAACGGGGGTGGGGGCTAGAGGTGGGGTCTTTTGCTCATGGTATGGGTTTATGGAAGCATATAGTGGGGAAGTGGGTGGATTTTTCGAGGCACGCCTAGTTTTATTTGGAGAGAGGTTAAAGGATCACATTCTCGAAGGATAGGTGGGGAAAATATGGGTCCATTGAGGATCTCTTTCCTGGGATTTTTATCATAAGAGGGGACCTAGATGGGATGGTGGTTGACCACATGACTATTAGCAGGGAAAGTGTGACATGGAATTCGCAGTTTAGAAAAAGGATTTGGGACTGGGGGCTTTGGGAGACGGATTTATTCTATGAGTGGATATGCTCCCTCCCCCTCTGACGGTTAGGGAGGACTCATTGTGGTGTAAGGGGGATGGTCGGGGGAGTTCTCGGTCAGAGACTATGATTCAATTATGTGCGGTAGTGCGGACTCCGGTGGCCGCATACCTTAGAAGAATATATCGAAGGTGAACGCATCGCCAAATGTGAGATTCTTTGTGTGGAGTGCGGCTAGATAGGACATTCTGACGCTCGAGGGTCTTCAGAAGAGAATTTATCATCTGGCTAGTCATTGTTGGTTATATTAGGATGAGGAGAAGACCAATCACCTTCTCTTACATTGTAACTTGACTAGAGGTTTTTGGGATATACTCCTTGTCATTATTGGGACCACTTGGGTTATGCCCGAGTCAGTGAGGGTGCTCTGAGAAGGGTGGAGACCACCGTGGGGGTGGCTGGGTGTCAGGCGTGTGTGGCGTTTAGTTCCTCATTGCATTATTTGGATGGTTTAGAAGGAGAGGAATGCGAGATGCTTTGATGGAATAGAGACTGCGCCTTCGAAACTTCAGTATCTTTTTTTAGTTGGTTTAAGGAGATCCTTGTCATCTCGACTTAGGAGGTTCTTGAATTTATTGATGGGCACCACATGATTTTGTAGTCTGGTTTTCTCTATGTCGGGGGTGCGTTTGTGTTTTATTTTCTTCCCTTTTGTTGCATGGAAAGATGCTTTGTCTACTTCATGTATATGAGTTCTCTCCCTTAACAATGGTTTATTAATATAATTTACTTATATAAAAAAATAGTATTTTTATTGCATAAATATGATTTATTTTATATTTTAAATTTGATAAACACAAAAGTATATTTTAAATAACAATCTTAAGACAAAATGACTTCATTATTAATATGGTGTTTTTGTGTCCTTGAATATTTTCATAGTCATCCCATTATATTAAAGTTTTTGGCATTAATTGTATTCTCTATTGAATATTAGTAACAGACAAGTCTCTATCACATGCTTATGAAATTTTGTTGTTGACACATGAGCTGAATATTTTCATAGTCATCTTAATACTACTACTACTACTACTGCTACTGCTACTGCTACTGCTACTGTTACTGCTACTGCTACTGCTACTACTACTTATACTGCTACTTCTACTGCTACTACTACTTCTACTACTACTACTACTACTACTACTACTACTACTACTACTACTACTACTGCTACTGCTACTGCTACTACTACTACTACTGCTACTGCTACTGCTACTACTACTGCTACTGTTACTACTACTTCTACTACTACTTCTACTGCTACTACTACTGCTACTGCTACTGCTACTCCTACTACTACTAATACTATTTTTTTCCCAAACACAACCTCTCTTATCACTAATTATGAATGATATAGGGAGATTTTTAACTGTTGTTAGATTTATAAATTTGAATTTCTAAGTTACTGAAATTTCAAATCCCTTCATTACCATTTTTTAATTAATAGGTTACTGATGTTATGTGATTAAGAAATCCATTTACAAGGTTATCCCTAAACGAAACCATAGATCTCCAAATCAGCACTGATAAATTTAATGGTAAAGAATGGTCAGAATCTAATCCCATCAACACAGGCTTCTACATGACTAGATCAAACAAAAAACCATTACACTTTTTTATGCTTTGTATGCAAGAAAAGACAACTCTCCCGGGCTAAAAGAACAAGATGTTCTAGTCATACTCATTCATGAGGGTTTGTTTAGAAAATTGGGCCTTAAGGTTAGGTTTTTGGACACCCGTTATTTCAATGGCTTTTGTTAAAAGAGCAAAGATGCTAGAGTTGTTGCAACATTTCATGCCACTTGTTGTCCCACTATTAATGCCAACGTGGCGGGTCTAATCACTATGATTCATTATTGGAAGAGGTTTAAGAGCTCCACAACCAATGAGATGCTCACATTTGGATGGTCTAAAGATACATGATGTGTAAAGTCATGAAAACATTGATGGGATAATTAATTGTGCTTCGAAGGTTTACTTATTTGAGAATATATAAACTAAGATGATATGTTCTTTTATTTTAATATGTTTGTTCATTTCCCATATCTTAATATAACTCTCGTTCCAGTTTTTATACGTTTTGATCTGTCATGCATTGTATAATATTTGTTTAGATATTATGTTCTATTAAAAATTCATTTCATCAATCCTTCTTCTGTAAAAAAAATAAGGAAAAGATTTTGGTTCCAAATTAGAATAAGAAACAATGTAAAAAAAATTACCCAAAAGATAAGAGGGAGAGAGATAATTTGTCTTTCATTTTTATAAATGAGGATTTGAAAGCATCAACTTAGTGCTTGCCCGTGAGTTTTGCTTGAGAGAAGTGGGTTTGTTCTCTCTTGACATTAAAATAGAAAAAGAATTAGGTTTAACACATTTTAAAAGTCCAAGTCATATATATATATATATATATATATATATATATATATATATATATATATATATATATATTGTGAGTATAAGAATTCACAACTAAATATTTCTAGAAAGTAGAGTTATTAAATGAGTAAAGAAAATGACCGCGACACCATATTTACATGGTTGGACAACAACCTACATCCACGGATGAGGAGTTACCTGATTCTTATTAATTTTTCCACTTCCTTGGCCTTCTCTAGGGAAACGTGACAAGCCTTTTATATGATCGACTGAAATTTTGGGTCCATGTGAAGGCAATGGTAAGTGATTTCAGGATCAATCTTTAGCATGTCATACGACTCCCATACGAAAACATCTAAGCTATATTCCAGAAAAGTGATTACTCCTTATTTTATTATTCACATAAAGTGGTTCCAATTAGAAACTTCCTCTTTGGTTAGCTCTCATAAAAAACTACTTCCTCCAGTTTCTCCATAACTATGTTACCGGGGTGGATCATCATCTCTTTTACCCCTAGTCGTCCATGCTTTAGTAGCTACTTAGAGGGAGGGGCTCAGTCGTGAGACATTTTGGGGATGACTTACTTTTCTTTCCTCTTACCTTATTTGGGCATGATGACAACGATATATCATGTTTGAGCAATAATCATATTACCTATGATCTCCATTACTTCCCTATATTTGATGCACTTGGGTTTTTTATGGTCTCATGGTGTGTAGCCACCATCTACTGAGGATAGAGTGGTAAGGAGAGTCGATATCTACCACTAGAAAGTCGATGAGTTTAGAAATTTTCCCTTCCTTAACTCTCAGGACTACCTTCCCTAATGACATGGTCATCTTTTCAGCAAAGCCAACGAGTGGAACAGTTGCTTCCTTTAAATATGTCATCTTTAGTTTGAGCTTGAAAAAAATATCTGGGTACATCACCTCTAAAGAACTTCCTTGATCCACTAATAGATTATCCACGTCCTAGTTTACAATCTTGAGAGTGATTACTAGTCCACTTTGTTTTGGTATTGTTATCCCGAAAAAAGCATCCAATGTGAACACTATGTGCTTGCTATAATCCACATCTTTTGGTCGCTTGTGTTTTCAATCTTGTCTTTTGGAGGGATCTATCTGAAAGGCCTTCATCAGTGTTGTGACCTTCTTGAGTTCCATCTGAACTACATTGCCCCAGATATGTTTGAGGTCAGACTCTCCGTGCATAATGGCAAATTCGTGTCTTTCTTCATTGTCCAACACATTATCTAGTTTTAGGTTGACATTAGTAGTGACCTAATCAATTTTTTTCTCAATGTACTCATTCAAATGCCTCTCTTGGTTTAAATCCTCCAGATGGGATTTTAGGGGCTTGCAATTCTCTATCTTATGTTTGTTTTCCTTATGGAAGGCGCATTTGAGTGCATTGTTATTCTTGACCAAATCTCCTTCCATCCACTTTGTCCATTTGAGAAACTACTGGTCCTTGATTTTTCTTAGAATTTTTTAAATTGGTTCCTTAAATATTATGTTAATGTCTTAGAATAATTTGGAAGAATTTTCTCTGCCCCCATTCTTGGCTCCTCCGTTATGTTTCTTGCTCTTTTTTTAGGGGTGTTTTACTTGGATGATTTTGAACACATCTTCCACCTTGATGTACTTTTCAATACGTGACATGAAGACGTCATTGGCGTCCACTTCCTTCTTAGTGAGGGACTGGTGATGCATAGAGTTAAGCGCAAGCTGATCTTGAATGATGCTACAGCTACCTGCTATAAGCAATCTTCTACTTCCTTGAAGGTTTTTGAGTATCACTTGGCATACTCCCATAAAGTATCTTGTGGTTTTTTCCTCATGATGAGTAGATACTCCATCCCCTTTGGATACGAGCTACAGAATATGTGAAGGCCTCAGTGAGGTACTTGCAGCTCTTAACCAACCTATGGGGTTACCTCTCAAACCACTCCTGGTTGACATCTCCTATGATAGATGGAAATATACGACACATAAGAGAATCATTATAATTCCACAGAGTCATCACTTGCCTATATTGATGCAATTGATCTATGGGGTCTATCTTTTCACCATATATTTCAAATCTTAGGGCTGTAAATTTCTTCGAGGGTTCCTCATCCTCAACTTTCCTTGAGAAATGGAACCTCTTTTGCGTAATAAGGGACCTTCTAGTCCTCTTTTTTGTGAATTTATCTCCATGACGTGCTGGGTTTTAGTTCATCTCTTTGTGGACTAAACTCCTTATATCATGTATGTGCCATTCTTCATCCCAGTTTTATTTTACCAGGTAAATTCCACATTTTGAATGGTCTTGATCGTATCCAGTACTCATTCCTTGACTACGAGTCTTGCTCGCTTGAGGGCTAAGAGTCCTACCATAGCATTTTAAATTTTCATGATTGAGTTCTTTCTCCATATTCTCTAATCATCACTAGATGCGTGAATTTTCCTTCAATTGGAGGTGAGTTTCCTCCTATTACTATAGGAGTTGTGCTTCATAAGCTTCGATTAGATGTGCACTAAAACAAAAATAGATGGATGGTCACGGATTCGGGCCATGATCAGGCTTCCAGGTCACGGATCCCATCCATGACCAAAAGTGGCGTGACCAAAGTCGATGGTCACACACCTTGTCCTTGACCAAAAGCAGTTGTCAAGGACCAGAGCGTGTGGTAGTATAAGGTAGGATGCTCACGAACAAGGGTCGTGACCAGGATGTCACAAACCAAACCTCTGACCATCTTTAAAAACTTAGTCATAAACTAAATCCGTGAATCATAGTCCTCACATGCTTCAATGTGGTCGCGGAAAAAAATCGTGACCAAATCTTAGACATGGTCACGGACCCTAGCCATAACAAATTTTTACACAATCTTTAATTTAGTCAGGGACCAAATCCATAACCATATATTTATCACGAAGAAATATAAAACATGGGCACAGTTCAAGACTATGATCATATTTAAATGAAAAAAATCTGGGTTATTTTTAGTCCTATTCTCAAACCATGAGTCTCACGACTATGTGGTCGATTGTAACAAGTTATGTTAGCCATATTCAAGGTGTTAGTGCTCCTTGCATGGTTTTTTGTGTCTTGTTCTTGGTTTTAGCCCCCTAGAGGAATATTTTCAAGCTTAAGTGTGCCTATTTTTAAATTTTGGTCTTATTCTTAAATTAAAAGTCATGGGACTTCGTGATCATTTTTTACGAGTTAGGTGGCCATGTGCGAGGTGTTCGTGCCCCTTGTTTGGCCATTTGGGGGCTATTCGGGATTCTGACCCACTCACGGCACGTTTTTAAGCCTAAGTGTGCCTATTTCTAAATTTTGATCATGTTCTCAAATTGGGAGTCGTGCAATAATGTGATAGGTTACCACAAGTTACATTGGTCATGTGCAAGGTGTTCGTTCCCTTTGCGGGGTAATGTGGGATATGTTCATCGTTTTGGTCCACTAGCGGCACGTTTTCAATTCTAATTGTGCCTATTTTCAAACTTTGATCATATTTACAAACTGGGAGTCCCACTACTATGTGATTGATTTCTACAAGTTACGTTGTTCATGTGCAAGGTGTTCATGCCTCTTGCAGGGTCGTTTGGGGCTAGTTCGAGGTTTTGGTCCACTTGGGAAACGTTTTCAAGCCTAACTGTTCTTATTTTCAAAGTTTGATCATATTTTCAAACCAATAGTCCGACAATTATGTAGTCATTTTCTACTACTTACATTGGCCTTGTGCGAGGTGTTCGTGCCCCTTGCGGGGCCGTTTGGAGGTTGTTCATGATTTTGCCCTAGTAGCGGAATGTTTTCAAGCCTAAATGTTCTTATTTTTGAATTCTGGTCATATTATCAAACCGAGAGTCCTGTGACTATTTGATCGATTGCTATGAGTTACGTTGATCACGTGCAAGGTGTTCAGGCCCCTTGCGAGGCCGTTTGGGGAAGTTCGGGGCTTTGGCCCACTAAAGACACGTTTTCAAGCTTACGTGTGCCTATTTTCAAACTTTTATACTATTCTCTAAATGGGAGTCCCATGACTATGCATTTAATTTCTACAAGTTATGTTGATCATGTGCGAGGTATTCGTGCCCCTAACAGGGTTGTTTGACATTTTGGCTCACTAGTGGCATGTTTTCAGGCCTAAATGTGTCTATTTTTCAATTCTGGTCCTGTTTGAAAATTAGGAGTCCCATGACCATGCGGTCGTTTCTATGAGGTACGTTGGTTATGTGCGGGGTGTTTGTGCCCATACAGAGCCATTTGGAGGTTGTTTGAGCTTTTGGTCCATTAGTGACACGTCTTCAAGCCTATGAGTACTTATTTTCAAATTTTGGTCCTATTCTCAAACCGTGAGTACTATGACTATGTGGTCGGTTACTATGAGTTACGTTTATCACTAACAAGGGGTTCGCGCCCCTTGCGGGGCCATTTGGGGGATGTCCAGGGATTTGACCCACTTGTGGCACGTTTTCAACACTAATTGTGCCCATTTTTGAATTAATTCCTATTCTCAAATCGAGACTCCCACGAATACGCGGTCATTTGCTAAGAGTTAATTTGGTCACACGCAAGGTGTTCTTGCCTCTTGCGGGGATGTTTGATGGTTGTTCGGGATTTTGGCCCACTAGCGGTAGGTTTTCAAGCCTAAGGGTGCATAATTTTAAATTTCAATCAAATTATTTGGGGCCTACGCAGTGAGTTGTTACGAGTTATATTCGTCACGTGCGAGGTGTTTGTGCCCCTTACAAAGCTGTTTAAGGGGTGTTTGTGGTTTTGGCTCACTAGCAACACGTTTTCAAGCCTAAGTGTGACTATTTTTAATTTTTTTCCAATTCTCAAATCGGGAGTCCTAACGACTATGCCGTCGATTGTTACGAGTTATGTTAGTCACGTGTGAAGTGTTTGTGCCCCTTGTGGGGCCGTTTGGGGGTTATTCGTGATTTTGACCCACTAGCGGCACATTTCAAACCTCAATGTACCTATTTTTAAATTTCAGTCTTATTCTCAAATAAGGCGTCCCACGACTTTGCGGTCGGTTTCTACAAATTACATTGGTCATGTGCGAGGTGTTCGTGATCCTTCTGAGGCTATTGGGGGATGTTCGAGATTTTGGCCGACTTGCGGCACGTTTTCAAGCCTAAATGTGCCTGTTTTATAATTTCATTCCTATTCTCAAATCGAGAGTTCTGCGACTATACGATTGGTTGCTACAAGCTATGTTGATCGTGTTCAAGGTGTTCGTACCCTTGGGGCGCAGTTTGGGGGTTGTTCATGGTTTTGGCCCACTAGCAGCATGTTTTCAAGCCTAAGTGTTCCTATTTTCAAACTTCAGTCCTGTTTTGCGACTACGCATTCGATTTATAAGCATTACGTGGGTCACGTTTGAGGTATTCATGCCCTTTACGGGGTCATTTGGGGGTTTTTCGTGGTTTTTGCCTCCTAGTGGCACGTTTTCAAGCATAACTGTGACTAATTTCAAATTTTGACCCTATTCTGAAATCGGGAGTCCTACGACTATGCAATCAGTTTTTACGAGTTACATTGATCACGTGGTAGGTGTCCGTACCCTTTTCGAGGCTGTTCGGGGGTTGTTCATGGTTTTGGCACACTAGCAGCACATTTTTTAGCCCAAATATTTATTCTCAAATTTTAGTCCTATTTTGAAATCGGGAGGTCCGCAACTGCGCGATGGGTTGCTACGAGTTAAATTGGTCACCTATGAGGAATTCATGCCCCTTGTGTGGTTGTTTGCGGGATGTTTTGGATTTTGGCCCACTAGAGGTATGTTTTCAAGCTTAAGTGTGCCTATATTTAAATTCCAGTCCTATTCTTAAATCGGGTGTCACGCGATTATGAGCTTGATTGCTAGGAGTTACATTGATCACGTACGAGGTGTTCATGCCCCTTTCGAAGCCGTTTGGGGACTGCCCATGGTTTTGGCCCACTAGGAGTACATTTTCAAGCCTACGTGTGACTATTTTCAAATTTTGCTCCTATTCTCAAATGGGGAGTTCTGCAACTACATGCTCTATTGCTATGATTTACGTTCATTACATGGGAGGTGTTCGTACCCTCTACGGGGTCGTTCTGTGGTTGTTCTGGGTTTTATCCCAATAGCAGGACATTTTCAAGCCTTAGTGTGCCTATTTTCAAATTTCGATCCTATTCTCAAATCGGGAATCTTGTGACTATGCGGTCGATTGCTATGAGTTACACTGATCATGTGCGAGCTATTCTTTCCCCTTGCTAGCCCGTTTAGGGACTATTCAGGATTTTGGCCCACTAGCAGCACTTTTTCAAGCCTAAGTATGCTTATTTTCAAATTTCAATCCCATTCTCAAACCGTGAGTCCTGTAATTACGTGGTCGATCTAAATGAGTTATGTTAGTCACTTATGAGATTCTCGTGCCCATTGTGGGGCCGTTTGGCTGTTGTTCAAAGTTTTGGCATTATAGCGACACGTTTCCAAGACTAATTGTGCCTATTTTCAAATTTCAATCATATTATCAAACTAGAAGTCCCACTACTACACTATCGGTTTCTACGAGTTACGTTGGTCATGTACGAGGTGTTTGTGCCTCTTACGGGGCCATTTGGGGAAAGTTGGGGGTTTTGGTCCACTTGGGGAACGTTTTCAAGCCTAAGTATGACTATTTTCAAATTTTGGTCATATTCTCATACCAGGAGTCCGATGACTTCGTAGTCGGTTGCTACGAGTTATGTTGGTCAGCTACGAGTTGTCCGTACCCCTTGCGGGGCCGTTTGGGGGTTGTTTATGATTTTTCCCCATCAGCGGAACGATTTCAAGCCCAAATGTGCCTATTTTTATATTTCGGTCTTATTCTCAAATCGGGAGTCCCATGACTATGTGGTTGGTTGCTACGAGTTACGTTGGTCACGTGCGAGGTATTTGTGGCCATTGGGGCTGTTTAGGGGGCTCTTCTTGGTTTTCGCTCACTAGCGAGACATTTTTAAGCCCAAGTGTTCCAATTTTCAAATTCCAATCCTATTCTCAAATCGGAAGTCCTTGTAATTGTCATCGGTTACTACAAGTTACGTTGGTCACGTGCGAGGTGCTCATGCCCCTTATGGAGCCATTTGGGGGTTGTTCTTGGTTTTGCCCCACTAGCGGAACATTTCCAAGCTTTAGCGTGCCTTAAATTATGGCCTTATTCTAAAATCGCGAGTTCAACGATTTTGTGATTGGCTACTACGACTTACATTAGTCATGTGCGAGGTGTTCCTACCCCTTCTGAGGCCATTTGGGGGATGTTCAGGATTTTGGACCACTTGCGGCACGTTTTAAAGCCTAAGTGTGCCTATTTTTAAATTTTAATCATATTCTCAAATTAAGAGTCTTTGCCACTATGCTGTCGATTGCTACAAGCTACGTTGGTCACATGCAAGGCGTTCGTAACCCTTGCAGGGCTGTTTGGGGATTGTTTGTGATTTTGACCCACTAGCGGCATATTTTTAAGCCTAAGTGTTCCTATTTTCAAATTTTGATAATGTTCTGAAATCAAGAGTCCACGCCTATGCATTCGAGTTCTAAAAGTTACGTTGGTCACGTGTGAGATATTCGTGCCCTTTACAGGGCCGTTTGGGGGCTATTAGTGGTTTTAGCCCACAAGTTGAACGTTTTCAAGCCTAATTATGCCCATTTTCAAATTTTGGTGAAACTATGAAACCAGGAGTCTCGTGGCCTCGCGATTGGTTGTAACGAGTTACGTTGGTCACGTGTGAGGAGTTTGTGCCCCTTACGGGGCTGTTTAGGGACTTTTTAGGGATTTAGCCCACGAGTGGCACATTTTTAAGCCTAAGTGTGCCTATTTTCAAATTCCAGTCCTATTCTCAAATTGAGAGTCTTACGACTACGCGGTCTATTCCTACAACTTAAGTTGGTCACGTACGAGATAGTCATGCCCCTTGAAGGGCCATTTGGGGGCTGGTCAGAGTTTTGGCCCACTAGCGACACGTTTTGAAGCCTAAGTTAGCCTATTTTCAAATTTTGCTCCTATTCTCAAACCTGGAGTCTCACGACTACGTGGGTAGTTGCTATAAGTTACGTTGGCTACGTGCGAGGTGTTTATGTCCATTGTAAAGCCATTTGGGGGTTGTTTGGGGTTTTGGCCTCCTAGCGCCATATTTTCAAGCCCAAGTGTGACTATTTTGAAATTCTGATACTATTCTCAAACATGGAGTCCCACGACTATGTGGTTAGTTTCTACGAGTTATGTTAGTCACGTATAAGGTGTTTGTTCTCCTTGTGTAGCCGTTTGGGGGACTATTTGGTATTTTGGCCCGCCAGCAGCACATTTTCATGCCTAAGTGTGCCAATTTTAAAATTTTGGTCCTATTCTATAATTGGGATTATCGTGACTACGCGGTCGGTTACTACGAGTTACTTTGGTCATGTGGGAGGTGTTCTTGCCCCTTGCGTGGCCAATTGTTTTTTTTTTTGGTGTTTTGGCCCACTATCGACTCGTTTTCAAGCCTAAGTGTGACTATTTTCAATCATGTAAAAGATTAGGCATATCAATTATATAAAAATGTTAGTTAAAGTAAAGAATACCTGGTTCCTGTGATTTAGGAAGGCCATTGAATAGAGTCTTCTGAATTTTTTAGTGGACCAAATTGATCTTGGACCCCCCCCCAGTGTTCCTGTACATATACATTTTCTGAGTTTTATTGATACAATATTCATAAAATGAAGATAAAATTAACGTCCCAAATGGGATAAAAATCAACATTACTGATATCCTCAACAATTGGAAACTTGAAGTTGGTGATGAGGTTGTTTTGTTATGAAAATTGAAATTATTTATCCAGTGATGTCCATGAGCTTGATCAAGGATATTTTTCAGAATAAAACAACAACATCACCAATTTAGCGTTTTCAAATTTTAAAGATATCACTAATGTTGATTTTTTCCATGTGGGACGTTAATTTTCCTTCATTTTATGAAGATTGTATCAATAAAACTAATCAATAAATGTACATGTAAAAGAACACGTAGAAATTGAGTTTAGTCAGTTTGGTCCAATCACAAACTCACGAGACCTATTCTCAAATCGACCGTCTCGTCAAAGGTGTTCTGCCCCTAAACATTCATGAATCAAATTAAACATTTGTAAATCTAGTTAAACATTCATACATCAAACTAAACATACACAAATCATATTAAACATTTGTAAATCAAGCTAAACATTCATACATCAAACTAAACATTCATAAATCAAAGTAAAGTGCCAATATAGTGTCAGTATCATAATAGGATACAAATAAGATTGGCAAGGATACAATAATATTTTGATACTGAACCTTTCTCTAAATCAACTAAAACATCCACCATATTAGGGTTGTAATCAAGAGATGACTGGAACTCTTTTGTAGTTTTTAATGTTTATGTTTGAGTAGTAATAACCTTTGGTTCATGATGAACCATATACCAATTGTCATCATTTATGCACTTCGAGTAGAATAACTTCTTTACATTCTGAAAGGCAAAAATAAAAGGTTTGTCTGCTATGCAATCTTTACTCTTCATCTTTGATAAATCTACTACAATAAGTTTGGAGTCAGGATTAACTTTGTAAGCATTCTTAGTATCCTCCACCTTCACCCAATCATAATAGAATACAATTTTTTTGAAATCTAAGTAATCGAGTTCTAGGATTTTTTGGATTATCCCATAATAGGTTAGCACCACATCTTGTAAATTTTTATTGCTTTTGCTTGCGATACAGTTAATCAAGGTAGAAACTGAAATTTCATTATTTTACGTCAAAAGTTTTTCTTCATATAACTGTGGAATGAAATCAAAAGAATCGGTGCAGAATTTCTTATACTCTTTCGTACGAAAATTAGGACCTTTTACTAGGCGTGCAAGCCTTGAAGAGACATCACTTATTTTTAGAAGCTGCATGTATTAATGAATTTGTATCACGGCATATTTTTACCACACATGAATAAATAACCGCACACATAAGATGTGAAAATTACTTCTTTTGATACCCATTCCCTAAAATCATTTTTCGTGCAATTTATCCTTTGAATGTAGACAATTTAATTCTCTTACTCCCTAAGAGTAAATTGTAGAGTTTTGATCATAATATATAAAATGGATATAACCAAAGAAGAATAATTCGGTAGATATTCAATCTTCAGTCTTCGACTTCATCTTGCGATTCAAAGACATAATGAGTTGCTTGCTCGTATTGTAGATTTGCGATTCACCTCTTTAGGGTTCCCAAAAGTCAATTCATCCTCAGACTAGTCCGTCTTCTCTATCACTTACTCTCCATGAGGATTGAATCTCCTCACCTCTTGCTCTGGCATATGTTCGAGAGCATTTAGCGATGATTCCACATAAACGTATTCTTCAACAATTGAGCCTCCAATATACTATGTATTCTTTATGTAATCTTTAAAGGTTTTCATCAAGCGATCAAAAGGATACATACAACGATACCTAGTGGGACCATATAACAAAGCCTCATCACATAAATACAGAAGTAGGTGAATGTTGCAATCGAAGAATGACGGAGGAAAGTATTTCTCTAATACACAAACAACCTCGTCTAAAGTTGATTTCTAAACTTTAATACACCTTATGTTTACCACTTTTTGCACAAAGTGGGGTAAAATACAAACTTATCTGCATTATTACCCGACGAAGATTTAGAGAAGCAATTCCTAAATAGAAGACACATTAGTTGGATAATTACGTGCTAGCCGTGAGACTTGCACGGTTTCAAGTCATTTGTTTGGTAGCTTACAATCCTGTATAAATTACCAGAATAATGAGTTGGAGTCTTCAAGTTGGCCAACGTGTCTAAGGGGGTCTTCTTATCACTAGTATTCAAAATGAAAGCAGTCGAGGGTAGAAATTCTTCCTGTTGTAGGATAATTTTTTAACTCAATTTCTTCTTTATTTTCATATCATGTAGATCATGGTAGGCCTGATCTCTATCCTTTGAATGA
Organism: Sambucus nigra; assembly: GCA_949130495.1. NCBI lineage: Eukaryota > Viridiplantae > Streptophyta > Magnoliopsida > Dipsacales > Adoxaceae > Sambucus > Sambucus nigra. The sequence continues at coordinate 82,340,963 of OX422214.1, read as the reverse complement.
GATCCACCCAAACATGTTCCCATCAAATGTTCCACAACATTCCTCTATGTGTGCATCACATCAATTACTTGACTTACACAGTGATATTTCCAATACGGTAAGTAAAAATAGATTGATCATCTGAACTATGACTTCACTTTACTAGGGTCGTTCGGATTTACCCTAGCTTCACCCTTCAAGATTACAAACTGAGGGTATATACAAACATACTTATTCCTCACAAGTGCAGTTGTCTCCTTCTCTTCAATCTACTGACCAAAAATCCAAGCAGGTTGCATCCTGTACTCGTAATCGACAGGCAAAAAGTTAGACTTATCGTTCCTAAAAAGGTTACTAGTTGATAGAAATATACGATGACTCTTATAATTCATCTTACCACTATCATATAGACAACTGGCTGCAGTTTCCTCGCCACGTATAGGACATCCATAATAAATAGGAACATTACAACTCAACAAGGTCCCATAAGCAAGAAGGTAATGGATCACCCACATCCCTATAGCTTTATGTGTGAACTCTTCATACTTATAAGAGTTAAATGCCGTCACGTCTTTATCCCGTAAATATTTATGTTCTTTGATTAATAGGGCTAAGAATATATCAATATCATTGTTGGGAGCCTTGGTCCCCGTTATCAATAAAAATAATAATGTGAAATCCTTTCTCACGCACAGTATCAGAGGGAGACTTAAAGGTCCCATGATAACTAGCCAATAAATATGATTAGTACTTAAATTATCGAAAGGGTCAAACCCATTGGTTGAGATTACAAGATGGACGTTGCGCAGTTCTTTTGCAAATTTAGGGTGTCATGCATTTAAAATTTTCTAGATTAGTGAACCAATCGTAAGACGCATTAAACTCCCACCCACCTCGCATCGAGCGTGCCATGTCATGACCTTCGCTATTCACTGTATAGTGAAAAATTGTTCAATCATCATCAAATTGTTCAATTACTTACTAATAATGTAGTTTATTTTTATCCATAGGTTGGTGGTCTTAATGATTGTGGATTCCGTAAGAATCATCAATTAGGTCTATCAATGGACATTGTGTTGGCAAATCATGTATTACTTCCACTCCATGGGATTCCGTTACGCAATTGGGTAATGGCAATTCTTTCAGAACATAAGGTATATTTTTTTCACCATCGTATGTACATATTTTATAGTCTTAAAAAATTCCCCACTTTATTACATGCAAATCAACGTCCTCTAAAGACTTATACTTTATGTTCATACAACGGGTGCATGCACACGGAATCTTATCACTTTTAATATTCTTATAAGTGCATTTAACAAATTCTTGATTGCCCTTTACATGATTATTTTTTATTCAGTTAGTCTCCCCCATCCCATATTTGTATTATCGGAAATCTATTTAATAATCTTCAAATTTTAGTCATGTGCTAATTGGTTAAAATAATGTCACGTTGCATACAAAAAATTATAAAAATGTCACACCTTAAACTCAAATTAGAGAAATTTTCCAAGTATTATTATTACAACGGAAACAAAAAAAATATTATTACAACTGAAACAAAAAAAAACATTATTAGGACTGAAACAAAAAAATATTATTAGAACTAGACCAACTGAAAAACTGGCCAAGTTATAAAATAATTTGATAATGCCTGAAGTCTTTTCCGTCTCTGCTCTCAACGTACACAGGTAAATCTTCGTAATCGGTGTATATTTCATCAACCACTACCTAAGCTCCACCCTTCCTCGAAGGTCGGTTATATACTTTAGTTTCGATAACTACGGAAATGAGTTTGCACATGCCAAACTATCCTACTATTGTCCAGGTCCTTGAAACATAACTACTTGCCATAGTCACCATGAGTAGCGATGATGATCCAAGACCTGTGACAGGTGGAGGCAATAGGAAAGCAAATATTAACAAAGGCAAGATTTGTGATGGAAATGTTGAAGGAAGTGGTATTTATGAGGGAAAACTTGCAAAGGGAAGAAAGGGGAAACCTTGAGAAGGAAGGTGAGGAAAACCTTGAGGAGGCATTGGGGGCTGAAAACCTTGAGTATAAAAGGGCACAAGTTTTTCAAATTCACTCGTCAAGCCTCGCATGTTAGTTTTAATCTCGTGGACATCGCCATCGATCTTAGACTGATGTTCCTCTTGGTCTGAGATATGATTGTCGGTCAAAGAAAGCTCGCTCGCGAGTGGTGTTTGTGTTTTAATTTTGTTTTCAACATATATGATCCGATACCTCTTATCCTACCTCTTTTGTCCTTTGCAAAGGTTTGGGTCAGGGCATTATTTTCTAGGTCATCAGAAGGGCTCAAACTCTACAGACTTCTAATTTCCTCTATTGATTCTAGAGTTTTAGCCAAGTACGATAAGAATTTATTATTTTTATCCTATCGGGCATGCACATACAAGTTGGCCCGATTTAGTTGTTTACCGATATTTGGACCTTTCTTTGTCCTACTCGACCATTCATTATTCAAATCTGTATAAATTTGGAGCCCACCCTGTGGACATCATATTTTTTCCCTATTTTGTTTATTTTCTCACTCTAGACCAGCTTCTTATCCTTTTCCACATTTTCTAAAAAATCATTCCACTGCTGAATCGGCATTTCAATATTTGAAGGCATTTTGTCTTTCAGAGCCAAGATGTCAGAGATCGATAACCCTTAAGGAAATGTCTTTGTCAAAGGTTTCTTCGGTAAGTTCTCAACTTTTTAGCAACCCGAAAAAGGACCTTATACTTTGAATGGTCGGGGAATGAAAATCTCTTGTAGAGTTGATCATAGATGTCATTTTTGATGAATTGATCAACAAGGTTCCAGTTGTCTTCTCCCTCGACCCCCGCATTCATTTTCCCAAGCCACAAACAATAGACTTTAAATCTCTACATGTTATTTTTATCACCCATGGTGTTATTTCTGAGAAGGGAGAACCCAATGGACCTTTCATTTGATCGGGAGGTGTCGAGAGCATTAGGTGAGGGCATTAAAGAAATAGAGGTTTACTACCTACTCGTACTTGGAGTCTTATTTGGAGTAGTGGACATAATTATTGGTGGAGTTATGAATTTCTCAGTAATTAGTGATGATAATTATTGGTAGTGGGCATAAGATGCCGATCCTCGTTAGGGTGTCACCTCGCTACTTGGTACATTCTGTCCATTGTTGTATGACATTTTCTACAAAATTAAAAATTAATAAGAGACTAAATAATTATAATAAAATGAAATTATAACTAATTAATAAATTTAATGACTATATATATATATATATATATATATATATATATATATATATATATATATATATATATATATATATATATATATATATATACACCTTTTCAGAGTCAGACTTTAAAAGTAGTTTAATGTGCCTAATTTCCATCCATTCGGTATTAGTTTTTAAAAACCTATGGATTTATTATGTGTCCAACTAGGAGGAAGCATATCTATGATTTATGTATAGATATCCATGACATGAGATGGAATCCCATCTTCATTGACATATTGTCAAGATTCAACTTAACATGCATATTCGTGAGACATCGCAATCTATGTTAATACTCCCGGTACGTAGTTGTATCCATAGCGGGTGAATTTTTTTCCTCCATTCTCTAATAGCGTAAGCAAGGTCATGGATACATAGGGATTATGTACACAAAATATATTCTCTATACTGTCATCCCAACTTTCTAGTAAGGAAGATAGAATACGATTGAATAGGTTCTCTTACTGGAGATCAACTCCTCGATTTGCAAGGTAGTTAAATTATTCGATCTTCTTATTACCATACCTATAAATATGAGTGCCCTCTAAATGGCACACACTAATAAAAGAGGTATAAGTGCGGTCCAATTGCAACCTCTCGTACTCATATTGTCAATGAATATAGCCGTGCCTCATTTTTCCTGAGAGAAATATACAAGGGAGTGAATATGAGTCTTACAAATAATGACTTTAATTAATCAATAACTAGTTATTCTTTGTTAACCTATCATTAATTTATCTTATTTTAACGTATGAGGTATAAAGGTATATTATCTTGACTAAGGTTTTGATTCATCATTACCCTTCTCTTAACCCCGTGCGTGTTGGATCTCAGCAAGGTGAAATCCAAATAAGAACTGCTATAAGTGTTAAGACACATTTTTTAGGGTTTATTATGAGAGAGTTTGAAAGTATGTGTATTATCAATCCAAGAAATCTAATATCAGTATCCAATAACCAAATCAACAACCACGTACTCTTTCTATCATCTACATGATAAAACACACACCAATAATAACAATATATCACTAAAGTAGGGTAGTTTCTCTTTAAATTAGGGTTTAGGGCCTTTTCACACTAAATTAGTTTTAAATTAGGATTGAGTAAACAAGGTACTTTTCCACTAATTTAGTTTTTTAAAAAATGAACAAATTTTCCACTAAGAAGGGTTTAAGAATTGAAAATTTAAAATAGAGTTTAAGAATTGAAAACTAGGGTTTAATAATTGAAAATTAGGGATTAGGAATTGAAAATTAGGGTTTCTCACTCAATTAGGGTTTATGGAAAATATTAATTAGAGTTAAAATAAACACAAATAAATATATACACACACTGCATAGACACACACACACACACACATATGTGTGTGTGTGCATTTGTGCGTGTGTGTGCATTTGTGTATGTGTATTTATGTGTGTATGTTTATATGTATATGTGTGTGTATAAAGTGTGTATACAATGGGTATAAAAGTGTGTGTGTGTGTGTGTGTGTCTTTATATATATATATATATATATATATATATATATATATATATATATATATATATATATATATATATATATATATATATATATATATATATATATAGAGAGAGAGAGAGAGAGAGAGAGAGAGAGAGTATAGGTGAAAGGGTTTGGTGGTTTGAGAGAGAGGGAGTCTGCGTGAAATGGCTTAAAGGGTTCGAGGGTTTATATATAAAGATTGTGGTCATGACTTTGGATCGTGACCAGCTTCCATAACCCTTTCTTTCCACATCATCATCTGTGACCATCCAATTACAACAAGACCGGTCATGGCCCTGAACCGTGACAATGTGTCTTGACCAATTCAAAATAGTCACACCCTAAAGCCCTTACCCCCATTGGAGGAAATTTTTTCCATGGTCATAGACGTTGTCATGGCCATAATCTGTGACCACGGTTGAGGGAAATTTGGAACAATTGTACCGTCATGATGGTCGCGCATTAGCCACAGATTATGGTCATGGCCCACCATGGTCATGGCACATGGTCGTGACCAGCTCCACTTAAGGTCACAGTACTTTGTGGTCTTAGAACTAGTCACGTGTTTTTTCACTGCACCACAGACTAAGACCGCGATCAAGCTTCCATGATTATCTTCCTATTTTATTGTAGTGGTGAGATTTGTGTTGATCTAAGCTTCTCATTACTTTTCTTGAAGAGCTTCTCTTCCAGGGGAAATCTAGGATTCCTGTCCGAGCGAACCTCAAATCTGATTCTGAGTGGGGTTAGATTAGCTTGCGCATCGTTAGCGAAGGGTGTACTTCTCGAGTGGTAATGAGATATTGTGTGCATTCTTTTTTTATGGGTACCATTCGTAGAAAAGATATCAATTTCCCACAGACGGAGCCAATTGCGAGTACAATAATTCACTATTAAATATATATAGAAAACAAAGATATTAAAAGAGTAAAGAAAAAGATCACAACATAAGATTTGCGTGGTTCGACAACTGCCTACGTACACGAAGGGGGAGTTCTAAATTTCTTATTAATTTCTCAGAAGTTCGAAATTATATGTCCCTTTGCCCCAGGGTGAGGGATGTATTTATAACAGTGAAAAGTAGTTGAGTTGTACAAGAAACTCGCTTAAATCTTTATTGTCCCGTTGGTGAGCGTTGTTTATCTTGTCCGAGAATATAGGTAACCAGTTGAGTCCATAATTATCTATGTGATAAGCCTTTGTGATTATCCATGCAGCACTGAATTTGACTGGGGTGGCATGTTGGGCTATCTCGGGCCTCCAGAAGTTTGACCTTTATGGTTTGGTCCCCCCCCCCCCCAGGCACACAAACTTACATATACATACATATATATATATATATATATATATATATATATAGGAGAAGGCTTACCTACATCATGCTCTATACATCATCCATACATCACACCAAGTTCTAGCCCCTTAAAAATATTTTTTTCCAAATTTTTTATTTTTCTCTTGAAAGTAACCTTCCAATAAACCCATATTCAAAAAATTAGGTCAAAATACATTTTGTAGTTATTTTTAAAAAATCCACAAAAAATTGCTCAAAATACCTTATTTATAAGGGTCTGCGCCAACAGTTTTTTATGATTTTTTAAAAATAGCTACAAAATGTAAGTTGACCTAATTTTTTGAATATGGGTTGAATAGAAGGTTAATTTCAAGGGCAAAATAAAAAAATTGAAAAAAAAGTTTCTTAGGCCCTAGAACTAGATGTGATGTAAGGTGTGATGTATACATCATGATGTAGGTGAGCCTTCCTCTCTCTCTCTCTCTCTCTCTATATATATATATATATATATATATATATATATATACACACACACACACACACTAGGGTATGCCCGTTTCTGAAGGCACAAATATAAATTTACACTCTATATTAGTAGTTGTGTTAGCGACGCCATCGTCAACAACCACGCACACCCCAACAGATGACAAACGCCTAAACATAAAACTGAATCAAGGTATTCCACGTGCACACTTTCAAATCTAAATGAGGAAGATTTGCGATTACCAATAAAAATACAAATATCCTTAAAATACTTTTAAGTCGGATATTATTTCTTATAATAACAATGTGTAAACATTTTAGAAAATTTGGGAATAATTTCCTTCGTTTAGAGGATTATCCACCACCCTGGTTAAGAAATAAAAATGCAAATAGTTCGCAATAATGCTAATACACATCTAGATAATGAGACAAATAACATTTAATGGATCAAATTCCGTTAATATAAAATTCATCTCAAATACACAAACTAAAACATAACAAATATACAAATACACAAACTAAAAGGCCCAAAATTTGAATAAATACACAAACTAAAAGGCCTCAAATTTGAACAAACTAAGCTTGAATAATACATATTTACAAAGAAGTAACAAAATAGTCCCAAAGTAAAAAAGTAACAAATTGAACCCATAACCGCTAGTTGTTATGGTCTACCACAATTTTGGTTGCGTATTTTTTCTGGGAGGGCACTTTCTTGTGAGAAACTTCCTAAATTCCACTTCGTACACATGAAATTGTAGTTAGATATTGACCACCATCTAAATTTGAGCAAAACGCTATTTCTTATGATAGAGGACAACATTTGGATATAATAAGATATCATTCACCGTGATTCCATTTCCGATTTTCCATCTGTCACCTGCCATAAAATCCGCGAGGAGATGACACATGAAAATCATCCAGTAACAGAACTTAGAAAACATATAAGGTTGAAAGGGTTTTCTAAAAAATATTAGGACTAAAATTTTAACATCAAATATTGGAAAATTATTTTGACAAAGGTCAGAAATCAACCCGAATTAAATGGGAACTCTAAAGTGCATTTATCTGAGGCATTACCTGGAAGTCAACATCATATGTACATATAATCTCCTTCATCTTTAACCTCGTTAGGAGATTTAAAGCTGTTAACCTAACGTTTTTCATGGGTATCGCATGTTGTTTAGTGAGTCTTTTTATTCCATTCTCCTTCAAATTCATGTTTAACACTGAACCCACCATGAATTAGGAAAATATTAATATCGAATTGAGATATTCGAGAGGAGAGTGTAGTCTAATACAGTATATATCACCTGAAAGGTTTTACTTCAAATCATACAATCCATACAGAATTTATAAGTGCGTCCTTGTTAAAACGTGACCGAGAATATGAAATAACCTAAAACATTAAAGAATTTAAAATTACAAACAATTTGTAATTAGCACCCCCAATGGTACTTATCATAACCCTCATTGTTGGATTAAAATGAAAGGATGTGAATAATATCACCCAAACTAAACCTTGTCAAAGCCTTCCTCTTGGTACGTAGTATTGGGAAGCCCAACACTGAAAATGAACAAAATCAACTACAGAGTAAGGATCATGTGTAAACAATACAAGACCTATTATAAGCCTATCCATACAGGCTAGGAATTCTAGGCAGGTTGAACAAAAGTTAGAAAAGGGAAGATGTAAGAATTACCAAAAGAATATTACAAGGCTTACAATAAAGTCGCAAATAACAATTTAAATATGTATCAAAGAGCATTGATTACCTACAAAGTAGATTATATCAGAACAAATTAAAACATCATCTAGGATTTTAGATTTCAAATTGTAGGATTTTTATGAACACCTTCTACAACAGAAGTGATAATGCAGTAAAATTGAACACCTGCTCCCGATTGAGTGGAGAATAGAAACAGAGAGATTTTCCAAGTTCTCACAGAAGATGATCTCGAATTGAACTCCAATAGAAACATAAAAAATTTCCAACATCACATTAGAGTCTTAATGCAGCATATCAGTTTTCGTATGTCTTGCAGCATACTTATTTAGTAGGGCTATTGATAAATAGGTGATGCAGCGTACTTATTTCCCTTGCAGGATGAGGCTATAAGATTGAACTCTTCTTTTAAGTAAATCGTTCCATGACTTGTAGCCTCAATCTTCTACTCATCTTCTAAAGATGGACACAACATGAACCTGACTCGGTATTGCCAAGCCTTCATGATAAATGCTACACATAAGGACACATGTAAGTAAAATGACCAACAACACTCTAAATTGAGTTAGGATTTCTCTAGAATAAATTACACAAAACTTCAGTCAATAAAATAAAATAGTATATCCAATAATGGAAAAGAAAACAAATGATCTCATAGATAAACATAAATTCCTTAAATGGAAAAACTAATATATAAGAACTAAAAAACATGCCATTGGAAATGCAGCTACAGCTTCAGAGGACTGTTGCCACTACTTCAGAGGTAGAGTTAGAATGGAGTGAATTGCAGCCATTATATGAAGAGATGTCTTCTAAGGAGAATGTTAACTATATCTATATAGAAATAAGAAGAGTCATTTTCTCGAGAATATACAGAAAAATGAGAAAAATAATACCTAAAGCGTGCATACCGCTTATGTCCCTCCGGCGTACGCCTAATTCAACTCACCCCGCCTAGGCCCACCCAAGGTGCCACACTTGCGCCAGACTGTGCCTATGCAAGATAATATGAGTTAGAAGTTCACATACCAAGATAGTCAGAAGTTCCAAAAGATGTCCTCCCCAAATATAAACACCCACATTTCATTAGAGCCTGTGACACCCCGACTAATTAAACACCGGTTAGCTACTCCTTTATAAAATTAATTCAAAATGCCAAGATGGCTCAGTAAATAGCATCACTGTCGAAAACATTTTATTATATCTAACCACCTAGTATTTAAAAAGCAAGTGCCAAATTTTATTAAATCTGATTAACATGCAACAAGAGTAATGAATAACTAAATAACACCATTCACCATACTGAGGTAAAACGAATAACCATCACAAAATGTAAATAAAACCTGGAGGAAAAACTCCTCACTACAAATCCCACAACTGATAAGTAAACTGAATTAAATAACTAAAAACTGAATACTGAGCAATACATGCTAGTGACTGAAAACTGAAATGTAAAAATGTCTAATAGAATTGGGCAACATGCCCCACAATTGATAGATGCTGAGACTGGAATCCAAATGAGAGAGGCGTCTAAAAGCAAGTCCCTGTAGCTTCCACAAACAGCTACAGCTCGTCTTCTGAATGAGAATCCTATGCTTGGTGTCCTTGTGGCTGGGCACCTAAAAATGGTTTTACAAGAAAAATAGATTTGAAAAGCAAACGGGTCAGAGCCCGAATGTGTTTATATTTAAAACCTGCAAGTGCTTTAAAACATTTAAAAACATTAAATGCAAAGTACATGTTAGGACGTGCACTCACATGATATTCTCACCTCTCGTCTAACTGTGCACTCCTAACGTAAGTACCCATCTACAACGACACAAACCACTAGTTAAGTGACATCGAATCTAGCTAGACTTATCATAGGACCTGCCTTTTACTTGGCTCTATTAACATTATAACGCTCGAAATTAAACAGGGGTTTAACATAAACTCAGATGCTCAATATGCAATATATATATCACCAAAAGTTAACTCGTTATCAGTCTCGGAACATTACCGTAATTATATTCACCACATTAACATGAAGGTTCCCATTAATTTAGTGTATATTATTCACATCATAAACATACAATACAAGCACCCCGAGAACTAAGCTGCGGTGCACACATACTCTGCTATCCATCCCGGTACATCACGTACATAAGGATCACATATTCCGAATCTCTCAGGAATAGTTTACCGATAACAACATCACAAATAATGGAGGCGAACACAGTCACCATCACATGGGTCACGCACATACCTACGCTCCCATGATCAGCGGACTTATTAATATCACAATAAGTCTTTCTATGACCTATGTTCATCGAGGTACCAGTCTAAATCCCGCCCGTAGGCACACAAGGATTAGAGGGTCCTAAGCGAACGCAAACCTCCCGTGATAGCAAGTATGGTAGGTATGTCATACACACAAATACTATATCAATACTAAGTATACACGCATCTTAGTAATCACCGTAGTATAATTGTAATACTCTACATCATTATACCATTATCCCAAACTTATATATTTCAAGTCTCCCGTTAATATAAAGTTAAGTTGTCGACACGTCTCACGCCGTAGTCCCTTAACCTTAAAACCTATCTATAATAGATTATTAGGTTCCGATTATTCCCAAATATAACATCTTTATTCCTAAGGTCTTTACTTCCGCTCTAAACCTTATTTCATCAAATTACACAATTTTACATTATTAACCCAAACGTTATCTCACTTAACAAATTTTAATAATCTAGAATAATTCCTCGAATTGCATTCTAATTAAGGTCCACTATAATAATCACACCTACTGGTCTTCCTTAAGGGTGAGGGTATTCATAAGGTCTCCAAACATATCCTCCGAGGGTTTCCACCATTAACATCATATTAAGGAAAATTTCATTCATTCTGGGAAGGTCGATCGATCGACCTATGAATATTGATCGATCGATTTAGTCGATCGATCGACTTATGAATGTCGATCGATCGATCGAACAGGTATGGCTACGGACTGCTTCGTTCTGCAGATTTGAAAACATCCCAAAACCTATTTCTAACGTATGATTCTCAGATATAACGTTATAGTAATGCCATATAACAATCCTACAGTATTACTAACGTCCATAAATCAATATTTCAACAGCTAAAGGCTACATATGGATCAATCTTCATCAAAAACCTAGTTTCCAGATTTTATCTCAAGAACATTCATAAACTTCATCTTAAATCCGTTTTTAGTATAACAAAAGTCAGTGATTCTCTTAATATAATCTTCCAGTAACATTCTACATGCAACCTATATCCCAAAATTAAACTAATAACTCCAATCTTATGGGTTTTTCATTATCTTCCAAGAACATACAAAATTTATGAATAATCTAACATGGAAGAAGCATTCTCTGAAATTTAAATGGAATAAATCACTTGCCTTGGTTTGATTTCGAATTTGGTGTTGATTTGGTGAAGAATCTCTGCAGAATTCCTCTCTCTCTCTCCTTCTCCAAGCTTTCTTCTCCAAAAGGTTATGGTGGCTAGGGTTTGCTTTGGGGAAAACTTATGAAAACCTAATATAATAAACCTCCGTAGCTTGTTGGGTTAATAAGGGTTGGTTGGGTCAATTCCTTATCAGATTACAACTCTCCATTTTCGTCACTTTTAATTATCCAAAAATACCAAATTACTAAAATACCCTTTATGGTGCCGGAATGGCCTAAAAGTACCCCGGGACCCAAACTATACCCCCGGCTAGTGTTTTCTGACTATCTCGACCCTTCCGGACGCGTTGGCGCACTCAAATCGACCATACGGTTTATAGATTTTATTTTCACTTTTAATATCAAAATATTATACCGTGACGCGGCGGTCCCACGCGTCTCAACAAAAATTTCTAAAATGCCGTATATAAATCTCACGACAAATTTTCAAATACCAAGTCCATATATAATCATATATGCACATAATCAAATACCAATTCGCATCACATTAGTATTTTTAACCCGGATTAATTTCCAATTAATTCACATTTAATTAATTAATCCCATAAATAAATATAGCCAAAAGTACGGGGTATTACATACTTCCCCCCTAATAACTGAATTTCGTCCCGAAATTCGAAACTAGAAAGTACCTGCTAAAAACAGCTCTGGATAACGTTCGCGCATCTCATCCTCGCACTCCCATGTGGACTCCTCGACATTGTGATGTCGCCACTGAACACGCACTAACGGAACTATCTTTGACCGCAGTTTCCTCTCGCTTCGGTCCAGAATAGCAATTGGCCCCTCCTCGTAGGAGCTATCCGGCTGGAGATCGATGTCCTCCACAGCAATGTGAGAATGAGCCAAATTATCTCTAAGGTATTTCCTCAGAGAGGAAATATGGAACACGTCGTGAATCCGATGCAAATGTTCCGGCAACCCAAGTCTATACGCGACCGGTCCGATCTGCTCAATAATAGGAAACGGCCCCACATACCTCGGTGCTAACTTCCCCTTCTTCCCGAAACGCATAATCCCCTTCATAGGAGATACTCTGAGCAGAACTTGGTCCCCCACTTGGAACTCCCTGAAAAATCTCTTCGCATCAGCATAACTCTTCTGCCTGTCTTGAGCTACCCGAATGCGACTCCGAATCAACTCAATCCTTGCCGAAGTATCCTGAATCACTTCCGGCCCAAGTAGTTTGTTGTCCCCCACCTCCAACCAACATGCTGGGGAACGACAAGGCCTACCGTACAATGCCTCAAACGGAGCCATGCCAATCGTGAACTGATAGGAGTTGTTGTAAGCAAACTCTACCAGTGGAAGGTACTGCTCCCATCCACCCCCGAAGTCAATAATGCACATGCGTAGCATGTCCTCCAACATCTGATTGGTGCGCTTTGTCTGCCCATCGGTCTGCGGATGATAAGCCGTACTCAACCGCAATTCCGTGCCCATTGCCTCCTGGAAACTCTCCCAAAACCTCAAAACAAATATCTTGTCTCTGTCAGACACGATATTTAGGGGCACACCGTGAAGTCTCACAACCTCTGAAATGAAGAGCTGGGCATATTGTCCCGCAGTGTAGTCAGTCCTTACGGGTAAAAAGTGAGCGACCTTGGACAACCTGTCTACAATCACCCAAATGGAGTCGTCACCCCTCTGCGACGTAGGCAACCCCGTGATAAAGTCCATGGAGATGCTCTCCCACATCCATACCGGGACCTCCAACGGTTGTAGTAATCCTGCTGGTCTCTGATGATCCACTTTTACAAGCTGACAAGTGGCGCATTTCGAGACGAACTCAGCGATGTCTCTCTTCATACTGCTCCACCAATACTGGCGTCTCATGTCCTGGTACATTTTGTCCCCTCCGGGATGTACCGCGAACCGTGAGCCGTGCGACTCTGCCATCACCTCGTGTCGCAATTCCTCTCCTTCCGGAACTACTAATCTCCCATTGAATCGCAATCCCCCATCTGAGCTAACGGTATAGGACTAGGCTCCCTCTGCAAGTAATCGAACTATCTGCTCCTGACAGAACGAGTCATTAGCCTGTGCCCGTACAATCCTCGTGATAATCTGCGGTGTAACGGTCATCACAGACATGAAAGATCGGGCCACTGCATCCTGGTGTCCCAATTCCTTCCACTTAGCTTTCCACACCTCTGCCACCTCCTCTGCTGGCCTGCGGCTCAACGCGTCTGCTACCACGTTAGCCTTACCCGGGTGGTACTGGATGTCGAACTGGTAGTCCTTCACAAATTCAAGCCACCTACGCTGCCGCATATTCAGTTCCTTCTGCGTGAACAGATACTGTAGTGACTTGTGGTCTGTGAACAGCTGAAACTTCTCCCCCAAAAGATAGTGCCTCCAAATCCGTAAGGCAAATACCACTGCTGCCAACTCCAAATCATGTGTGGGGTAATTCTTCTCATGAGGCTTAAGCTTATGGGAAGCATAAGCTATGGCCTGTCTCTCCTGCTGCAACACACCTCCCAGTCCTTGCAAATACGCATCGGTGTAAACCAAATACTCAACTCCCGGTCTCGGCAATGCTAACACTGGTGCTGAGGTCAATTTGTCCTTCAATTCATCGAATGCCAACTGACAGGCATCACTCCAAATGAACGGCACACCTTTACGAGTAAGATGTGTCAAAGGACCTGCAATCTTTGAGAAACCCCGAATAAACCTCCTGTAGTATCCTGCTAGACCCAAGAAACTACGAATCTCCGTTGGTGTCGTGGGCTGTCCCCACTCCCTCACCGCTGATACCTTCCCTGGATCAACTGATATTCCCTGATCGGAAATAATGTGACCCAAGAACTGGACTTCCTTCAGCCAAAACCCGCACTTCTCGTATTTTGCATACAGTTCGTTCTGACGAAGTGTCTGCAAAATTTTCCTCAAATGCTCGGCGTGCTCCTCCTCTGTCTGAGAGTAAACCAGAATGTCATCAATGAAGACAATGACAAACTGATCTAGGAAATCTCTGAACACCCTGTTCATCAAGTCCATAAATACTGCTGGAGCGTTGGTCAAGCCGAAAGGCATAACCCGAAATTCATAAGAACCATATCTCGACAAGAATGCGGTCTTCGAGACATCCTCCTCCCTGATACGTAACTGATGGTATCCTGACCTCAAGTCAATCTTCGAGAAGAAAGAAGCTCCTCTCAACTGGTCGAATAAGTCATCGATTCGAGGCAACGGATACTTATTCCGTATCGTGACCTTATTCAACTCTCGGTAGTCCACACACAATCTCAGTGAACCGTCCCTCTTCTTCACGAACAACACAGGGGCACCCCACGGTGAAGTACTCCTCCGTATAAACCCCTGACCCAACAATTGTTCAATCTGATCCCGTAGCTCTCGCATCTCAGCTGGAGCCATACGGTACGGTGCACGTGCTATAGGTCTCGTACCTGGTAGCAAATCTATAACGAAGTCAATCTCTCGACTGGGCGGTAAGCCTGGTATCTCCTGAAACACATCTGAATACTCCCTGACAACTGGGATCGAATCTAAAGGAATAACAACCTCCCTAGAGGTATCCTCCTCAATGTAATACAGATGAGCGGTCGATCCTCCCTCTGGGCGAGGCATCGCCACTACAAACATCTCTTGCCCCGAAATGGCAAAAACAATGCTCCCGCTGAAGCAGTCAATCATGGCCCTATATGCTACGAGCCAATCCATACCGATGATCACATCATGAACATGCATGTCTAACACTAACATGTCTGCAGGCAATACCAAACCACCAACCTCTACTCCCACTCCCCGGCATATAAAGAAAATAAGTGACCCACTCCCTAATGGTGAGTCGACACACGTCATTGTGCTCTCTGCCGTCGCTAATAATCCTAAAGCTTTCGCGAAGTGTGTAGCAATGAAACAGTGTGTAGCACCCGTATCAAATAACACCCGACCCATAGTGCCATGGATAGGAAACGTACCCTCGATCGCGGGCGGTGCCTGTGGAACTGCAGCCTGGTTGACGTTGTAGACACGTCCATACTGTAGCTGCCCCTGCTGAGCTGGAACTGCTGGAATAATCTGAGGCGATGCGGGGAGAGCGGCGGGAAACAAAGGCCTCTGTGGCTCCTGGCGAGCACCCTGCTGCTGCTGCTGTGGGGCCCTGCCCCTATCAGGACAATCCTGTCGCTTGTGGCCAATCTTGCCACAAACGAAGCACTTCCCTGGGAAGTTCACTCCCCTCTGCCCCTGCTGTCCCCGGCCTTGGTGGCCGTTACTATTCCTCCCTTGGCCCTGCTGGCCCTGATGCAACTGCTGCCCATTCTGTCCCTGTTGGCCCTGCTGGCCGTTTGGACCCTGATGGCCCTGGCGGAAACCTCCCTGTCCCTGCCTGTAGTTCCCTGATCGGAACCTCTTATTATTCCCCTGCTGGGAGCCCTGCTCAGTCTGTCTCTGCCCCTGACCAGATTGTGCCCCGCTGGCACCCTGTCCTCCAGTCCTGCCCTGATGGCTAGACTCTCCCGACCTCTTGCCCTCGGCCATATGAAAACGGTGGTCCTGGCAGTGTAATAATGCAACGTTAACCACATCAGAATATGTGGCCAACGATAGGTTCCCTAGCAGATGCTGACGGATCCTCCAATTCAACCCATCAGTGAACTTCTCTATTTTCTTCTTCTCTGTTGGAATCTCGTCTGGAACGATATTCAACAGGTTAGTGAACTCGGCCTCATACTCGGCCACTTTCTTGCCCTCTTGTCTCAGACTCATAAGCTTCCTCCTCATCTCTGTATGAACTGCGGATGGAAAGTACTTGCGGTCAAACCGCACCCAGAACTCCTGAATCGTGAGGGTATCCCTCTCCTCCGCGGTGGTAATAGACTCCCACCACTGCAGCGCAGATCCCACTAGCTTGAAAGTAGCTAGCACCTGTTTCTGAACATCAGTGCACTCATGCATCCTCAAATGCCTCTGTATGTCCTTCCTCCATTGGCTCGAGACTACCACGTCTGAGCTACCTGCAAAATCTGGCGGATGCGCTTTCTGAAAAGCGTCACGTACACGCTCCCAAGAAGACGGGAATGCATTAACCTGTGCTGGAGCGGCAACCGACGCCTGAGGTGGTGCCTGCTGAATCAAGGCAATCGCGGCATTTACCGCTTGGGCTACTATAGCAGCAACCTCAGCGGCGTTCATCATGCCCTGAACTGGAGCGGGCTAGGGTTCGGGCGTTGCATTCCTGGGAACTCGTCGTGCACGTCGGTGCACACATACTCTGCTATCCATCCCGGTACATCACGTACATAAGGATCACATATTCCGAATCTCTCAGGAATAGTTTACCGATAACAACATCACAAATAATGGAGGCGAACACAGTCACCATCACATGGGTCACGCACATACCTACGCTCCCATGATCAGCGGACTTATTAATATCACAATAAGTCTTTCTATGACCTATGTTCATCGAGGTACCAGTCTAAATCCCCCCCGTAGGCACACAAGGATTAGAGGGTCCTAAGCGAACGCAAACCTCCCGTGATAGCAAGTATGGTAGGTATGTCATACACACAAATACTATATCAATACTAAGTATACACGCATCTTAGTAATCACCGTAGTATAATTGTAATACTCTACATCATTATACCATTATCCCAAACTTATATATTTCAAGTCTCCCGTTAATATAAAGTTAAGTTGTCGACACGTCTCACGCCGTAGTCCCTTAACCTTAAAACCTATCTATAATAGATTATTAGGTTCCAATTATTCCCAAATATAACATCTTTATTCCTAAGGTCTTTACTTCTGCTCTAAACCTTATTTCATCAAATTACACAATTTTACATTATTAACCCAAACGTTATCTCACTTAACAAATTTTAATAATCTAGAATAATTCCTCGAATTGCATTCTAATTAAGGTCCACTATAATAATCACACCTACTGGTCTTCCTTAAGGGTGAGGGTATTCATAAGGTCTCCAAACATATCCTCCGAGGGTTTCCACCATTAACATCATATTAAGGAAAATTTCATTCATTCTGGGAAGGTCGATCGATCGACCTATGAATATTGATCGATCGATTTAGTCGATCGATCGACTTATGAATGTCGATCGATCGATCGAACAGGTATGGCTACGGACTGCTTCGTTCTGCAGATTTGAAAACGTCCCAAAACCTATTTCTAACGTATGATTCTCAGATATAACGTTATAGTAATGCCATATAACAATCCTACAGTATTACTAACGTCCATAAATCAATATTTCAACAGCTAAAGGCTACATATGGATCAATCTTCATCAAAAACCTAGTTTCCAGATTTTATCTCAAGAACATTCATAAACTTCATCTTAAATCCGTTTTTAGTATAACAAAAGTCAGTGATTCTCTTAATATAATCTTCCAGTAACATTCTACATGCAACCTATATCCCAAAATTAAACTAATAACTCCAATCTTATGGGTTTTTCATTATCTTCCAAGAACATACAAAATTTATGAATAATCTAACATGGAAGAAGCATTCTCTGAAATTTAAATGGAATAAATCACTTGCCTTGGTTTGATTTTGAATTTGGTGTTGATTTGGTGAAGAATCTCTGTAGAATTCCTCTCTCTCTCTCCTTCTCCAAGCTTTCTTCTCCAAAAGGTTATGGTGGCTAGGGTTTGCTTTGGGGAAAACTTATGAAAACCTAATATAATAAACCTCCGTAGCTTGTTGGGTTAATAAGGGTTGGTTGGGTTAATTCCTTATCAGATTACAACTCTCCATTTTCGTCACTTTTAATTATCCAAAAATACCAAATTACTAAAATACCCTTTATGGTGCCGGAATGGCCTAAAAGTACCCCGGGACCCAAACTATACCCCCGGCTAGTGTTTTCTGACTATCTCGACCCTTCCGGACGCGTTGGCGCACTCAAATCGACCATACGGTTTATAGATTTTATTTTCACTTTTAATATCAAAATATTATACCGTGACGCGGCGGTCCCACGCGTCTCAACAAAAATTTCTAAAATGCCGTATATAAATCTCATGACAAATTTTCAAATACCAAGTCCATATATAATCATATATGCACATAATCAAATACCAATTCGCATCACATTAATATTTTTAACCCGGATTAATTTCCAATTAATTCACATTTAATTAATTAATCCCATAAATAAATATAGCCAAAAGTACGGGGTATTACAGAGCCCAGTCCAGACAATGTGTATAGATTACCTGCATAACTCATATACCCATATTGATAGGAGTCCATGTTTGAATTGGTTTTTACGAACTCACTTAGTGCATCGATAAACAGGCCTACCAGAACAAATAAATCTTGGTTTAAAATTTTTTTTTGCAATAATTGATAGAGGAGGTGATGATAGCAGCAGATGTGATGTCGTCTAAGAACCCAATGATGTCGTTTTTCGAGTTTTTTCCTCCCGTTGAACCTCCCTTTCCTCTCAGAATTAAAATAAGAATCTTTCCACATCAACAGAATTAAAACAAATATTTAAAACTTCATTAAATATAATGCAAAAAAAAAACTAAAAATACCATGATTAACTTACCTAGTTGTATAAGACGCGCGCTGAAATTACAAATAGGGCAGAGTTCAAACATTGTAGCAAACAAAGTTCAAAATCTGTAAATAAAGAAAAAAAACATCCATAAAATTCCTAATTTGAAACAAAAAATCAAAGGGTAAATGCCTAAATACCAACATACAACGAAACTAACCAAAGAAAAACTAACCTCCTCAAATAAGCCCTAACTTAAAACTAAAATAAAAAATTGAAGGTCAGAAGGTTAAACCGCACAGATAAAAGTTAAACCAGTTTAAACTCACATAAGAGGAGAGGGCGGCGCCGTGGAAAAAGGGAGGCCGCGTTGCGAGAAGGGCGGTGGGGATATGCGGTGAGTGGGGATCTGTGGTCAAAAAAATTTAAACAAATTCTTCAGATATGTAGATCCAAGGTCAAAATATCAAAATATTACAATTATAAACATGAGAGTGTGGGAGAGATTACTTGGGGTGGCAGTGGCAGCGTTGGAGTGCAAGGGTGGAAGTGTTGGAGTGCAAGGCGGCGGTGCGGTAAGGATTAAGGTTTGGAATCGGTTTGTACTGTGGGGGAAGTGAAATAGGAGAGGGAAGAATTGAGGGTTTGAGGTTGGGGTTCAGAAGCTGAAGCAATGGAGTTATTGGGGCGTGGTGTTTTTTGTTGAGGAGAGAGACTGAGTTGTGTGTAAGGGTGTCTATGGACTCTTTCGCCCTTATTTTTTAATATTAAGATAAGATGAGGGTGAAAAAAAGAGGAGGAATCCAAAAATTTCATGGGCATCTTTGCATTTTATGACATACATAAGTTTCCTAATTTATTTTATATATATATATATATACACACACATGTTTATTAATTTTTTCAATTATTAAAAAAATGAATTTAAAAATAAGTTTACCAAACGAACTCCAATACTTATAAACACAGAAAACTAAATTTAAAAATTATGTTTAAAAACAATGTTTAGATTGAGTTTTCTGAACACATAACAAAATGACCCTTAATATTCACCTAGATATGTAGAATTATTCAAATTAAGTTTTAGGACATTTATTAACTAAATGATAGAAAATAATGAAAACATCAATTAATATAATGTTAAATTAATGCATTGCACCTTGCCTCTTAAAATGAAACTAGTAATTTGGTCAATAGATACTCACAATTGATCCTTTACAAATGGTTGCAATATTATTATGTGTGTTGTGTACTATATGTGTGGAATTAGTTATCTTAATTTTCACTTAATTGTCAAGATTTTATTTTTGGAAACGGGATGCTTAATATCTGAAGAATTATCTCAACTATCACTTTATACAGAAACTAGTGTGCAACCCACGCGATGCGCGGGCGTTGTACATTACAAACTGTAATTCATATTCTAAAATTTACTTTTATGATACTTCTAAATAATGTATGTATAATACATAAAATGTTTATAAATCATATAGTGAAATGTATATGATACAAACCGGTTCATTATTCTATAACTACTTATACATTTTATTCATGTTCAATTTCTATCATATTACAATTATAATAATCTTGCAATTTTCAATGAGAAATAAAAAATTGAAAATAAAAATAAAATCACACATCCATTTATTTTAATGAAAATAAAATAAAACTAAGTTACATGTACTATACTGAGTCAAAATATTCTAAACATAAATAAGTAAAGCATGATCGAGATCTAAAAGACGAATAAAATATTATTTATAAAATAGTTCATATAAAATTATCTTTTGTCCTCATACTTATCTGTGGCATTTCACCAAACCGTGCACATACAACATGGAATATAGAATGGTTTAATGAGTAATTAAGGCCTAAATTGTACCTCACCCTATGTAAATGAACCCAAATATAAACAACATAAGAGTTATATATTAATTTCCTCATTTACAAACCAAATTGAGACCATAATAAGCTATGACAAACTCAGAAGACTAAACTTATACATCTCCACATTTTATGAAAAAAATAACCTACACTTTTTGGGTACATATATATGGGGCATGTGTTTGGTCTATTTACGCGATACAAATAAATTAAATCATTGATTGCAATGTTTGTAACGGTGATAAATGAAAAGGATTATACATATTTAAAGCTACCTTGAAAACATGATGAATGAAAAGAAATGCAAAACAAGAATGGACATCAACGTTAAGTTGGTTAACCTTTTCATTTGTTGTAAATAACAATGGTGAGAGGAGGGAGGGTATTGTAGGGTGCCATGTGGAATGGATAATAGATGGGTAGAATTTATTATAGGAGTACACTTTATAGTAATTATTATATACATGTAGAAATTTCATTGTTTATAAGAATAAAGCCCTAAAATTAATAGTAAACAACCCATGCAAAAAAATATTAAACAAAAGCTCTCAAGTAATATCTCAAAATCATAAAAATTAGAAAGTTAATTAAGTAATTAATTTTAGATAATAATAAAATTTTGTGGAATCAAATACGTGCTGCGATGGATAACTAATATTTTTATAATTTAAAAATATTTAATATTTAAAAAAATGTACTATATTGTTCATTATTAGAATACAATTTATACTGAGTACAAATGTATGCATGAATATGCTTACTAGATAGTATCGCATAATGAGTTGAAAAAACTATATAAAGAAGAATACATATTAATAAAAGAATTACAAGACTAAATAATATTAGCTTAAAAATATTATTTTCATAATTGGCAAAGTCAGATCAAACATGTAGTATACCATGTACAATTTTAGTTATCAAGTATTTGGGGCTAAATATTCAAAATTTTAAAATTTGTAATATTGTAGATAAATGTACACATCAGTACGAGTAACTATTTTTTAAGTATTTCATACCAAGTATTCTAAATATATTTGAGAATTTGTAAAAATAGATAGATAATTGTATTTATATTGGTTGAGTATTATGTCCTTTAATATTGTATTGTTTTGACTTATTTGGAGATTTGATAGAATATTTGGGGATATATTTGGTGTTTGAGTTATATTAAATGAGGATATACGAAAAAGAATATAACCCCAAATAAAATATGATCTCTTGTTATTATAATGATAATTATTACTCTTACTGATGTCATTTTTAATTATTACTAATATTATTATGGTCATTCCACGAAAAGTCCTTTGATATTTTTCTAGTTAAGGCTTAGTTCAATTATTTTTATTTTTTTCTAAAAAGTCCCTCACCATATTAAACACTCGCAAATACTCTTTCTTTTCTTATCTTAAATCGCAAGAAACATTTGTCAAAAAATAGACAAGGGATTTTTTGGAACATAAAAATGTAAAGTGGACTAAGTGGGAAATGTCTTTAGCTCCTTGGGACTTAAATTTAATCAGTCCTTGTTGTTGTTGTTGTTGTTGTTGTTGTTCTTCTTCTTCTTCTTCTTCTTCTTCTTCTTCTTCTTCTTCTTCTTATTATTATTATTATTATTATTATTATTATTATTATTATTATTATTATTATTATTATTATTATTATTATTATTATTATTATTATTATTATTATTATTATTATTATTATTATTATTATTATTATTACTACTAGTATTATTATTACTATTATGGTCTCAATTCTTTTATTTTCTCTCTTTTAAGTTTAAAAGTTCTTTATACACATTAAAGGATATCAAAGAATAATGCATCCCCCCCCCCCCCCCCCCCCCCCCGAAAAAAAAACACTCCTCATATTATCACTAATCATGAATACAATAAGGAAAATGCATGCAATAAGTTTTACATGATTTTCATTTTTTGGGGAAACATATTGATTTGGTCGTTGCTATTATATTTGATGTTAGATTTAAAATTTTGAATTTCTAAATTACTAAAATTTGAAATCCATTCATTACCTTATTTTTTAATTGATATGACACTGATGTTATGTGGCTAAAAAATCCATTTACATGGCTAGTCATAAATGAAATCGTAGATCTGCAAATCAGTACTGATAAATTTAATGGCGAACAATGGTCAGAATCTAATCCTCTCAATGCAGGCTTCTACATGATCAAATCAAAAAACAAAACCATGGCACTTTTTGATGCTTGGTATGAAAGAAAAGACAACTCTACCGGGCTAAAACAACAAGATGTTCTAGTCATACTCATGCATGAGGATTCGTTAAGAAAATTAGGCCTTAAGGTTAGGTTTTTGGACACTCGTTATTTCAGTGGATTTTGTGAAAATATCAAAGATGCTAGAGTTGTCACAACATTTCATTACAATTGTTGTTGAACTATTAGTGCCAAGGTGGCGGATAAAATCGTTGTGACTCACAATTGGAAAAGGTTTTAGAGCACAACGACCAATGAGACGATGACATTTGGATGGTCTAGACACATAGGATTTATTAACTAGTGGAGAAATTGATGGGAAAATTAATTATGATTTGGAGGATTATTTATTTGAGGATAAAGAAAATAAGATGATATGTTCTTGTATTTTAATATGTTTCTCCCCTTTCCTGATTTTAATATAATCTCGTCCAAGTTTTTGTACTTTTTGATTGGCCATGGGTTGTATAATATGTGTTTACATATTTTGTTTATGAATAAGAAACTAAAAAGTCAACCTTTTCTTATGTCTCAAAGTTGTTTGTCAATGTTCATTTGTATATACAATATATATAGTTTACATTAATTATGATAACAAAACATCAGGGTCATAAGTGATTTGTTCCACTAGATTTTAGACCCGCGCAATGCGTGGGTGGTTTTAAGAAGGTTATTAAGAAAAACTTAAAATGTAATAAATATAAGAATATAAGTTGATACAAAAAATAAAAGTAATTTTAATAAAAAAAAATATTTTGATAGGGTAAACTCCAAAAGTTTTATAATTTTTAAAAAGTATATGATACATTGAAAAGAAATCGCGCTTGATTTCATATGGGGAAAATTTTGACGTTTATTTAATATTTAATTTGTGGTTCCATGTCATTTTTTATTAAAAATTCATTTCATTTGTCCTTCTTATGTTTGTTTTGTGCTTTTTATTTTTAATTTTGACATTGTGTTTCTATTATATTTCACATGGATATTGCTAAAGCATCCATATTTACAGCTACATCTATGTCATCTTTTCTATAAAAGAAATACAATATAAAATAAGGGCCAATAACATGAACCAAAATTCATAATAAAATAAACCAAATAAGTTTACTAAAGTAAAGATAGTTCCTCAATAATACCAAAATCACCTCCCAACTTTAGAAAAAAATTGAAAGGAAAATTAACAGAAATAAAAAGATAAACTTAATTGTAAAAAATAGAAAAATAGAAAAAAAATATAGAACAATTAAAGATTCTATTTCATAAACAAAAAAATTGTAACATAAAAATGATTTCAATGATAAATTAGAAGCATTAAGAAATGAGAATTGTAATCATTCCTAGTATCGATTTCTTGGGAATTGGTTTTGCGATTGAGGAAAATAGTTTGTTTGTGAGGCTCTTGAGATGCATGTGCTTTAAGAGGTATATTTAATGAGAGAATATGAGTTATAATGGTTGCTTCACTTGATATATATATATCAAGAGAGAGAGAGAGAGAGAGAGAGAGAGAGAGAGAGAGAGAGAAATGATTTTGGGATAGAGAAGAAGGATATGCATTGAGGAAGAGGTAAAGACTCGGGTGTCTTAGAGGGTTGGGGGTTTAGTGGAGAGAGGTCAACTCTATCTCTATATGAGCAAGTAAAACTATTATTTTGAGATATTAAACCTAAAGAGCTTTAGATGAGAGGCTCTAAGAATTAAGCTAAGTTTAATTGGAGCTAATTTGTTAAGCCACGTGCCACGTCAATATACATATATATAGGAGAAGGCTCACCTACATCATGCTCTATACATCATCCATATATCACACCTGGTTGTAGGCCCTAAAAAAATACTTTTTTCCAAATTTTTTATTTTTCTCTTAAAATTAACCTTACAATAAACCCATGTGAAAAACATTAGGTCAATATACATTTTTTATTTATTTTTAAAAAATTCACAGAAAACTGATCAAAATACCTTATTTATAAGGGTCTGCGTCAGCAGTTTTTTGTGAATTTTTTAAAAATAGCTACAAAATGTATTTTGACCTAATTTTTTGAATATGGAATGATTAGAAGGTTAATTCAAGAGAAAAATAAAAAATCACGAGAAAAGGTTTCTTAGGATCTAGAACTAGGTGTGATGTATGGTGTGATGTATACATCATGATGTATGTGAACCCTCCTCTCTCTATATATATATTAGATTCATTATGGAGTTTATGATTTTGGGTACTAAAGATAAACATATTAATACTTTGCACATTATTTTCACTTTTACGAAAAAATATCGTAAAAAGTCACAAACAATATTAAAATGCATCATACTAGGTGAAAATGGGACTCAATAGTAATAATAAATTAAAATCTCTACTCAAAGTGATATACGGCCTAATATATGGGGATGCAATGCCAAATGAACCAAAACCTTATTAATTCATTTATATTGTTAAATGTTGTGCTTAATTATAAATGTTTAATATAGATTTTTTCTAAAAAAAAAGACTTATATTTATAATAAGGTAAAAAGGACCAATTTGTGGTATTCCAAATTTTCACACAAAAGGGTGGAAAGTCTCAAATATAAAAATTATCGATAACAAATGATTAATGACCAAAACTTTGGAATGTCGAAGGGACGCATTATAAGAGAAAATTTTCTGTCATTGCTCATAGCTTAGGCTCAAATGTATGTTTGGTGTATCCCGTTACAATTGGACTCGAGCCTTCATGAAGACACAAATCTCCAACGTCTCCAAGTCCAAGATTATCTCAACATTATAAAGGTACAAATAATTAAGGAGTTCAAATTGAATCCCTTATACTCTTGACTCACTTGAGTCTATATTGTATAAGTGCTCATCTAGTTTGGAAATTGTGACAAAATTATGTCCATCCTAGAAACCAAAGAACCACAGAGATTGGTTTGCTATTTTATTCATATATCTTGTTGTGATCTAGATCTAATTACCAACACTCACACATAGTAGAATGCATCATGTACATGTCACATTTCATATTTATGTGTGTACATATGTTGAGTATGTTTAAATCCCTAAATTTGATTTTTAAATCTTTTTTGGGATTTTATAAACATTTTTTAATAAAGGTTTTATTAATTAAAACTTGATTTTAGAAGTTTGTGGGTTCAATCTCTAATTATTGACTAATGGGTTTATTGGCTCAAAGTTGGTTTGGGTAGAAACCAAAAGCGGCAGAGACTTCAGGGTTTGGTTGTAATTAATTTATGATGCGCGTTTTATATCGATTTATTGGTTAACACCTGTTGCTTGCTGATTAGTGGGATTTGTGTTTCTTCACTGAGTATACAATCGCGTAGCTTTACAACCGTTGGATCAAACCTTATCAACGTCCTGCATGCTTTCTTTGGTAATCCCTGTGTATCTCTCCTGAACCAATCAGGTGACTTTTAACCACCGCGTTCTGTAAGCCCTTGGATTTAAGTCAAACCATATTGACTCAATCCTGACCCTTATTTTTTAACCTACTTCTCGATCCTTCTCTTCGCCCTATAAAAAGGATCCTCCTCTCAGTCGTCCAAGACTTTTGGCCAATTCATTCCTGAGAATAAAAAATAGAGAGTAGAGAGAAGAGAGAGAGAAGAGAGAAGAGAGAAACCAGAAAGAAAGAGAGAGAGTTAGAAACCCTAACCCCTGTTCGTCAATCCTCTTTCAAACCAAACACTCCACAAAAAAAACTCCTACATATCCAAAACACTACCCTGAGTGTTCTTGAGTTTTTGAGTGATATTTGTGTTGCTGTAACCTCTTGTTCGTTAGATCTTGTTTCCAACTCAAACTGTTTACTTAGATCTATTTTCTTCTTCATAGAAATTTCAGATCTATGTTCTGCATGTTACATCACACTTAGATTTACATAGTTTATTTCTCATCTTGAGAAATATATTGTTGATTCTTTTCTGAAAATTTCTTTTAACTTTGAAATCAACAATAAATGTTTTCTGTTTCTAGTTCTCTTAAAACTAAACCTTTGACCTAGTTTGGAATCACACTTGAAGGTTTTCAATCTCGAAAATCTTTTCAAAACACTGAGATTGATTAAGATCTTGACTGTCTTCTAAGCAAGATATCTGTGGATTCTGGGATTGATTTAAAGGTCAAACAGGTTCAAAGTTTTGTGAGAAGAGAGAAAAAGAAATATCACTACATATAGCCTTATATGTAATTTGCTAGGATTGTTTGTACTTAATAAGTGTGAGTGTGTGCATGCATGTGTTAGAGAGCACCTCCACAAACACTTTCACACTACAACACGAAAAGTGTTGGTAATAAGATCTTGCGAACAAAGAGTCGACGTAAAGTTCTAGAACAAATCAGAAGTTAACAAACTGGGAGAGCAACATCTACAATCAGAACTGTAGAGAAGTTATAAGGACACCAGAGGGTACATTCCTAAACTTATATAGGTCTGAGTTGTATGCATGTTAGTTATATAGTTTGTAACTCATAAATTTGTTTTAGTTGATTGTTTTCAGTTTACTCCGTAGAGGGATTCGTGGATGTTTCCTCAATTGGTGAGGTTTTACCACGTACAAAATCGTGAACTTAATCTTTCTACATATCCTCATCTCATTCTTGATTGTGCTGAGTTTAAAGTTTGTTTAAACTATTTTATAAACATGTTAGTCAAATCTTGAATAGATCTCGTACATACTATTTTGTTAAACACATCTTGTGTTCAAATAGTTTTGTTTTTTTTCAAGAAAAGAGTTTCCTCAAAAAATAGCTCGGAGTTACTTAAATAGTTTATTTTTAATAAACGGCTTTAGTAACATATTTTCACAAATTTATTTTAATTTATATTGGGAGATATATTTTTTATAAGAAAATGATGAAAGAGAGAGTTTGTGAGTCTGAATCTAAGGTTTAACGTCGATTTTGATGACTTGACCCTTTTTGCTAAAATATTCAAGAAATTTCACAAACTCAAAAAGAAAAAGGGCAAAAGGCACATGATTGCATGAGCAGGGGGGAGAAAGGGGAAGATATTAGATGTTATGAATGTGAGGGTAAAGGGCACAAGGCACATGACTCTCCCACTAGGCTAAAGAGAAACGGCAAGAAAGTTGCACACAAAGACACTCTTAGTGATAGTGACATCGAATCGGTTGATTCAGAGGGAGAATCACCACATGAACCTTTTTTTGCGTTCATGGCTAGTCACATTATCACTTATAGTTTGTCCCACAATGATGAGGACATATCTAAGCGTGAGGGCCTTTATGATGTTTCGATTTATTTGGGAGATAGTGAGTATGAGGATGAGATTTTGAGTGAGGGAGAAGGTGTTCTCCAAAAGGCATTTAATGATATTTACACCAAGACTTTGAAAAATAAAAACCTAAATGAGGAGTTGTTTCTTAGGGTGTTAGAATTGGAGAAGGATATGAAAGTTTGAAAAATTGTGAGGCGTCGGTGTGTTAACTCGAGAAGGTGAAGATTTTTGTATGTGTGCAGTTGATCGTTTCAGGCCGGGAAAGACCGATTTGACCAACACTGTGGCTAGTCTTATGGTAGATCTTCAATCTTTATTGGAGACTCTTGAGAAACTTGAATCTCGTGTATCCTAACTCGAGAGAGATCTATAAAGTGTCCAAGAGGTCAAGGCCACTTTAGAGGACATATCTAAGAAGGTAGGAAAGATCTTCCTCGGTCCTGCATTAGGTAAGGTTGAGAGGAAAGGAATGTTTTATAACAGTCCATCCACTTCCCATGCCGCAATTGAGTTGGTTCCCGAGTTTGTGTTAGATTCTTATGGACCTCGATCTAACTCACCTAGGAGAGCTCATCCTGGACGTTTTGAGAAAGGTGAATGATTATGTTTGTTCCCATTGAAAACAAATAGGTCACCTTAGAGGGTTTTAAGCTAGGAAAAGTGTCTTATAGGTATGTTTCACAGTTTATTCGCATACGAGTTCCCGCACGCACTCCCACACATGTTGCTTCGCATGCTCATGCACATCACCTGAGATATTTTGGGGATTTTCGAGAGCACGTAGAGTATTTAGTCAAGACTTCGCAAAATTTGATAGAGGTTTTTCGTAGGATGTCATATCCTTTGGAGATCTCCTCCAAACCTAATGATTGAGGCTGCGACTTGTTACTAGTATAGGTTGTTTTTCATGCCCATATCTTATATCCCTATGCCTAGTGTGTATAATCATTGTACTTATATTTTTCATTTCGATATATGTTTTGAAAAATCCAAAAAGGATTTGTTTTTCTTGAAAAGTTTTAAAAAATACCAAAAGATTTTCGATTTCCATTTAATAAAAAAGGAAAAAAAATATTTTGATAAAATTTTTGAAAAATCCAAAAAGAGTTTTTTTATTTTTTTACAGCTTATGTGGATGAACATTAAAGATGTCCGAGTTACCCATTCATTCCATATCCACGTGATTATTTTGTAGTATTTTGAGATGTGACATCATTTCATTTATGTGCTTTACAATGTGTGGAGTCATTAAGATGAGATTTGATGACAACTTGTTATATGTTTGACATTGTGTCTCCTTTAATGCACATGAGCACGATATTATTTGAGTATTACACTTACCTGTCACATGTCGATCATAGTGTTTTCATATCAATTTGCTTTAAAGACGAACCAAAAGTAAAAAATAAGATAATAAAAAAATGTGCATGTAAGAACCATTGCTTAGGTTTAAAAAATTACTTTTTCGATATAATTGTTATATATCAAGTAATGGATTTGGGCTGCAAAAGACAAAGTCTTTCCATGTAAAGCCACCATTTGCAATGAAAAGAGCCTAAAAAGATTAAAGGCACATAAAAATAGAAGTGCTTGGCCATTTTCTTGAACATTGATGCTTCACAACAAATGAGCATTAATTTCTTCAAAATAATTGAGAGTATAATTGCAATATGTGAGATTTTGAAGGAGTTAAGTCAAATATCAATGAGTTTACACATACTATAAAAATCTCAAAAAAATATTACATAGTTATGGGTGTCATTGGTGTGAAAATCACTCACACTCTTGATTTATTGATTAGGTTAAGTCAATATCACCCGAATTCACCAATTTTACACTTGAGGTGGACTTTAAGATCTAGTGGTATCTCAATCCTTCGTGCACATATATTATATTTGTCTACCTTGATTAACCTATGCAATATTTTCACAACCCAATATTTCATTTCCCTAATTCAAATATTTTTTTTTATCCATAGTGTGTTGTATTTATAAAATTTTCTGCTTAAATTTTTTTAAAAATTTCAAAAATAGTTTATGGAGCCTTTGATATTATCATTGCATGTTCACCATTCATATATTTTGTGATGATATCTTATTCTTATCGGTGATTTCTCAATATTTCATGATTAGTTTCTACTCATTTGTCTATTTCAAACAAAAAAGGGGTAGAAAAAATTAAGGGGGAGTTTGATTTGATTTTTGACATTTACATGGGTATTGTTGTTGTTTCATGTGTGTAGGTTCCCTTGGGCATTGATTAGAAGATTAGAAGATCAGGGGAAGAATAATAAGAATATTGAGATCGAAGAAAATATGTCTGCATACCGATCCATTTTGTAGGGTTTGGGAGGGTATTAGGATATATTTTTGTCTTAGGGGATTTTTAATGTAATTTGGGTTTCGATTTTACTGTTGTACTGGAATAGTCAAAGGGGGAGATTTTTAGGACCAAATTTTCTATCATTTCTCATAGCTTAGGCTTACATGTATGTTTGGCGTATCCCACTACAATTTGACTCTAGCCATCACGAAGAATTGAATCTCCAACATCTCCAAGTTCAAGATTATCTCCACATTATGAAGGTATAAATAATTTAGGAGTTCAAATTTATTTTCATACATATTCAGAGATGTATTTTCTTTTATCAAAATCAAAGTATTTTTTATTTTTAATTTGTTTTTCAAAGTTCATTGATCTTGTTCAAACGAGAAAGAATTTTCGTTTGAACAAGATATCAAAGTCGTTCGAATCATTGTTTGATCTCTACATATAACGTACATCTAATGAGGGAATACTGTTTTGCATCGTTTGAATCTTATTTTAATCTTGTTCAAATAAGATAGCAATGTCGTTCAAATGGCCTGCCTTCATTCTGACGAGATACTATTCTCGTTCGAACGAGCCTTATTTTCATTCGAACAAGTGACACCATCTCGAATTTTGAGCTTGTGATATAAAAACCTATTTAGATATGATTTTAAAAGAGAGTTTTGTCAAAACGATTTCAACATACCTATTGCAAAACTCCTCATTACTTTTGGGCTTAAAAACCATTTTCTTTACAAAGTCATCATTCTCAATATACTTGTGAATCTATTTGAAACCCTACATACTTTCATATTGGATATAACCTTGTAAAGAAATAATATTCACAGCTGACCTGGTGAACCTTAGAGGGGAGCAGTGCAAAAGGAATATAAAGTCTAATCGGTGGACACCGAGGGTGGATCGCCACCTATGGACTGCTTTAGAGCTGAGTAGTTTCTTTAGGGATTTTTTTCTCATATTTGTTTGATTTTACATGCTTAGTGAATTTTTTGTTCTGGAACGATCATAACATGCAAACCTAAATTAATCAAAGATTAAAATTTGGTAATAATTTGGATTTGTGTTTGGTGGATATTTAATTATATAAATTATTCTAGTAAGATCACAAGCACACTCTCATACATAAAGAAAATGATGAATGATCAAAACAAAAGTTTGAGATAACATAATAAACCTACTTTAACTAGGAGAATAAATAAATTGAATCTCCATGAAGTGAAATGCTACAAACCTCGTAAGGCCCATAATAAGAATTATTTTAGACTATACCAAACACTGGAACAATAAAATTGAATATGATTAAGTTAATTAGTATTAACCAATTTTGTAAACAATGACATAAAACATTATATACTTTACATACTCACTCGTAAACCTCAACCATCACTCACTCTCCGGATCATTATAATGTAAGCCAAAACGCTACAACGATAGACACTAATAATTATTTATGACTCACACATCTAACCTCTATGCACATGCTACATGTTAGCATATGTACGATATACTAATATCCTAACCACAATATTATTGCATCAGACACCCTACCACACACTGATATGTAACACGTATCATTGTCACAACAACATCACAGTTGTGTAACAACCCGAGGCTTTAGAGACGATAATTTATTTATTTTGGGAGAAATAAATATTATTTTATTTGGAGAATTATTAAATTGGCAACTGAGGTCAAAATTTGAAGTTGCGAGAAAGTGTTTCGAATAGCGATTCTGAGGGTGTAGTTATTTCCAAAAGGGTCGAGAAATTCAAAATGATTGTACTTGGGGTCTATTTAAGTTCTGAAATAATTTAAGTGCGTTTGGCTCGAATTAAAGTTATCGAGCCATTTAAAGTGTGTATTATCATTTAAAGTTGTGTATCTTGGGAGAAAAGGCTTATTAAGCCTACGGGAGATCAAATATCCTTAGAAAGGAAGAGAAATACAAAGAAAGAAAGAGAGAAGAAAGAAAGAAAGAAGAGGAGCAAAGAGAAAGAAAGAGGATTTTCGGCCAAATACGTGATCTCGAGCACGAATCAGACCCTAAGAACCCGATTCAAGTGATTAAACTTGCTAAATAATTGTTGTGTATATTTATTTCATGATTTGTGGATATAAATTCTGAGTTTTTGGGATAAATTGTCAAAACCTAACTTTTGGGTATAATCTTAGATTTGTAATTTATAAATGGATTTGACGTTAGAAATTAGTTTAAATGTGTTCTTGGATGAATATAAATGTTATATATGTGATTGGGTTGAAGAGAAATGGAGATTAGAGGATTAAAACGAATTTTGGGATTTTTGGCTTACCAAAAAGTAGCCATTTTTAGCCTTCTGATAGGCCGAATCGATTCGGAAATATGCAGGTGCCCAAGTCTGAGTGACCGAATCGATTCGGACCTCAACTGAATCGATTCGGCCTGAGACAGAACCCCAGCTCTGATGACCCGAATCGATTTGCCTTGGAGGCTGAATCGATTTGCAGGGCCGAATCGATTCGGAATTGGCCCGAATCGATTCGAAAACAGGGATTTTCGAGGGATGTTTTCTAGGGAGAATTTCATTCCGTTTTGTTCGAGTTTATCGATTGGGAACCTCTATAGGAGTTATGTGGAGTATGTTTTAGAGACTTTTAGAGAGTTTCCCTTATAAGAAATTATTGGGGTCATATTGACTTAAATTAAGGGATACCTATTAGACATTATGGTATATTCTAAGTGGGGAAGCCCACCTTTATAGAAGATTCTATTTGGAGATAATTATTAAATTTATATATAAGAGTGAGAATGAACTTAGAGATTTTGGATTTTAGAATCAAATCCCAAAGGGGATAACTTTAAAGGTCCATACTATTGATTGAACCATATCATGGATTGAGAATTGTAAATGCTAATAAATGTGCGTACGGATATAGAAATATCCTTAATGATAATAAATTTGGGAGATGTCTCACACAATGAGAAATGCTAACCGAGGTGCATTAGGATAGAGAATATCCTTAACATAAATAGAATTGAGAGATAATTCATAATTAGAAGTGCTGCGAAAACTTCAAGTGAGAAATAGTATAGTTTATACTAAGTGGGGAAGATGTGTGAGAATTGACGATTAGTATATCAAGAGAGAGAGATATACTAAATAATGATATTTATTTCAACTACGCCTAAGTGCGTACAATGAATATGTAAATGATGTGATAGGTATACCTTATATGATGGTATATCTTTATATGATGTGGTGATGTATGTATACCTTATGTGATGGTGTATATATATATATATATATATATATATATATATATATATATATATATATATATATATATATAGTCAAGAATACACCCTCCTTGCTATCATTCGGAAGTTGCACGCGATGAGGGTGAGCATCCTGGC
This sequence comes from Sambucus nigra, assembly GCA_949130495.1. Taxonomy (NCBI): domain Eukaryota; kingdom Viridiplantae; phylum Streptophyta; class Magnoliopsida; order Dipsacales; family Adoxaceae; genus Sambucus; species Sambucus nigra. The sequence goes on along the minus strand of OX422214.1, from coordinate 82,306,633 downwards.
TCGATGAGCAGGGTGTGGATATTCCCCAGGTCATAATCGTCCATTGTGATTGTTATGTGATATACATTATTATTTTTGGGGGTGAGAAGTTGTGGGTATGTGTCGTTCTCCCTTACCGGTTAGGAGATATGAACGCTTCCCGGGACGTTGTGTGCGTGAGCTGATAACGAGGTGGGTGTCGTTGATCTCCACTGGGTGGTTCCCCGTTTGCTACGTGGTTTCGGCAACTGGAAGATGATAGCATTGTGAGCCTGCGTCCTCGAGTTATAGCTTGTTTGGATGCTTATTATATTATGGATGTGTTTGGTTACTTGGGTATCGAGGGAATAATGGACCTCAACGACCAACATTGCCAAGGAGTAGTGTAACGGGGGGTTACTTGTTTGGATTTCGCTTCGGTGAGACGTCCCACGCATGAAATGCAGTGTAATATTGGGAGTGAGGAGAAGTTAGTCCTTAATGCTCATATATATATAGTATATACATCTCGACGATCGACAGTACCAGGAGTAGTGTATCGGGGGGTTCCTTGTTTGGATTTCACTTTTGCGAGACGTCCCACGCACGAAACGCCATGTACTGTTGAGAATTGGGAATAATAATTAATTAAAATTAGAATAATAAGAATTTGGGTTACATGCATCATGCATTGAGGGCATAATGAATCTCAAAAATCAATACTGTCAGGAGTAGTGTAACGGGGGGCTTCCTTATTTGGATTTCGCTTTTGCGAGATGGCCCACGCATGAAACGCAGTGCAGTATTGAGACTTGTGAGTAAGTTTAGCCCTTAGCACTTAGATGCTAATAACTCATCTATAATTGTATATTGTTGGCATAACTAGAATATATGAAATTCTAGTAAAGAAGATGTTTATGTTTATTATGTGATTGGATTGGAAAATGGGTATGTAAACCCTATATGTTAAGTAAGTGAACAAATGAATGAGAACCCTAATATTAAAAGTTAAAGTATACGATTTAGATGGAATTCAGATAACTGTAGATGGAGATAAGTTAGATGATTTTAATTGAATATTCATATTGGGAATTAGTTAGACAACCTTGCCTAAATAAATGTGGGCATTCACTTGGAGATCACGTGTATAGGTTTAGTTGCGCACTTTAGTTGAGGGGTGAGTTGGATTATTATGGAGAGTGAAACTCCATTAAATCATGTGATAATGCATTTATAATTATTATGCATTTTAATGCACTTGCTATAAAATGTTTTCAACTCGGGCTTTGACCCGTTTATCTTTTCTCCTCCTTTGCATATATATTGTATTACTTTAGGTGTTCCCCCGCAAGGACGCCATTGATGTTATCCCTCCAGGGTTTTCGTGGAGCTGCGGCAGTAGCGGGCTATTGCAGAACTTTGCTTTAATTGATTCTTATCTATTGTATATCTAGATTAGGATTCAGTTTGTACATCGGGTTTATAACCAAGTGTCGTAGATTAACACTTTTATATTCTCTCTCTCAGATCATTGTATTTTCTGTTACTCGATAGCATATTTGGGTATTTCATTGTAGAGATTTTGTTGTACATTGTATTATACTCTTTATATTATTGAAGTTTGCACATATCACTTATCATAGTTAGGTGTTGTATTGTTGGTTATGGTTACATAGTTGGTTTTGTTTTGATGTTAAATAAAAGTTTTAAATTTTTGACAATCCACTTTTAATAATTTTGGGTAGTTAGCCTTATATTATTTAGTATTTTCAGTTGATGTTGAGACCGTGCCATCTAAGTTACCTGTTTTAATGCAGTATAGGGTTGGCCACCCGTTATTATTTGAGCGGGTTATCACAGATGGTATCAGAGCATCAGGTTCTAGTGTCTTTAGGATCTGTGTGCGTTACTACGATCTCCCATAACCGTTCTTGATGTAGAGCCTTATTATTAGGACGGTTGCATTCATACGTCCATATTTCTTCTGTGATTTGAAAACATTTGAAAGGCGTTTTGATACAATTATTCTTATTTCAGATGCCACCGAAGGGAAGTCATTGAGTCAAGGAAAATAAAGGGGATCTGGAACCCCAAACGCCTCAAAGGAACATGACTTCAGATGAAGTTGCTAATGTTGTGGCACAAGGAGTAACTGCTGCCATTTCTACGATGGCACAGTAATCTGCCGTTCAAGCAGCCCAAACCCATTTAGGACTGTCTTTGTGGGAAAGAATAAAGGAAGATTTTAGTAAGGGGCATCCTCTAGAGTTTGCAGGGGGGGTTGATGCAATGACTGCAAGTCAATGGAAGAATAGTATACAGAGGCACCTACGTATGGTTGAATGTAGTGAGGTGTAGAAGTAATTTTTATCCAGCTTTAAGTTATCGGGTCCAGCTCTCCAATGGTGGGAGTTTTTCACCACATTAGAACAAAGAGATACGTTGCCTATTACATATTTTTGGGAACTATTTGATCGAAGGTATTTTATTTCCCCAATTCAGGAAACGAGGAAGAAACTGATGGATGTGTTTCAAGGTAATAGAACAGTGGCAGAATATGAAGAAGATTTTTCTAGATGGGCGAAATTAGTACCTGATGAGGTAAATACGGAAGAGAAGCGTATATCAAAATTTATTTGAGGTTTAGATTGGAGAATTCGGCAACATTTGTTAGAAGGTCCAGTGTTAGTAACTTTCGTCGAGGTAGTGAATCACTACGCAAAATCTGCCCATTTGTCAAGGTCATTGACCTTGACAAATCCAACTTGTCAAGGTCAATGACAGTGACATTTCGAGGCGAGACAACTTTTTTTGTCACGGTCGTGTCACGGTCGTGTCAAGGTCAATGACCGTGACACGTTTGTCACGGTTTATAACCGTGACAAAGTCGTGACCCTTCTGGCCCAGAATTGTCACGGTCATTGACCGTGACACGTCTGTGACAAAATTATCACGGACGTGTCACGGTCAATGACCGTGATAATTCTGGGCAGAATTTAAAAAAAAACTGTTGGGCAGTATGGCCACTGCCACTGCCCAGCAGTATATTTTTACCTGTTATAGCAACATTGTACCTGTTCCAAACATCATATATCCAACACAAACTAAAGATAATGCAAATATATATTCATGACGATATAATCCAAATATTCAAAGTAAAAATAATATACATGACGATATAATCCAAATATAATTAAAATGGACAAACTTAAAAATAATGTTACTACTTGTCTTGGATAAAACTAAGGAGGTGAGTAGGCCACACGACATACGAATTGACGCACCCACTAATATACGTCGTGCCGCATTGTTCGCGCAACCACAATAGGGAGTTCTCCTTCCCGGGTATGACATGTATGACGAGCACCCTGGACTCCATCTCTTGAAGCACACGTCCATGGACTATTCCACCCTCGACGATATTCGGGTCCCTCAACCCCCGCCCTATCCGTTGGCCATCAAATACGTCCAATATGAACACGCTTGGCCAACCAATTGTCGACAATGGTCTGTTGGAGGGCGTCAAATAGGGAAGTGGATCGTCAAAGTACGAACGTGTCGGTGATGAAGCAGCGAGGTCCACATCCTCGTCATCCCGCGCCTCGTCCTCCCGCACCTCCTCATCCACCGCCTTCTCCTTCTCCTTCCCTTTCCCTTTCCCTTTACGGTCTCCACCCAATGTACGCTTCATGAATGCGTACATATCTTGGACCGTCGCCTCCAAACGGGACAACTTTGCGTCGTGTGAATCCACCGTTCGAGCCAACCCGGTGTCGCTCGTCTCCAATCCGATGATCCTGGATTTGGCCACCCGCGAGCTCACTCCCCTTGTCCTCCCCTTGCGATCAGAGCCAAGCACTTGGCTGAGTGCGTCTGTGGACAAAGATGCCTTGTCGGCATCAGACTGCGACTCATGCACTTCCTTAAGCTTTGCCTGAAACGACAAAAAGCACATGATTAGTATAATAAGTAAACTAAAAAATTATAACGTAATTAACAATAATTAAACTGTCGGATTACTTACAATCGTGGCCGCGACGCTCGGGGACACCACCTTGTCCTTCCCCTTCTTCGTCCGATGAGCCACATAAGTATCGAGCCTATGTGGCTTACCCCCTGGCCCACTCCCTACCCCCTGAAATAAAATGAAGTAAAGTAAAATTAGTATCAGCCCCGCAAAGTAAAATAATATCCAATAATATATTTCTGTAGTTATAGATAAATTAAATCTTACCTGCATCCTATGCTCCACCTCAGCGTAAGAGGTCCGGCCGGAGTAGTGCACGTCCATCTTTTTAGCCCGATTTTCCCTCCCCGATTGGCGAGATGCCAATTGTCGATCCTCGATCCCATTGTCAATGAACTTTTGCCATTGTGCCAATGAGATCGGCTCCTTGGGAGGGACAGATCCGCGCCATTGTAAAATGGACTCTCTTGTTTTTCCAAAGTACCGTGTCTGCATATTTTTCTTCCACGTCTTGTGTTGCTCCCTCAACTGCTCCAAGACGGAATCGCGTAGCTTTGGATCCAAGTTGAATTGTTCCTGTCCAACAAATACAATGTTAGTTGCGAATAAATATAAATATAAATATAAATATGAAATTGAAATTGAAATTGAAATTGAAATTGAAATATTCATATAAATATTACCTGTAGTGCCACCCAAACAGCTAACTTGAGCTCATATGGCACCTCCTTCCAACTCATAAACCCCGGGCCGATGACCGTCTTTAGCAGATCGAGGGATCTCGCTAATAGCTCCGACTTGTTCTCGACGGTAATCCCAAATTTTCCATATTTGGGGAGCCTAGGGGCGGAGGAGCCCTCGTCGCCTCCGCTACCACCGAACCCAGACCGCATCATCATAAACAGCATCATCATCTTCGCCTTAACATCTGAAGGAGACATTTTTGCTGTAAAAAAATGTTATTAGTATAGATAAAAAAAATGTTAATAGTACACATTTCGTTTTACCTAATTGAATTAATAGTACAGATAAAAAAATGTTATGTCTATATTATAACGTATGTGTAAGTTCCGTCAATACCATTTCGTTTCAATTTTGTAATATTATGTTTTTTTCAAATATTTTAAAAGTTATTAAATGGGTGCCCCACCCCCACCCCCTGCCCCCTCCCCCCGCCACACACACGCACACCTACGCACCTACGCGCGCACACACACACCCCACCCCTACCCACCCCACCCCCTCCCCCCACCACGACCGTGACAACTACATATATTGTTTATCAATAAAATTATGACATGAGATAATTATAATTGGAGCATAAATTTCATTATCATAAAGGGATAAATCCAACCAAGTACAGAGATTCTACAAATTAAAGTGAGAATTAAATTTAAGACTTTCTAACAACATGCATGTATATGGATTCTAACTAATGATATTCCTAAAAACATACAATTGGCAACATTTTGTGAATTTACTAAACTTTATATAATATTATCAAATTCTGTTAAAAAATTATTTAGGGTTTTACCTAATTGAATTAATTTCATGAATAAAACTATTATCAATTTAAATGAAAATATCAATTATTAACCAATATTTTTTAATGAAATATTTATTTTGAATGAAAATATCAATTATTATCCAACTATTATCAATTATTTATTTTGAATGTATATAATATCCAAAAAAATAAATGTAAATAATATTCAAAACCCCACCCACCCCCACCCCCACCCCCTCCCGATGTTTATTATCCAATTATTATCCAACTATTATCAATTATTTATAAAATTGATGTCTACTTTTAGTGTTGTGTATATATGTTAGTTGATGCCATTATATTTTTAGCCTAATTAGATTCTAAGGTTATCTCAATTTATATTTTTCTTTTTCTATCTAATAATTTTCAACGTAAGAGCACAGTACATAACGTATGTGTAAGTTCCGTCAATACCATTTCGTTTCAATTTTGTAATATTATGTTTTTTCCAAATATTTTAAAAGTTATTAAATGGGTGCCCCACCCCCACCCCCACCCCCTGCCCCCTCCCCCCGCCACACACACGCACACCTACGCGCGCGCACACACACACACACACCCCACCCCACCCACCCCACCCCCTCCCCCCACCACGACCGTGACAACTACATATATTGTTTATCAATAAAATTATGACATGAGATAATTATAATTGGAGCATAAATTTCATTATCATAAAGGGATAAATCCAACCAAGTACAGAGATTCTACAAATTAAAGTGAGAATTAAATTTAAGACTTTCTAACAACATGCATGTATATGGATTCTAGCTAATGATATTCCTAAAAACATACAATTGGCAACATTTTGTGAATTTACTAAACTTTATATAATATTATCAAATTCTGTTAAAAAATTATCTAGGGTTTTACCTAATTGAATTAATTTCATGAATAAAATTATTATCAATTTAAATGAAAATATCAATTATTATCCAATATTTTTGAATGAAATATTTATTTTGAATGAAAATATCAATTATTATACAACTATTATCAATTTTTTATTTTGAATGTATATAATATCCAAAAAATAAATGTAAATAATATTCAAAACCCCACCCACCCCCACCCCCACCCCCTCCCGATGTTTATTATCCAACTATTATCAATTATTTATAAAATTGATGTCTACTTTTAGTGTTGTGTATATATGTTAGTTGATGCCATTATATTTTTAGCCTAATTAGATTCTAAGGTTATCTCAATTTATATTTTTCTTTTTCTATCTAATAATTTTCAACGTAAGAGCACAGTACATAACGTATGTGTAAGTTCCGTCAATACCATTTCGTTTCAATTTTGTAATATTATGTTTTTTCCAAATATTTTAAAAGTTATTAAATGGGTGCCCCACCCCCACCCCCTGCCCCCACCACACACACACGCACACCTACGCACACACACACACACCACCCCACCCCACCCCCTGCCCCCCTCCACCACCCCCTCCCCCACCACACACCACCACCACACACACACACACACCCCGGCCCACCCCACCCCCTGCCCCCCTCCACCACCCCCTCCCCCACCACACACCACATACACACACACACCACCCCACCCACCCCCTGCCCCCTCCACCACCCCCTCCCCCACCACACACCACCACACACACACATACACACACATACACACACATATACCCATACATACACATACATATACACACGTACACACCCCGCCCTGCCCCCACCCTGCCCCACCCCGCTCCATCCCCTACCCCCACCCTGCCCCACCCCCCACACACGCACACACATACACACATATATATATATACACATACACACATAAATATACACACAAATATATATATAAATGGAAGAGAGAGAGAGAGAGAGAGAGAGAGAGAGAGAGAGAGAGAGAGAGAGAGAAAATCGACCTGAAAGTAGAGAGAGAGCAGCGTCGAGAGAGAGAGAGAGAGAGGGAGGGAACGGCGGTAGGGAAAAAAGAAGGGGGTAGGATTTTAGCTGCAAATATTGTCACAGTCGTGTCAAGGTCTTTGACCGTGACAAGTATTTAAATTGTTGTCACGGTCATTGACCGTGACAAGTCCGTGATAAGTAAATTTGTCACAGTCTTGTCACGGTCAATGACCGTGACAATTAGTTGTCACGGTCGTGTCCAGGTCAATGACCGTGACATAAAACGTGTATTTTTTGTCACGGTCAATGACCTTGACAAGGCTGACCGGCTGAAAGGTGACAATTTGCCCATTTTGGTGTAGTGAATGCGGCACTGTTAAAGTGTCATGAATATCGTCTTCGTTCGCAAGAGGGTAAGAGCTTTGGAGATTCGAGTTCATCAAATAAGTTTGGCGAAGAGAGTGCCAGTAATGCGAGTGGGTATAAGTCGGACTATAGAGAGTCACAACGACATTTTGTTCCTCAAGGTGGACCGAGAGGACGTGCGAGTAGATGTTTCTTTTGTAAAGAAATAGGTCATAAAAAGAAAGATTGTCCTAAAAGAGGTAAAGTACCATGTTTTGATGAAGTTTTGGAAGTGCAACCTCTACAGCAGATTCGAGGTCATTTTAGTCCAGGGGACTTTGTTTGGGATCCCAATGATGAGGATGGGCAATCGGACTACAGATGGATGATGGAAGTTAATTTTCCTTTATGAATGGGATTTTTACTATATGATGTTTTGATATATCATATGGGAGATATTTATGAAAGGGTAGTGCTAGAACCCTACTATGTATGTAATGACCCGAAAGGGAACTTTGAGCAAGTTAGGCTCTTATGTTATTATCTTTTGAGAGAATAGATAATTTTGTGATGTGCTCAAAGAGAGCTATAATCTTATTATGAATGTAAGAATTGTTATTTTGTGATAAGTAGTAATGATAAAGATACTTCTTTTATCTAGTCATGTTAGACTTATATAATTGTTATATTCCAGATATGGATGAGCCTAATAAATGTCCATATATTAAAATGGTGTAAAATGTTATTTCTGAAAAGAGTTTAAAGATTGTGGATTGTTGGGACGCAGGAATGTTTAGCTCATAATTATGCTAATTCTTATGAGCTATATGTTGTTATATGTATGATGAATGTTAATACCTTGTGCTATGGGCACGAGGCACTTTATATAAATATTGTAAGACATAAACCAAAATATTTTTATAAACTTTTTTCAAAATAAAACTTTTTATAGGCCTTTGGGCCATTTCAAAATGATTTTTCACTAAAATATTTTCAAACTCTAGTCCGAATTTAACAAAATCTCAATCCCAGACGTCATTACATAGTACTATATTGGGAGGGTTCCTTATTTGGATTTCGCTTTTGCGAGACGTCCCCTGCACGAAAGTGGCGAATGTCAGGAATTGAGAGGAGTTATTTTTTTGGACCATTCCAAATTTTTACTCTATTAATATGCTAGTATAATCTATATATTTATGGAATTGTGGAATTCTAGAGGTAAATGAAGATTCATTATGATTGGTACGAGTAATAGCTCGAATAAAGGGTGTATGGGCGCCCTAGTTGTGGTAATTGGTTTTATAAAACTTAAAATCAAATTAAAATAAATTCATCATGGGAAGTTAGAGGTTTAGGTATAGGATTAGTGAGGATGAGTGTAGTAGGAACCATTTGAGCTTTGGAGAATTAGGCTTAGCTAAATTTCGAGGATGAAATTTTTGTAAGTGGGGAAGTTTGTAACAACCCGAGGCTTTAGAGACGATAATTTACTTATTTTGGGAGAAATAAATATTATTTTATTTGGAGAATTATTAAATTGGCAATTGAGGTCAAAAATTGAAGTTGCTAGAAAGTGTTTCGAATAACGATTCTGAGGGTGTAGTTGTTTCCGGAAGGGTCAAGAAAGTCAAAATGACTGTACTTGGGGTCTATTTAGGTTCCGAAATAATTTAAGTGCGTTTGGCTCGAATTAAAGTTATCGAGCCATTTAAAGTGTGTATTATCACTTAACATTGTGTATCTTGGGAGAAAAGGCTTATTAAGCCTACAGGAGATCAAATCTCCTTAGAGAGAAAGAGAAATAGAAAGAAAGAAAGAGAGAAGAAAGAAAGAAGAGGAGAAAAGAGAGAGAAAGAGGATTTCCGGCCAAATATGCGATCTCGAGGACGAATCAGACCCTACGAACCCGAGGCAAGTGATTAAACTTGCTAAATAATTGTTGTGTACATTTATTTCAAGATTTGTGGATATAAATTCTGAGTTTTGCGATAAATTGTCAAAACCTAACTTTTGGGTATAATCTTAAATTTGTAGTTTATAAATGGATTTGAGGTTAGAAATTAGTTTAAATGTGTTCTTGGATGAATATAAATGTTATATATGTCATTGGATTGAAGAGAAATGAAGAGTATAGGATTAAAATGAATTTTAGGATTTTTGGCTTACTAAAAAATAGCCATTTTTTAGCCTTCTGATAGGCCGAATCGATTCGGCCCCCTAGCCGAATAGATTGGGAAATATGTAGGTGCCCAGGTCTGAGTGACCGAATCGATTCGGACCCTAGCTGAATCAATTCGGCCTGAGACAGAACCCCAAGTCTGATGACCCGAATCGATTTGCCTTGGAGGCCGAATCGATTCGCAGGGTCGAATCGATTCGGAAACAGGGCTTTTCGAGGGATGTATTTAGGGAGAATTTCATTCCGTTTTGTTCGAGGTTATCGATTGGTAACCTCTATAGGAGTTATGTGGAGTATGTTTTGGAGACTTTTAGAGAGTTTCCCTTATAAGAAATTATTGGAATCATATTGACTTAAATTAAGGAATACCTATTAGAGATTATGGTATATTCTAAGTGAGGAAGCCCACCTTTATAGAAGATTCTATTTGGAGATAATTATTAAATTTATATATAAGAATAAGAATGAACTTAGAGATTTTGGATTTTAGAATCAAATCCCAAAGGGGATAACTTTAAAGGTTCAAACTATTGATTGAACCATATCATGGATTGAGAATTATAAATGCTAATAAATGTGCGTACGGATATAGAAATATCCTTAATGATGATAAATTTGGGAGATGTCTCACACAATGAGAAATGCTAACCGAGGTGAATTAGGATAGAGAATATCCTTAACATAAATAGAATTGAGAGATAATTCATAATTAGAAGTGATGCGAAAACTTCAAGTGAGAAATAGTATAGTGTATACTAAGTGGGGAAGATGTGTGAGAATTGGCTATTAGTATATCAAGAGAGAAAGATATACTAAATAATGATATTTGTTTCAACTATGCCTAAGTGCGTACTATGAATATGTAAATGATGTGATAGGTATACCTTATATGATGGTATATCTTTATATGATGTGGTGATGTATGTATACCTTATGTGATGGTATATGTATATATATATATAGTCAAGCATACCCCTCCTTTCAATCATTGGGAAGTTGCGCGCGATGAGGGTGAGCATCCTAGCTCGATGAGCAGGGTGTAGATATTCCCCAGGTCATAGTCATCCATGGTGATTGTTATGTGATATACATTATTATTTTTGGGGGTGAGAAGTCGTGGGTATGTGTCGTTCTCACTTGCCGGTTAGGAGCTATGATCGCTTCCCGGGATGTTGTGTGCGTGAGTTGATCACGAGGTGGGTGTCGTCGATCCCCACCATATGGTTCCCAGTTTGCAACATGGTTTCGGCAACTGGAAGATGATAGCATTGTGAGTCCGCGTACTTGAGTTATAGCTCATTTGAATGGTTATTATATTATGGATGTGTTGGGTTACTTGGGTATCGAGGGCATAATGGACCTCAACGCCCAACAATGCCAAGGAGTAATGTAACGGGGGGTTCCTTGTTTGGATTTCGCTTCGGCGAGACGTCCCACGCATGAAACACAGTGTAATGTTGGGAGTGAGGAGCAGTTAGTCCTTAATTCTCATATATATATATATATATATATATTATATACATCTCGACAATCGACAGTGCCAGGATTAGTGTATCGGGGGGTTCCTTGTTTGGATTTCACTTTTGTGAGATGTCCCGCGCACGTAACGCTGTGTACTGTTGAGAATTGGGAATAATAATTAATTAAAGTTGGAATAATAAGAATTTGGGTTACATGCATCATGAATTGAGGGCATAATGAATCTCGAAAATCAATACTGTCAGGAGTAGTGTAACGGGGGGTTCCTTGTTTGGATTTCGCTTTTGCGAGACGGCCCACGAATGAAACGCAGTGAAGTATTGAGAGTTGGGAGTAAGTTTAGCCCTTAGCACTTAGTTTCTAATTACTCATCTATAATTGTATATTGTTGTCATAACTAGAATATATGAAATTCTAGTAAAGAAGATGTTTATGTTTATTGTATGATTGGATTGGAAAATGGGTATGTAAACCCTATATGTTAAGTAAGTGAACAAATGAATGAGAAACCCAATATTAAAAGTTAAAGTATATGATTTAGATGGAATTCATATAAGTGTAGATGGAGATAAGTTAGATGATTTTAATTGAATATTCATATTGGGAATTAGTTAGATGACCTTGCCTAAATAAATTTAGGCATTCACTTGGAGGTCACGTGTACACGTTTAGTTGCGCACTTTAGTTAAGGGGTGAGTTTGATTATTAGGGAGAGTGCGACTCCATTAAATCATGTCATAATGCATTTATAATTATTATGCATTTTAATGCACTTTCTATAAAATGTTTTCAACTCGGGCTCTGATCCGTTTATCTCTTCTCCTCCTACGCATATATATTGTATTACTTTAGGTGTTCCCCCGCAAGGACGCCATTGATGTTATCCCTCCAGGGTTTTCGTGGAGCTGCGGCAGTAGCGAGCTATTGCGGAACTTTGCTTTAGTCGATTCCTATATATTGTATATCTAGATTAGGATTCAGTTTGTACATCGGGTTTATACCCAAGTGTCGTAGATTAACACTTTTATATTCTCTCTCAGATCATTGTATTTTCTGTTACCCGACAGCATATTCGGGTATTTCATTGTAGAGATTTTATTGTACATTGTGTTGTACTCTTTTATATTATTGGAGTTTGCACATATCACTCATCATAGTTAGATGTTGTATTGTTGGTTATGGTTGCATAGTTGGTTTTGTTTTGATGTTAAATAAAAGTTTTAAATTTTTGACAATCCACTTTTAATAATTTTGGGTTGTTAGCCTTATATTATTTAGTGTTGGCAGTTGATGTTGAGACTGAACCATCTGAGATACCTGTTTTAATGTAGTATAGGGCTGGCCATCCGTTATTATTTTGAGCGGGTTGTCACAAGTTGCTCCAAACTCTAAGGAACACCAATAATATTACATATAATATTATTTATACAGAGGATGCTCATAACCCATGCATGTCCAGTAAGTAACAATATGACATTACATTTTATCCTATCAACCACATCATTGTGATTTCAACCCAATAATACAAAACAACTCTAACCCTAATTTCTTATGACACATCATATACTCCCGAGTCTAAAGGGGATAGTCTAATTCAATGAGACTAGGGACAACTAGGATCATTTTGTTTAGTCCTCAACACACAAACTCGTATTCTATATAATTATGAAAGGGAAGTGATAACATCATGGTCCATCTAGCATGACATGTGGAATGAATTTCAAAAATACCCCAACCCCTTAGTCGGTCATAGAATCAATAAAGGTCGACCAAGGTTGGACTCCTCTATGCCAAGAACAAAACATACAATTAACCGCTTTATGATCATAGTCCTATATTCGCTCACTTAAAATGACAAGGATATGGATGAAAAAGAGAGACTATATCATAATTCAGTTTCATGAGATGGTGGAAAAAACTAGGATTGTGATGGGAATGAATAAACTCCCATTTTGAGGAGGGAATATGAAATATAATTTTTATACACCTCCACTTTGTACCAATGGATTGGACTCTTAGATATAAATCCTATCTCTCTAGATCATCTTTTCTTATAGTAAACATATCCCCACTCTTTCCTAGCGGATCTAGGAAAGACCAACTTGTTGATCCACATACATCTTATGTCGATTTACATTATGCACCATATTTTGGTCATATTTGGAATCTAGCATTATTGTATATTCGATTCTCCTATATTTTGTCACTGTTTGTGAGAAGATTACAATCCCCGCCACCAGATTTACCAAACTTACCACCACAAGTAGAAATAAATAATATTAATCACATACAAGAAATCAGATTCAGTGTGAAATTTGAGTTTAGAAGATGTAACACTCTCCTCTCATGTCTCCTCAATATCCTTTCGACGCTAAATCCCGTGAGTTTAGAAGATGGAACATTCTTCTCTTATTAAGAGCACATACACAATCATGTAATGCCCCTAATTTTTCGTGTTGAGAATGGGGAGCAACAAATAATCTATATCGTTCTAGGCATAACCGATACTATTAAAGCTGGATACATATACAACAGTAAATATAATGATGCCAATTAAATAAGATAAAATAAATAAGTTTAACATAAACTGAATAATCTCCACCTAATAAATGTCTCAATTGATCAAAAAAGTATTTAAACAAACCTCTATGAAACCCATCACATGCCTATAGTAAAGACGATCTAAATAATAATATTTATCGTCCAACTGAAATGAATTTTAAAATCAATGTAACTCTTATATCTAAGAATCTGTTAGGTGAAATGAATTAGATACTAAAAGTCATTACACCCATCCATGCTACTCTGCTCGTGGGAAAATCTGAAAATATATTTGAGAAAACAGGCAGGTCAGACCCCACATATGAAGAAAAAATTTAACTCTCTTAATTTATAATCGTATAATTTTTTCCTGTGCACATATTATGTGCCATAGTCTAGATACTGCAAATGTAAAAGAAGTTATCTTTACATATCAAAATCAAATGGTTAAAATTTTACAAACCTTCATTTATAATAGGCTTAGCCACTTCTGATACCAACTATGAATCAACTGCGAATTCATACTATGCAAAACCTTACCATGAAAGGGTGAATCATTCGTAGAATACCTAGACCATTTGGTTCATGGTAAACTATCTTTTATCGAATGAAAAATAAAATGGTCAACTATATTTTTATCTATTTAGAATTAAATTTTTTTTTAAATTGTATAATTATAGGCCATTCACCTATTTAGAAATTCAAATCAACAAACATATAATTTTAAAGAAAAGAAAAATATTTACTATTTTACTTTTCATTGCGGTTAAAAGAATCTCACCCAAACCAAATGGACCTTTAAGTTACAAAAAATAAGTCAGTTGAGAATGAAAAAGTTGATTTAATAATTTCTTATACTTGCATGGCTTTAACACACATTTTTATTAACACTCTAATGTAATGTGAGTGTACTGATTAATTAAAGCACGTGTAATAGGTATAACTTCTAATGAAGTAAAAAATAATAGTTTAGTCCAATATAATTTGAAATAAATATTTACCCCCATTTATATATTCTTGCATTAAGTAAAAACATTATGAAAATAAAATGTATAGTGACATAATTCGACGACCAAAAAATATTGACGTGTCACGTTAGTAGTTAGATGATTAGTGGAAAAGTCTTTATATTAAACATGATGCCACTGTAAACTAATTATTATTTACGAAAATAAAGTGAATTTAAAAATTAAGTAAAACTCTCGGACACTCCACCCAATTAAATACCGGGTGATCAGTTCTTTATTAAATTAAAATAGGTTTCTCATTTGGTTCATTCTTAGCATCACTGTCGAAATCCATATTAATTACTAATCACCTATTAGTTAGTTAAGTTGGTGTCAAATTTTTTCTTTCATTAAACAGATAATAACATGGGGAATAAAATAAACTACACTACACATGATAATAGAGTCTAAACCATCACACTATATAAATAAATAACTTGTCGAATAAACTATAGGCTGCAAATATCTAATCCAAATAATAGTCCAACAAATAATAAACAAATCCGAATACAAATTTGAACTAAATAAACTGAATAAAGTATTGAAGGGGCAACATGCTCAAAATGAAATACTGCGATTAGAAATTCTAATCTAGGAATGAATAGCTGAAGCGTCTAGTCCAAATCACGCATTCATCCACACATGCTACAACTACGCATCCCTGGAGTTGATAATCAAGTCTAAAGTCCCTATGGTTTGACACCTAATAGGTTTTGAAAATATTTTTGACAAGGGTTAGAACCCAAAACATTCAAAACAGTTGCAAGTGATTAAGTTTGTAGTAATTAAAATGCATGAATACTTTTCATATTTAAACTAGTGTCGCACTCCCTTGATATAATACTCACCACCCCTCAACTAATGTACACACCTACCGCTTCCTTCATAACCCACCTAATTGTACTACCCCGTCTAACTAGTTTTGTGATGAATGCATCCTCACACACTACTACAGCCCGAGTAATCTAGTTATTGACTTATAAGTTATTTTGTGCATTAACTTAATTAATCATGTCTAACAACATTATATAATAGCCCCACCTGTTATATAAATAATACAATCTCATTTCATGTATTTCACCCGCATATAATTATCTACACTATTATAAATGTATTAATATATTACAACATTCACACACATGCCGTCTATAATATCCATCCTCCGGGGTAATAACTCACTGGATTCTTTCTCTAAAATGCTATCACCCCAGGTGATATGAACGAAGTGAACCCTCGTATTGGACTAAGAGTATTGTCACATCTCAAGGCCGAGTCGTCAGAAGAGTGCCATAGGACAATGGTAGGATCGTTCGGATAAGAATCGACCTCATCTCAATAAGTCTCGTCCATATGGAAAGCCGAGACCTCAAGAGAATCACATGTTCAGTAAGGAATAGTTTCGCACTCTGCCATGGATGATCACAGGAGTGACCGTGCTATTCCATCCTCGGCTTGATCTATTCAGCCGAGGTCATACTTGTGTCTGTGATCGTGGGATCATCCTATCAGAGTTAGAAGCCTCATATCCGGCTAGGCCGAGCTCCAAGCAGTACGAGCATATGCAAGTCCATAAGTGGCATGCCCATGTGGACAATTCTGTTATAACAAGATCATTCCTTCACGCGAGGAAATATTACATCATTATTACATACATGTTCCAGGGACATGTATCTTCATATTATTGGGAGTTTCCTCATGCACATGTTGATTACATTCTTAGGGGGTATATTACACTCCCTAAGCCCTATAGATACACTTCATCTTCTCCATGAGAAGGGATCGATCTCTCTTAATTCGAAACCTTAGCAAAAGCTCTGTCAAAATACACAGTAGAGAGATAAAGTGGAGTGATTATAACACTAAGGCCATTAAAGACTTATTTTATAATGAAGATCACACACACCACCACAGTGGAGTAGGCTCCGGCCGAACCACTTATATTCATATGTTGATTCCTATTCTCCTCATCACCTTCTTTTTTTATATTGCCATATTTCCTCCATTATTGCACTGGTTTGAGCTCGTACTTTCATACTTATTTGTTGGCACATCAAATACGAGGTTACAAATGCCATAAATAAAGGCTGTAAAAAGCCCTCGGGGTTGACTGCCTTAACAGGATAACTAATAACCAAGGATCCCTCAAGGCTGAAAGTCACCTTCGACTAGGATCGAGCCATAACCAATCTAAACCATTGCACTGGCTTTGACACTAGTGTCCCCAACCTCATCGCCATGGGCATTTGGCGCGGCATCATCCACAAGGTTCTTTATAACCACCAGAGGGATGGTCTCTGCAGAGTAGCACCAGTGTTCTCAACCTCGGTCAAAGAATTTCTGAGATAAGGGTCATTAAAATCAAGGCCTACAAAGTCATCCGGTGATAGGCTCCCACTCTTAGCGTGTTTAAGGGTAGCCCATCGTCTAGAAGCCTTAATGCCTCTTTCAACATAGTGAAAGCTGAATTCCACAAATTTGTCGAATAACTTATAGTTAGAAATGATGTGGTCCTTAGCCTCGACCAAAGAAACTTTTATGGAGGCATCTGTGCTGGCCTTCATGCTCTCGTCCTTAGCCTCAAGAGCTTTGTCATGGTCGGCCTTCAGAGTGGTGACCAAATATTTTTACTTCTTTAGATCCCCTTTGAACTTGTCAAGGTTGGACTTCCAAGTCTTCTCTGCTTTTTTAATATCTTAGCCCTTTTGTATTAAAGGTAGACTCTTCAGAGTCCAGTTGGACAAGCAGTGATGAGAAACCGCACCCTACAACATAAGAGGCAGACACTTAAGTATGAGACACAGGAAACAAAGGGACAAGACTTCGGTGAATGTTTTTTTTCTTAAAGAAACCTAAACAGTTAGGTGAATTGAGAATTCATCCAGCAAAGGGATGTCTATGGATTTAAGGAAATGTTTATCATCCTATGAGATAAGGGAGCCTAGGGCGTCTACAGCCGTCAAAATATGACCAATGCCACTATTGTCACTTATTTCCAGCTGTGACATAAGAGCGACGAGAGCATCGTCCATTGAAATAGGGATGGCATGGTCATAACACTGAGTTTTGGAAGGCCGAGTGGAGGTTGGATCGGCTGGCTGGCCCATCCTCTTCTTCCCGACACCATCGGTTCTGCTGGAGCCAACAGTTTTCTTTTTTGGTACAATTGGAGGGGCAATCTTGTTGCCACGCCTGTCAATAAGCTTGCTCAAATTTGGGATCGACATCTTCCAAAGATTATCTGAAGTTCCTTCTGGGCGCTCTATAAAAGAAAAGTCTCAGAATCAGTGTATCATCTATACAAAGGTACGAGGCATCACTTGCTAACAATAATAAAATAACTTACGAAGTTCAGTCAGGGGCTACCCCCAGACCTGTCTGAGCAAGGTAGTACGGGGTCATGAGATGCTCAAACTTCACAAGATGACCTTTATCACCATGGCTACAAAGTTTGTTAATCTTCTCATAAGCATAAGGGCTCAATCCCGTGTCAGATTTGGCCGATATGGGAACCTTGACCCACCTCAGAGGAGTTTTAGGCATAGACATCCCACAGGCTTGGTTAAGGCCGAACTCCCAGGCACTCGAAATGAAGAAGTGTAGGGGTTTCTAATTATGGTTGGAGGTCTGAGTCACCAATAGGACTTTCTTTTCAGACTTCCAGGTTACAAAATGATAGTAGCTTAGATGAGTCTTGGGAGACGATGGTGCGTAATAACCAAGGAATATGTGAACTCGAAAGTCGATTTGATGTACAGCCTTCCAAAGGACGATTGATCCAATCATATCTCTCCACGCATTCAGAGATAGCTGAGAAGGGGCAAGGTTTATGTGATCTAGGATGGACCGGATTGTAGGGTGAATAGGCAGACAAAAACCTAACTAAACATCTACTCATAAACGCATATCTCACCATCTCAACCACGAAAAGCTCTCTCTTTATCGAGATGTATCCTCATAGAAATAGTGGGATCTATGCCGTAAAAGTGTCTGAAGACTAAAAGATCAGCCTCGAATACAAGACTCTCATACTCAGCGGTAAAGGAGGTGTCAACCTCCCTCTCCCCCTCACGGTTATTCTATGGGACCTCGTCCTGGGTGTTGTTTGGGTCACCACTAGGGAACCTCTCAACAAAGTCGGCTTCAGTCGCAGTCGATAGTGGAATGGAATTTATTGGAGGATGGAATGAAACTTTGGGTTTTATATTTCCACATAATCAGAGTTATGTGATGACTCATGTCCTTTAGAAGACGAGACACAGGAGGAAACATCTTCAACATCAGACTCTGCACTTTGTGTAGGGAATAATCCATAGCCTCTTCGTATGAATCCATGCTCTCGGCTTGTTGAGAGGTGTACATAGGGTCGGAAACAAACGACTCTGACAATGGTTCACAAGTCTCAACGACTTGAGGGTATACTACATCCAAGGGTGGTGGAAAGATAAGACAAACTAGAAATGCCTCGGCCTTTCAATTCTCAGCTTGGGCTTCCTCCATCTGCCTAATCTTTCCAAAAGAACTTCTCGCTCAAGCTAGGGAAGTCCTATCCTAACTTGTACAAGGGTTGTAGGATCCAAAGGACAAGGATACACTTGGGTGAAATAGGAAAAGGTAATCAAGGGCAAACAACTTAAAAGTTTGACTGTAGTTGACTCAAGGATAAAACCTTGGGAATTTGAAAGGCTTTCCTAAGAACACCAAGAACAAACCTAACTTGACCAACCGAAGATGATGATCGAAGTTTGACTGAAAACTTAAAAAATGGCAGCCTAAGCCTACCAAACTCTCATAACCACATAAGCAACTTAAAAACCACCGATAAGATACCCTCTTCAACCCAAAAAACCCCAACTACGGTAAAACCTGTCATCGAAAAATATGAAAGTTGGCCGAAAAAGTAATGTAAAGATTGGAATTACTGGAAATGAAGAAAATAGGGGGTGAAGAGAATTACCTGAGCAAACTTAATCTCTTCAGACAGGGGGAATAGCACGAGGCGACTAAAGATTTGAGGATTTGCAGGTTTTGAGATTTGAAAGGCTTTTTTTACAGAAATGGCAAAGGCACGAAGGTTTGTTTGAGAAAAAAGAGAAAAACTTTGTTTGTTTTTATTTTGGTTTAAATACTCCCCTAATGATTATGCACATTTCCCAATGGTGTCATCATGAAAGGCATAAAACCCCAAGCGTGTAACCACTAAACCCTACTTGGGGCAAATGCCAACCAATCAGGTAAGTGACATGTGTCACCCACTCATGTATCAAGCCCTATATGGACAACACGTCAAAGACGTCTCATCATGCCCTCAATAATATATACCCCTCAACCTCATATTCACACAGAAGGCTAAGGACTAGGGGTAATTGATATGACCAAAGAGAACCCTTGTCTTGGAGGAATAGTATCACCACATCTCAAGGCTGAGTCGTCATAAGAGTCCCACAAGCCTATGGTAGGATCATCTAAATAAGATTTTACCTCATATCGACAAGTCTCGGCCATATGGAAAGCCGAGATCGTAAGAGCATCATATGTTCAGCAAGGACCAGGTTCGTACTCTACTAAGGCTGATAATAGGAGTGACCACGCTAATCCATCATCGGCCTGACCTATTCAGCTGAGGTCATACTTATGTCTATGAGCATGGGATCATCCTATCGAAGTTAGCAACCTCGTATCCTACCAGGACGAGCTCCCAGCAGACGATAACAAGCAGCACGACCATATGCAAGTACATAAGTGGCATGCCCACGTGGACAATTATGTTATAACAAGATCATTCCCTCACGTGAGGGAATATTACATCATTATTACATCCATGTTCTAGGGACATGTGTCTTTATCTTATTGGGATTTTCCTTATGCACATGCTAATTACATGCTTAGGGGGTACATTACACCCCCTAAGCCCTGTATATACACTTTATTTTCTCCATGAGAAGGGATCGATCTTTCTTAATTCGAAACCCTAGCAGAAGCTCTGTCAAAATACATAGTAGAGAGAGAAAGTGGAGTGATTGTAACACTAAGGTCATTAAATCCCTTATTTATAGTGAAGATCCCACACACCATCAAAGTGGAGTAGGCTTCGACCGAACCACTTATATTCATGTGTTGATTCCTCTTCTCCTCACCACCTTCTTTATTATATTGCCATATTTCCTCCGTTGTTGGACTGGTTTGAGATCATACCTTCATACTTAGTTGCTGGTATATTATTTGGTATCATCACCAGGTATACTCAATTCAACTCGGATACCACGAGATGGTTAACTCACACCGAATCAGGTAATAAAATAATAAGCGTTGTGGAGGCGATCATTATTCCTCGAGTGTGAGACCGAATCATACCCAAGACGTCTCACCCCGAAAAGAAGCACAACATAATACACCGGACACTATGATTTGGGGATTATACTCTCTTTGCTTTTACGAGCCAGGGGGCTTACCCACATCACGCAACCTCCTATGATAGCACTAGAGGGGTATGTATTTATAAAAATATCTAACTCCGATATTTAATAAGCACACAAGCATATATATACTATCACACAGTTTGTATATATATATATATATATATATATATATACACACACACACACACTATGGTGTACCCGTGCCGATGGCACGACGATAAATTTCTTCTCGTGCTCATGACACGACAATTTCTCTGATATTTTGTACCCATGCCAATGGCATGGAGATAAATTTATTCCCATGATATATTGTTCTCGTGATATATTGTATTTTAAACGTATCGTCGATAATGCTAATATAAAACGCGTCCCCAATTTGTTCGTCATGATGGCACGGCATAGTATTTTTTTAAACCTACATAATCGTACTTAAATGTCGAGTACCTCAACACGGAATTTTAATTTCATAAATCTTTTAATTTCTTTATTTGCTTATGAGACAATGTTTAATTTGAACGAACTAAAATAACTATATTGAAGTGGTCTTATTTCTAATTAAAAGGATTGTATCACAATTTTTTTGTCTTAAGTCCTACAATTCTGTCAAAAACTTTTTTCCTTGGGTAATGATCTTTATGTTAGGCTTTGACCTATTACTTTTTAATTTAAAATAAAAAAAAAACTTCTCTAAAAAAGATAGGGGAACATAATTTGCTCACTTTTCTCCTTTCTTGTTAAAGATGATTTGAACTAAATACAAAAAACTTTAATTTAAGAGTCACTTACTTTTACTAATGATTGTGAGTATTTACTAAAATATCAATTTTACACACAAAAGCTACATAGTATATTTTAAAAAATGAAATTATTTTAATATTTCCAAAATATATTATTTTACTCCCAAATATTTAGGATTATGGACATTTTTCAGATAGGCAAATATATTATAAACACTCGATTGTTCCACCTACCAAATATTTGAGTAAGAATTCATATGACAACTTGTGAAATTCATGTAGTGATCTTCCCAAGGACAATAGTCTCCCCTTGTGTGGTCATCTCTTTCTACCGTCAGAGCACATGACTACTTACGTGAAAATTTAATATAGGACCGAGGTTTTAGATATTTGTGCTAATAAAAATATTTTTCAACACATAAAATAAATACGTCTTCTAAAATTGAAACATGAAAAAAAATTATTTTTCAAACGCTGAATGGCAGGGTGATACTGAGAGAAGAGATGGTGAACATTTTGAAATTAAAGTATCAATCTTACTCTTCTCAAGCCCTTTATTCTTGATTATTTTGGTGAAAGTTGCAGATTTCCATGGTGGGAGTACAACTGAACCATTAGATGTCCAAGATGTGACAGTAAATGAAATTTGGATTTGTTCAAAGTGTTAACATCTGCGGGGTCATGACTACTCATGACTTTAGGGGAGAGTTCTCACTTAACAAGATTAATTCGACTCAAGGTTAAATAAGCAAGACAAATGCCAAAGTCTTGGTTCGACATATTATCATTTGAGGTTTACCCAGGCGCAAATAAACTTATGTTTTGAAGTACCCGATGGGATGATGAATAAAGTTCTTTATATTTAATGAAACATTAACAAATAAATAAGTGAAAGGTTCCTCATCAATCAACTACAAATGAACGTCAGTCGTATTAACACTGATGGCAAAATTGTACTCTCCAACAAAAATCCTATTATAAGAGAGGTAAAGTAAAGAAAATGATGATGAAATCTTTCAGCTCTAGTTCATTAGTACATAAATAAAATACATAATAGGTGTAAGTGATGCATGCCCAGCAACATTACAACCATTTCATTTCCATCCTCACCTACAAAAATTACAATACAAAGCGAGAACAAAACTAATATTCCCCTATTATAAAGTCAAAGCTACTGCTATAGATCTTCCCCTGTCATAAAGCAAAAACTAAAAGAATTCAAAGGCAAATAAAAACATGTCTTGTAACAAATTCTTCTTCCTTTAAATCATTTACTCCATAAGAAACTTAAAAAAAAAACTCAAATCCCAAAAACTAAGGCTTCAAAGTGAGATCAAACACTCTGATACCTTGCCTTGCATTACCTTGCCTATCTGATGTCACGCTCAGAAAACACTTTGATATATCTTAAACCTTTGTAAGTGTAAAAACTTTTATTTTACGTGCTCATCTTATCCTTTCATGGAAACTATATTCAGTAAAGTGGTATCATAAAAAAATATTATACAATAAATTACACCAAAAGTAAAACACTAAATTGATGAAACTTTCAGTCATTAGATCTGAGATAAAAAAAATTAAAAAAAATAGCTGAGATACAGAAAGGTACTAACCTTCCGTCTGATATAGAGAAAATAAAATAGAGCTCAGGAACCCGTGTTAAAACCATACCCATTTTTCTTTGAAGAGAGAGACGGTTGTATCTACAAGAGAGAAGGTCGTGAAATGTTAAAATTCCATTTGGAGTTTCTAGATGTTGATCTGGAAAATAAAAGAGTAAAAGTTGTTTTACCGGGAACATACATGCCCTCCACCGAGCTAGATTCTAATGATCAAAGAGAGAGAGATCTTGTATCCGGACCCGATAAATCTGCATTCTCGTCGGCCACATCCTAGCTCCAACTCATGAATACACGTAAATAGAGAGTTTGTATCCGAATCGGACAACTCATGAATACAGGGGGATGAAACCTCCTTCTCTCTCTCATTATACCCAAATCCAATTGCGAACATTCTTTCCCATACCATACCCATTTTAGATCCATCTCATGAATACACCTCAGATCTGAAATGTTAATACAAAATACACTTCAGTTTTGAAACCAAAATCAACATACACACCATCAAGCACATGAATACACGGAGAGAGAGAAGTTTACCCGGAAAAGAAAAGACCTTTTGTTTTTGCTCCAAAATTGGATACTTTGTATTTGAGATTTGAGTTCTCACATAACAAAACCACATACGGATCGTCTATGTCCGTGTGATATGTCTTGGCCATAACTTTTTTAGAGGGACCCATTTTAGATCCAACTCATGAATGCACTTCAGATCTAAAACCTTAATATAAAATACACTTCAATTTTAAAACCAAAATCAAAATATACACCACCAACCACATGAATACACATAGAGAGAGAGGTTTACCCAGAAAAGAAAAACGCTTTTGTTTTGGCTCCAAAATTGGGGACCTTTGCAGTTGAGATTTGAGTTCACAGATGTCTTGGCCGTAAATTTTTGAGAGGGATAGGGTTCGCGTCTCAAGGAAGAATATATATGTTTTGACTGTAAAAGATCTTACAGATTTTTAATGGGTGCGCCTATTTCCGCTCCTAAAAATCTATTGGCACTCCAATTCTTTATCGAATACCGATTATGCCCCTTTCTATATAATAGCAAAGTTAGAAATTTTTAGTTTAGGGATTTCAGTGGAATTTAAGTAGAGAAAAACGGGGTTGACTTGCTTCTTAATTTTTATGTTGATAGGAAGTTGTGAGAGATGCAAATAATATTTCAAATAATTTTAATTTCAATAAATTTATTAAAAAAATTAAACAATGCTTATTTCCTAAAAAACATTTTATTTAATATTTAGTCCAACACATTTAAAAAAATAATTTTCAGTCCTATAGTGACATTAGCCGGACACATAATTAGTGTCACTATTGTGTTTGTGTTTGGTAAAAGAAAAATAAAATAAGATTTTGTATCGTGTCACTTTACTTGGATCGTGTTCGTGTTATGTTAAAAAAATTGGGAGCGGCTATTTGCGCTCTTGAGAAATCTAGAGGCACTCCACTTTGATTCCAATATTTTAAAAATGACCAATGTATCCTTACCTCATCACTTTATCATTCATCCATTCTCTTTCTCTTTAAATTAATGCTTCTCCTTTAAACCTAAAACAAACCTACTCATCTTTACATTTAAATAATAGTTTTAATAAAAAATATTTTGAATAACTTCTATTTTGTTTTTAGAAAATTTATTTATCAAAAAATATATATTGTGTGTATCACGTATTGCATCATGTCGATTTTTATCAAAAACATATTGTTTTATCTATATGATAAGTCGTTTTCTTTGGAAAACGGCACTGTTCTAAAAAACCCACCTAGGCACGCTTATGCTTGAGGCTTGGGAGAAAAGCCCCGCCTTAAGCTTTTTACTCCTTATTCCTGGTAAAAATCTTAAAGTGCACTCTTTTTTCTTAAAATAACAATGCTTTAGTGAAACGATATCGCCTTTTAAAGAATTTTTTTACTAACCAGACCATTATCTCATCCAAAATAATCAAGTAGTATTTTAATTTGCAAATATTCATATATATTTGACGCGACCACAAATGTGTGTCTAAATGCGTGCTATCTAGGCTCAAGTGCAAGCCTGTTTCTCAAGTAATAATCCTGGTAAGTTGCGATCGAATCCTCAGGGAAATAGGACGAGAGAATCGTAACGACGTATGGAAAGATGGAGAACCCTAAGTTGACCCTAAAAGAAACTAAAAAGGTGATTTAAATGGGAGATTTACTACAACTAAAAGCGTATTTATATTAAGGACTGACAAAGCTATGCCTAAACTAAATGCAAAAGAGTTGATTAACCTAAGATGGATGGAAAACTATTAACAAAATTAACTGCAAATGAGAACGAGAGTTTAGGTTACGATCCCCCACACCCTAGTAATTCACCCCGTATGATACTAGATTTCAGAATTAGAATCTACAAGGAACCCGATCTTTATTAATACTAAGAATTCTGTATATTAAGGATCGTAGCCGGCATCATACAAAATCAAAGGTAAGAACAAAGCAGTGTCACATTAACCATGTGCCCATCGCACTCTTAATCATCTCAGCTACTTAGGACAAACGAGATCAAAAGTCCTACGATGGTTGCGATAGTTACGCAACACGATTCCTTTAAAATTCAATTAAAAAATCTATTTCCATTATAATGAATCACCTCGGGCGAGGTTCTTGCACCCCAACCCTAAACAATTTAGCCACACATGATTAAATGAAGGAAGACATCAAATTTAGAATTAAAATAAATCATGATTGGCAAGAACAATTTTTTTTTAATTTGAAATAGAAACTTAGAATTTAGAATTAATTAACTAAGTACAAGAGAGAATAAATTTAATGAAACGAAATTACTTGCATTCACTGAAGCTGAAATCAAATCTGAACCTTGCAATCAATCTTCAGAACAAGGGTTTTTTACCAGGTGAGAGAGATTTCTCTCTCTAAAAACTAAACTAAAACTAAAAACTCTTAAAGTTCGAACCCCCCTTAACTTCTCAAAATGCAAACCCAAGACTCTAACAACCCTAACTTAGTCACATCTATGATACATAAGATTTCACCCCATATACGTCGGGGGTGTGACGACCTCTCAATTTCAGCTCACTCTACTCCATAAACGGGGTCCGATAACCAAATGGTGTCGACATCCTCTATGCACGCCTCTAGATATGGATTTAGCCATTGACCATTGACTTTGAACGTATTTACCCACTTTAAATCTTCCAATTCCACTGCTCTGTGGGGGAATACGCTCTTCACAATGAATGGACCAGTCCACCGAGACCGCAACTTACCTAGAAATAGATGAAGCTTAAAGTTATAGAGGAGCACTTTTTGCTCGGGATGAAACTCTTTTCGTCGAATGATCTTGTCGTGTGCGAGTTTCATCCTTTCTTTGGATATCTTAGCGTTCCCATATCCGTCATTGCGTATTTCCTCTAACTCATTTAATTGAAGCTTGCGAGCTTTACTGGCTTTGTCCATGTCGTAGTTCACCCTCTTAATGGCCCAATATGCTTTGTGCTCCAACTCAACGGGAAGATGGAAAGGTTTTCCATACACAAAACGGAATGGGTACATTTCGAGTGGGTTCTTTTATGAGATATGTTAGGCCCATAGTGAATCATTCAACCGAAGGGACCAATCTTTTCGATTAGGATCGACTTTCTTCTCGAGGATTTTTTTTATTTCATGATTTTCCAACTTGGCCTGCCCATTCATTTGTGGATGATATATTGTTCCAACTTTATGAATGACACCATACTTTCTCATGAGCTTCTCGAATGGCTTATTGCAAAAATGCGTGTCATTATCATTGATTATCGCTTTCAGAGCACCAAAGCGATAAAGTATGTGTTCCTACAGGAATCTTATCACCACTTTATTGTCATTAGTCTTGGTAACTATATCTTACACCCATTTAGAAACATAGTCTACCACAACTAGGATGTATAGGTAGCCAAAGGACGGGGGAAATGGGCCCATAAAGTCAATACCACAGCAATCGAAGACCTCAATGATGAGAATCGGGGTTAATGGCATTATGTCTCGTCGGGTTATCACCCCTATTCGTTGACACTTGTCACAATATTTGCAATAATTATTTATATCCCGAAACATTAGGGACCAATACAAGTCACTTTGGAGAATCTTAGCGGTTGTCTTTTTCACAGAAAAGCGGCCTCCACATGCTTTCGAATGACAGAATTGAATGACCTTTGGAATCTCGTCATCGGGTACACATCGTAGGATGATTTGGTCGGGGTAATATTTAAAAAGGAATGGATTGTCATAGAAAAACATGCGCAATCATGGGATGAACCTCTTCTTATCTTGCGGTGTCCAATCGGGAGTGACGGATCCCGTGATAAGATAGTTCATTATATCCGTAAACCAGGGCAAAAAAGAGGTGGCAAAGAATTGCTCATCCGGGAAGTACTCGTCTATGGGTGTAGGATCACTAGGTACGTCAGATGAAAGCTGTGATAAGTGATCGGCGATGATGTTTTCTACTCATTTTTATCTTAAATGGAGAGATTAAACTATTGTATATTTTAAAGGTGCGTGGTCGGTGAAACAGGTGATGGGGGAATTGATAAGATAGGACCGAAACTTGTCTAGAGCAAAGACTACCACTAGCAATTCCTTCTCCATGGTGGAGTAGCTAAGTTGTGATCCGATAAGAGTCTGCCTAGCGTAGTAGATGACATGAGCCTTTTTGTCTTTCCTAACCCCTATCGCAAAATTGCTAGCATCACATATGCGCTCAAATGGTAAGGACCAATTCGGGGCTGACATGATGGGAGCGAAAACAAGCATGCTCTTTAATTTTTTAAAATCCCTTTGGCATGATTCATTCCACTCGAATGGGGTGTCCTTCATGAGAAGGTTGCTTAAGGGTCTAGAAATGGCACTAAAGTCCTTAATGAACCTTCTACAGAACCCCGCGTGACCTAAGAAAGAGCGCATATCTTTTAGCAATTTTAGTGGGGGTAGGTCATCTATGCCATCGATTTTTTCTCTATCCACCTCGATCCCTTTGGATGACACTATGTGGCCAATAACTATTCCCTCAGTTACCATGAAATGACATTTCTCCCAATTCATCACTAAGTTCTTCTCCACACACTAGGCTAGTACTTTCTCAAGATTAGCTAGACATAGATCGAAAGAGGTGCCAAAAATGCTAAAGTCATCCATGAACACCTCCAGCCCTCTCTTAATCATGTCACTCAATAAGCTCAACATGCACCTTTGAAAGGTCGCTGGTGCATTACACAAACTGGATGTCATACGTTTGTAAGTAAACGTACCAGAGGGACAAGTGACGGTCATCTTCTCTTGATCAAATACATCTACCTCAATCTGGTTATATCCGAAATAACCATCCAGGAAGCAATAATAAGGGTGTCCCGCTACTCTTTCAAGCATTTGATCGATAAATGGCAAGGGGAAATGGTCTTTACTAGTTCCTGCATTGAGTTTCTGATAATCAATGCAAACGCGCCACCTAGTAGTGGTACGTTGGGGAACTAGCTCTCCCTTGGCATTTTCAATCACTGTCATGCCCGACTTCTTTGGAACGACTTGAATGGGTCTCACCCACTTGCTATTCAAGATTGGGTAGATAATCCCAACATCCAACAATTTGATGATTTCGGCCCTCACTACCTCTTTCATGGTAGGGCTTAGCCTTCTTTGGATTTCTCTCGAGGGTTTCACATCATCCTTGAGGTGAATCCTGTGAGTGCAAATTAGAGGGCTTATCCCCTTTAGATCAGCTATACACCAACCAAAAGCACCTCAGTGCTTCCTCAACATCTTTAATATCTTACCCTCCCGCTCTTCATCTAAGCTAGAGGAGACAATAACAAGAAATGTTTCACCCTCTTATAGGAAAGAATATTTAACGTTGGAGGGTAATTTATTCAACTCAAGAGTCAGGAATGTGTCACTAGAGGTCACCATGTGCGACTCCCTCAGCAGCAACTCTTCGAATGGAGAAACCCAACTTACGTCCACTACGTCCTTGTTCGATACTCTCTCGTCAAGTAGCTCCCTTAACTCCTCAATCTCTCTCTCAAACTCGGTATAAGTTCCCTCTCTCTCATGACTAGACACTAAACAAGCTTCTAAGGTGTCTCCACATAAATTTTTCTCAATGTGTTCATCTATGATTTCATCAATTAAGCTCACCACGTGAAGATGATCTTCTTCCCCTTCCTGTTGGGCTATGTTGAAGATGTTAGTCTCCATTGTCATGTTCCCAAAGGTGAGTTGCATTTGCCCATTTCGAGTATTAATTAGTGCCTTAGCCGTAGATAAGAATGGGTGCCCAAGAATGATGGGGACATGGTTACTCGAGGTGAAGGAGGGTTATGTGTCCCAAATGACAAAATCCACAGGGAAGTAGAAAGTGTCCCTTTTTAAGGGAATGGCGTGGAGGAGGGTGGATTGACAATTACCGTGGGCTCACTAGTGTCTTCTTTGTCACTCTCATTCAAGGAGATATCTTCCACCTCTTTCGTTCCAGGAGAAGTCTCCTTGTCTTTTGATGCGTCGTGTGGGGGAGCACTACACCAAAACGGGCGATTAGTCACGGCCAAAATCCCTGACCAAAGCTATGGTTCGCGGACTTGGCCGTGACCATTTCGGGCGTGACCATTTTCGTGGGTCGCGGCCCAAGTCCGTGACCCAAAAATGGTCACGTTCGAGAAGGGTCACGGCAGATGGTCGTGGACTTAGGCCGTGACTCATGTCGTGATGGGTCGCGGCCCTTATCCGTGACCTATAATCGTGACAAATTGGTCGCGGACTTTGGCCGCGACCCAAGACCGTGACAAAAAAATTAAAAAAAAATTGGTCGCGGCCCTGATCCGTGACCCACAACCATGAAAAATTGGTCGCGGCCAAAGTCCGCGACTCATTACCGTGACAAAAAAATATTAAAAAAATTGGTCGCGGTCCTAATCCGTGACCCACAACTGTAACAAATTGGTCGCGGCCAAACTCCGCGACCCACAACCGTGACAAAAAAAATAAAAAAAATGGTCGCGGACTTTGGCCACGACCATTTTTATGCGTGACGAAAAAATAAAAATGGTCATGGACAAAATCCATGACCATATTTAACTATAATTTTAAAAAAAATGTATTTTTTTGGTCCAATCCTAAAACTGGGGGTCCTGCGAGTGCACCATCAGTTGCTACGTGTAACGTTTGACGCGTACGAGGTGTTACAAATATTTATTATTAGCAAAATAATAAAAAAAATCACAAATTGCGAATCGAGAACGTTGTTAATAAACAAATATATATACAAACTTATAAATATTACACGTTTTAATAATTCACAGACCAAAAAAAAAAATTGGGCAGAGTTTCCTCTATTTTCTTGACATTCCAAAACCTGTAAATGTAAAACCTACGTATCATAAAGCCTGCACGACCATAAAATTCAACAATCAAATTATAAAAGCCTGCACGGCCATAAAACTAAACAATAAAAGCTCGCATGGCTGACAAAATCCTGATTGTCCACAACATATAAACAATCTTCATGTTGTAGACCATTGCCTCCTTCGTTTGATCCGCGTGCAAAAATCCTACAAATGATAGGATACACAAAAAAAATATCAGTAACCAAGTAGTTTTACAAAAGAATTAATCAAGCTGAAAAATTGCATATATGAGTTAAAATTATCAGTAACCAAGTAGAAATATACAAATTATCGTCGTATTATCAAATCGGGCATCCCGCGGCTGCGGGGTCAGTTCCTACGAGTTACGTTGGTCCCGTGGGAGGTGTTGGTGCCACCCACGGCACCGTTCGGGGGCTGTTTTGGATTTTCACCCTCTAACGCTATGTTTTGAAGCCTAAGCCTAGAAATACGCAAATTACCATCGTATTCTCAATCCGGGAGTCCCGCGACTGCGTGGTCAGTTCCTACGAGTTACATTGGTCTTGTGGTAGGTGATGGTGCCACCCACGGGGCCGTTCGAACGCCATATTTTTAAGTGTAAGTTTAGAAATATGCAAATTATCGCCGTATTCTCAAACCGGGAGACCCGCGACTGCGGGGGTCAGTTCCTACGAGTTACATTGGTCCCATGGGAGGTGTTGGTGCCACCTACGGGGCCGTTAGGGGGCTATTTTGTGTTTTCACCCTCTAACGCCATGTTTTTAAGCCTAACTATAGAAATATGCAAATTATCATCGTATTCTCAAACCGGGAGACCCGCGGCTGCGGGGTCAGTTCCTACGAGTTACATTGGTCCCGTGGGAGGCGTTGGTGCCACCCACGGGGCCGTTCTGGGGCTGTTTTGAGTTTTCACCCTCTAACGCCATGTTTTGCTTGAGTCGAGAAATATGCAAATTATCGTCGTATTCTCAAATCGGTAGTCTCGCGGTTGCGCGGTAAGTTCCTACGAGTTACATTGGTCCCGTGGAAGATGTTGGTTCCACCCACGGGATAGTTCGGGGGTTGTTTCGAGTTTTCACCCTCTAACGCCATGTTTTTAAGCCTAAGTCTAGAAATATGCAAATTATCATTGTATTCTCAAATCGGGAGACCCACGGCTACGGGGTCAGTTGCTACGAGTTACATTGGTCCCGTGGGAGGTGTTGGTGCCACCCACGGGGCCGTTCGGGAGCTGTTTTGGGTTTTCGCCCTCTAACGCCATGTTTTTAAGCCTAAGTATAAAAATATGCAAATTATCGTCGTATTCTCAAACCGAGAGATCTGCGGCTGCGGGGTCAGTTCCTACGAGTTACATTGGTCCCGTGGGAGGTGTTGGTGCCACCCACGGGGTCGTTCGGGGGTTGTTTCGAGTTTTCACCCTCTAACGCCATGTTTTGCTTAAATGTAGAAATATGCAAATTATCGTCGTATTCTCAAATCGGTAGTCCCGCGTCTGCGGGGTCAGTTCCTACGAGTTACGTTGGTCCCGTGGGAGGTGTTGGTGCCACCCACGGGGTCGTTCGGGGGCTGTTTCGGGTTTTCACCCTCTAACGCCATGTTTTTAAGCCTAAGTCCAGAAATATGCAAATTATAGTCGTATTCTCAAACCGGGAGCCCCGCGGCCACGAGATCAGTTCCTACGAGTTACATTGGTCCCGTGGGAGGTGTTGGTGCCACCCACGAGGTCGTTCGGGGGTTGTTTCGAGTTTTCACCCTCTAACGCCATGTTTTGCTTGAGTCTAAAAATATGCAAATTATCGTTATATTCTCAAACCGGGAGTCTCGCGGCTGCACAATAAGTTCCTACGAGTTACATTGGTCCCTTGGGAGGTGTTGGTTCCACCCACGGGGCAGTTCGGGGGTTGTTTCGAGTTTTCACCCTCTAACGCCATGTTTTTAAGCCTAAGTCTAGAAATATGCAAATTATCATCGTATTCTCAAACCGGGAGACCCACGGCTGCGGGGTCAGTTCCTACGAGTTACATTGGTCCCGTGGGAGGTGTTGGTGCCACCCACGGGGCTGTTGGTGGGTTGTTTCGAGTTTTTACCCTCTAACGAGTTACATTGGTCCCGTGGGACATTTCAAATGATTAGTTAGATAGCTTTGTTTTATTCAAGGATTGGCCTACACAGACCCGAAATACTAACTTTGACATGCGGAATCTTGAGATAAATAAAGAGAGGGTTGAAATATACATGTTCTAAGTGTTGTGAATGTAAAAGCAGTCCACATATAACCACATCCTGAAAAAACAAAGCTATATACCACTTAGAGGTGTTTTCAGTCCACGTAAAATCACAACCTGAATAAATTAGTCCCCGCATAGCAGATAGGTGTTCTCAATACATTGTTTTGAGTTTACATTTTTTATACCAGCAATCTATATAAACAAAAAATATATACCAGTAATCTATATAAAGATAGACGGGAGAACCACTGCTGTTTATATGGTATATATTATATACAAAACTGATGTTTATATACAAAATTGATGCATACCGAACTGCTCAAATGTATGTATTATATCTACTCTCAAACAAAGTAATGATTTAAGATGCTATAACTGTCAACCATGACATTTTGTTTAAACATTATTTCAAATAAAGTAATGATTTTCCCCCCAAAAAGCTAAACCTTAACTCAAAAAACAAACTTATGTAAGTCATTTAAGTGACTTTCCCCCAAAAATTAATTTATAACAGCAAAGCATACTTGAACAGTTCAATCTTCATTGTACTCGTTCAATTTTGGTCATAGGGGACTTTCATTCACCATTTTCTTAGGACAATATATAACTATGCAGCTATGCCAATGGAAAACTACTTCAAGAGAATCAAATATGCCTGAACTAGCCTTAATTTCTTATAATTCCACAATTAATGACAGGTCAGGATCATAATAATACAAAAATAAAATTAAAATAAGGTCCTACTTATCATATGTTCCTCAAATAAAATAAAAATAAGCTCCTACTTGCAAGAAAGTAGAAAACTCACTTTGTTCCTCAAATGTGTAGCTGAGCAGATCAAAAAATGTATGCTGCTATGACCTCATGCTGGAGGCCTGCCTATCCAGACCTTAGGTCAAACTTGCAGTCCTTAGAGATTAGCTCACTTTGTCCACGACGACTTATCAACCGATTCAAATAACTTTGGAATCTTCTGCATTTCTAAACAAATAATATAAGGTTGTCAAAAATAAAATAAAAATGAATGTTTAAATAGCTGATGTAAAACATTAAAATAAGCACTATAATTTTATCTGTTCTAGGTTTAAATAGCACTTCAACATTTAAACATGAATGTTTGAATGTTTAAATAGTTGTTGCAGCAGCAGCTACACCCTCTAAGAGTTGACTGGTGACAGTATTTTATCAGTTCACCTCTCCACAACAATTTCCTCCCTCGGTATAATCACACTTGTTGATATCTAGAAAAAACAAAGATTACCTAGTGTCTTCACCTTTGATGTCTTCGAGCAACAATACCCCTGTCATTATTAAATTCTGCTGTAACGAAAAGAAAAAAGTAAAAACAAAAAACTCAATAAAAACCCATATTTCGGAAGTCCAAGAAAGTGAATGAAAAAACATCTAGTGACTTTTGTCACAAACCTGACATCAAAAATAAAGTTGAGATACTTATCAAACATATGGAAGATCTCCTTGCAGGTCTCCACTGCCCCATTCACCATCCCTTTCAAATTGACAGACCATAGAGGTGTCAGGTCCTTCTGAACCACAATATCATCATCCAAAAATAGGATTTTATCCAGCTTTGGGTAAACTTCCGGGAGGTAGAATCTAAGATGATTTAGATTAGACAAATATTTTGGGTTCCTATATTTCAAATTGTCA
Source organism: Sambucus nigra (assembly GCA_949130495.1). NCBI lineage: Eukaryota > Viridiplantae > Streptophyta > Magnoliopsida > Dipsacales > Adoxaceae > Sambucus > Sambucus nigra. The sequence continues at coordinate 82,271,684 of OX422214.1, read as the reverse complement.
GACCCAGAAGTGAGGGAAGATGCTTGATGTGCCCTGAAATAATATTCTTTCATTCGAGCAGATTCAACCTGACGTAGAACATGCCAATAAGAGGAATTAATCCATGTAAACTCATCAACATTCTCCACTTGGATTTCGGCACCTGCAGGAGGGTTGGCAAGAAACCACATTTTCATTGCCGAAAAATTTAATTTATCAGTCACGATATGGAAAACATGATTTCCAGGTTCATTCGCATGTAGCACTTTTGAATTCACAATAACAGATGTTGCGAGGACATTATCAGAAAATATAGCATAATGGAAGAGAGAATGATCTTCAAGGTTTTTGATGTTTGGAAACCTCTTGTTTTCATAACCCTGTAAGAAATAGTCTGTTGTGAGCACTACATAAGGCAATGCAATGGCTTGGGGACTGTTTTTGCAGCTAATTGTATCAAGAAGGCACTCTTTTTCCTTAGTAAATTTACATTCTCTTCTGTCAACTGAAGCATGGACCTCAACTTTCTTGCTACTGTCATAAAATCATATAATCGGTCCTTAGCTAAAGACATAATGTGATCCATTTCTTTTGCTCGATGAAGTGCACTTTGCTGAAGCTCGGCATCAGAATTTGCTTCCCCAATGTCATGTTGACTTCTCCTGGAATGTTTAATTAAGGAATCATGTAAACCACTTTCATTCTTAGCTTTTGCGATGCTTGCATAAGCTTTAGCCATTATAATCTGATCATGCATAAGTTTCAAGGTGGAATCAGAATTTGGATTTTCATATTCTTTTCTCCATATATTCAATTTACCCTTGACGGTCGTGTCAAACTCTTTAGCTCTCTCAATGGCAGCTGCTTCTATCTGGTTATCAATTTCTTTGTCTTGTCGCATTAGCTCTGCAGTTCGGTGTTTGTTAATATTTTATAGGATTTAGTGGATAAGAAACTTCAACTGAGTGGAAAAAATGTTTAAGGATCTAGATGGCTTATAAGAAAGTAAACAAACAATGAATATATATAACATTGGAAAATACTTGGGAGACATGAGATTCTGACTTAACATTGGAAAGTACACTGCATATATATATATATATATATATATATATATATATATATATATATATATATATATATATATATATATATATATGCATATATATTCACTATATATATATGCACTATATATATGCACTATATATACTGCATATATATGCACTGCATATATATGCAGCAATTGCATATATATGCAGAGGCAACTGCATATATATGCAACACTGCCCCGCCCCGCCCCCTGCCCCCTCGCCTCCCCCCTTTCCCACTCACACACGCACACACGCGAACACAAACACACACACAAACTTGTATACACTGGCATATCTGTTAAGTTTTTGGATTGGGGGTTTCACGTTGCTGCCAAAAACGAGGTATACCTCACGAATTTGTTTTAATATATTTTTGTTGAATCTTTTGTTTCAGCAAGTATGATTTATCACTGTGAAGCTTCTCATCACTGTTGTAATGGATGGCCTGATAAGTAGGATGCACTGAGAATCTGGTATGTTTTATTTCTAAATCTCTCATTTACTTTCATATTAATAATTATATAATTCTGATATGTTATTTCTCTTTCAGGTGACAATTATTTAAAGTCCTACGTGATACCGGAACCGGAGGCAACCGTAACGGATCAGATGACTGAATATGAGTGTCAGCAGGTTTGTTTTGTAGATCCCACTCTTGGATTCACCCTAGATCAGGTATACTCTCTATTTTATTTTGGATTTTATCACCAATATGCACACACTCACACGCGCACACAAACACACGCACACACTCTCATTACATATATGCATGCATGCCCCGTCCCCTCCCCCCTTCCCCACTCACACACACACACACACACAAACACACACACACACATGCACACACGCACACACGCGCCCCCTGCCCGTCCCCTCCCCCTTCCCCACTCGCACACGCGCACACACACAAACATGCACACATGCACACACGCGCCCCCTACCCATCCCCTCCCCCCTTTCCCACTCACATGCACACGTGCACACACACAAACATGCACACACGCACACACAAAAGCCGGGAGCGCCGTGACTACACGGTCGGTTCCTACGACTTACATTGGTCCCGTGCGAGATGTTCGTGACTCTTGCGGGACCGTTTTGTGGGTGTTTTACGTTTTCACCCTTCGATGGCATCTTTTTTATTCTCAAGTCTAACTTTTTGCAAATTTACGCCGTATACTCAAACCGGGATCCTTGTAACTACCCGTTTGGTTCCTACTATTAACATTGGTCCCGTGCGAGGTGTTCGTGACTCTTCCGGTACCGTTTTGTGGCTTTTTTACGTTTTCACCCTTCTAAGGCATGCTTTTATACTTTAGTCTAATTTTTTGCAAATTTATGTCGTACACTCCAACCGGGAGCGCCGTGACTACGCGGTCGGTTCCTATGAGTTACATTGGTCCCGTGCGAGGTGGTCGTGACTCTTACGGGACCGTTTTAAGGTTGTTTTACTTTTTCACCCTTCGATGGCATGCAAGTCTAACTTTTTGCTAATTTATGTTGTACACTCAACCCAGAAGCCCCATTACTACGCGGTCGGTTCCTACGAGTCACATTGGTCCCGTGCGAGGTGTTCGTGACTCTTACGGGACCGTTTTATGCTTGTTGTACGTTTTCACCCTTCGATGGCATGTTTTTATGCTCAAGTCTATTTTTTTTGCAAATTTATGTCGTACACTCTAACCGGGAGCCCCGTGACTACGCGGTCGGTTTCTATGAGTTATATTAATCTCGTGCGAGGTGTTCGTGACTCTTACTAGACCGTTTTATGGCTATTTTACGTTTTCACCCTTCAATGGCATGTTTTTATGCTTAAGTCTAACTTTTTACAAATTTACGTCATACACTCAAACCGGGAGCCCCGTGACTATGCGGTCGGTTCCTATGAGTCACATTAGTTCCGTGCGAGGGGTTCATGACTCTTACGGGACCGTTTTAAGGCTGTTTTACGTTTTCACCCTTCCATGGCATGTTTTTATGCTTAAATTTATTTTTTTGCAAATTTACCTCATGCACTCAAATCGGGAGCTCCGTGACTACACGGTCAGTTCCTGTGATTTACATTGGTCCCGTGTGAGGTGTTCGTGACTCTTACGGGACTGTTTTGTGGCTATTTTACATTTTCACCATTCGATGGCATGTTTTTATGCTTATGTCTAATTTTTTGCAAATTTACGTCGCACAATCAAACCGGGAGCGCCTTAAACCTAGAAAGTGGGAATCCGTTGGATAATGACTTCTTTTTCTAGTGTTCACCCTAACTATTCTTTGTTCAAAAGTTATGTTCTCCCCCCCCCCCCCCCCCCCCCCCCCCACTGGAAGTGATAAGAAACAAATGCGCCAATAATACCCAAGCTATAGGGGGCACAAAAAACTTAAAATTACGGGGTTTAGACATAAATAGGATCCAAACCCAAAATAATTAAAAAAAATTAATCAATGCATATTTAACCTTAAAATAAAGTTCATCATAGGTCTATCCATTACCTGGATATTTTGTTATAGCCAACGCCAATCAGAACCTTCTTTATGCCAGCAGCGATGCAATTTCAGATTATGTTTGATAGTAGTTCGACCCCAACATCAATATATCCTATGACAGTGAAAAAATAATGAATTTTTTGCAAACAGTTATGTTCAATTAAAAAAATGGTAGAACCAAAAAATCAAATTCAAAACCAAAGGAAGAAAACCAGGGCTAGTTCTTTCGTCACTCACTGTCCCTACGAGTTACATTGGTCCTGTGGGAGGTGTTGGTACCACCCACGGGGCCGTTCGGGGGCTGTTTCGGGTTTTTGCACTCTAAAGCCAAACGATAGAGATAAATAAATGAAAACATATCTATTCTAAACAAAAGAACCGATAAATCACCTAACATTTGCACAAATAGCGGGACATTACACTTAAAAGTAGATGAAATTCATAAATTAATGTAAAGTGCTAATACAATTCCAATATCATAATAGGATACAAATAAGATTGATGAGGATAAAATAATATTTTGATACTCAATCTTCCTCTAAATCAACTAAAAGATCCTTCAAATTAGGGTTGTCATCAAGAGCTGACTGGAACTCTTTTGGAGCCTTTAATGCATCTACTTCAGTAGTCATACCTTTTGGTGCATGCACAACAATAGACCAATTGCCATCATTTATACACTTCGAGTAGAATACCTTCTTTACATTCTGAAAGGCACAAATAAAAGGCTCGTCGACTATGCGGTCTTTAGTCTTCAGCTTTGATAAATCTACCATAATAAGTTTGGAGTCGGGATCAACTTTGCAAGCATTCGTTGTATCCTCCACCTTTACCCAATCACAATAGAATACGGTTTCTGTGAAATCCAAGTAATCAAGTTCTAGGATTTGTTGAATTATCCCATAATAGGTTAGCACCGTATTCTTTGGATTTTTATCACTTTTGCTAGCGATACAGGTGGTCAAGGAGGAAATTGATATTCCACTATTTTGCGTCAAAAGCTTTTCCTCGTATGGATATGAAATGAAATCAAAACCGTTGGTACGGAATTTCTTAAACTCTTTTGCACAAAAACTAGGACCTTTTGCTAGGCGTGCAAGTCTGGAAGAGACATCACCTCTTTTTAGAAGCTGCATTTATTAATGAATTTGTATTAGGGCATATTTTTACCACACATGAATAAATAACCGCACACATAAGATGTGAAAAGTACCTCTTTTGACACCCATGCCCTAAAGTCAGTTGTCGTCCAATTTCTCCTTTGATTTTGGATAATTTCGTTCTCGTACTTCCTACCGAAAAATTATAGAGTTTAGATCATAAAATAAAAAATACATATAATCAAAGAAGAAGAATTCAGTAGATACTCACTCTCTCCAGTCTTGGACTTCATCTTGCGATTCGAAGACATGACGAGTTGCTTGCTCGTATTGTAAGTTTGTGAGTTTCACCTCTTTAGGGTTTCCAAATGATAATTCGTCCTCAAACTCGTCAGGTTCCTCTATCACTCATTCTCCATGAGGATTAAACCTCCTCACCTCTTGTTCTGGCATATGTTCCCTAACGTATAGCGATGATTCCACCGTTACGTAATCTTCAGCAATTAACCCTCCAATATACCGTGTATTCTTTACATAATCTTTGAAGGTTTTCATCAAGCGCTCAAAAGGATACATCCAACGATACCTCACGGGACCACATAATAAAGATTCATCGCATAAATGCACAAGCAGGTGGATACTGATATCTTAGAATGACGGAGGAAAATATTTCTCTAATACACAAACTGCCTCGGCTAAAGTTGATTTCGCAGCTTTAATGTGCCTTCTGTTTACCACTTTTGTACAAAGTAGGGTAAAACACAAACTGATTTGCATAATTGCCCGACGGAGATCTTTGTGTTCAGAGAAGAAATGCCGAAATAACAACGGGATTAATTGGATGATTACGTGCCAGTCGTGAGACTTGCACTGTTTCAAGTCATTTACTTGGTAGCTTACTACCCTACGTAAATTACCAGAATAACCGGTTGGAGTCTTCAAGTTGAACAACGTGTCTAAGAGGATCTTCTTCTCACTAGTAGTCAAAGTGAAAGTAGTCGGGGGGATAGAAATTCTTCCTGACGTTGGATCATTTTTTAACCACAGTCTCTTCTTTATTTTCATATCCTGTAGATCTCGGCGGGCACGCTCTCCATCTTTGGAATGAGATCCACCCAGACATATTCCTATCAAATGTTCTGCAACATTCTTCTCTGTGTGCATCACATCAATTATATGCCTTACACGATGATCTTTCCAATACGGCAAATCAAAAAATATTGATCGCCTGGACCATGGCTTCGCTTTACTAGGGTCGTTCGGATCCTCCCTAGCTTTACGCTTCAGGTTTACAAATTGGGGGTGTTTTCCTACGTACCTATTCCCCACAGTCGCAGCCACCGCCTTCTCCTCAATTTGTTGACCAGAAAGTCGAATAGGTGTTATTCTTTGCTTGTCACCGACAGGCAAAAAGTTATACTTGTCGTTCCTAAAAGGGTGACTGGTCGGCAGAAATCTACGATGACCCGTGTAATTCAACTTACCACTATGTTTTAACCAACAGGCTTCAGTTTCCTCCCCACATATGGGACATCCATAATAACCATGAACATTACAACCGGACAAGGTCCCGTAAGCAGGAAGATCGTGGATCACCCACATCACCATTGCTTTAAGTGTGAACTCTTCACCCTTATGATAATCGAACACCGCCACGCCTTTATCCCACAACTCTTTAAGCTCTTCGATTAATGATGCTAAGAATATATCAATATCATCACTGGGAGCCTTCGGCCCGGGTATCAACAGAGATAACAATGTGAACTCCTTTCTCATGCATAATGTCGGAGGAAGAATTAAAGGCGCCATAAGAACTGGCCAATAAATCTGACTAGGACTTAAATTACCGAAAGGGTTAAACCCATCGGTTGAGATTTCAAGGCGAATGTTGCGCGGTTCCTTTGCAAATTCATGGTGTTGTGCATTTGAAATTTTCCAGATGAGTGAATCAACCGGATGACACATCAAATTCCCACCCACCTCGCATCGAGCATGCCATGTCATGGCCTCCGCTATCCACGGTACAGTAAAAAAATGTTTTAACCGTGGCCCAAGTGGAAAATACTTCAAAACCTTTTGTGGGACTTGCGAGTACTTGCGATTTTTTTCATGTTTGCCATTTCCATTCTCACAAACCATATATCTAGGCTCACTGCATACAGGACATTCATCCTTCTCTTCGTGTTCATTCCGGTACAATATGCAATCATACTTTCAAGCATGAATAGATTTGTATTTCAAACCTAAACCCTTCAAACTCTTCTTCATGGTAGGATAATTGTCTGGTAACATGTTCTCTTTTGGGAGAATTTCTTTAACCCACTTAAGAATTCCGGTTATGCTGTTTCCAGACAGACCAAATTGACTCTTCAAATTATGCAAAGCAATCATTGCATATCATACCGAGTTATCTTCATCGCAATCTTTATACAACGGTCTAGCCACATTGGCTTTCAACCGTATGTATTCCCGATCTCCTAGTAGTTCAGCATCAATTTGTTCATTTACTTGGTTATGATGCGCATTATTTGTATCCATAGGTTGGTGGTTTTGTTGGTTGTGGAGTCCGTAAACATCATCAATTAAGTCGTTCAATGGACGATGTGTTGGTGAATCATGTACCACTTCTACTCCTTGAGGTTCTGTTACACGGTCGGCTCCCGATAATTCTTCTGGAACATAAGGTACAACTTTTTCACCATGGTATGTCCATATTATATAGTCTTGAAAGATTCCCCACTTTAGTAAATGCAACTCAACAACTTCCAATGCCTTATATTTTCCGTTAATACAATGAGTGCACGGACACGGAATCTTCTCACTTTTAAGATTTTTGGAAGCGTATTTAACAAATTCATAAACGCCCTTTACATGATTAATTGATATCCGGTTAGTCTCTCCCATCCACTCTTTGTATTGTGGGAAATCCATGTAATAATCTTCAAATTTCAGTCCTCTGGTAATAGGTTAAAAAATATTATTACAACTAAAACAAAAAGAATATTCTTACTACTGAAACAAAAAAAATATAATTCCAAACGAAACAAAACCAATATTCTTACAACTGAAACAAAAAAATATCATTCCAACTGAAGAAAAACCAATATTCTTACAACTAAAACAAAAAAAAAATTATTACAACTGAAATGAAAGAAAATATTATTAAATCTTGGCCAACAGATAAAGTGGCCAAGTAATAAAAGATTTTACATAATTCCTCAATTCCATCCCATCCCCGCTGTTAACGTACACAGGTACATCTTCGCAGTCGTTGTATATTTCATCGACCATTATTTTAGCCTCACCCTTCTCCAAAGGTCGGTGATGTACTAGAGTTCCAGGAACCCTAGAGATGAGTATGCACACACCAACAAACCTCTAATTGCTCATGTCCTTGATATAGTACTCTTCGCCATAGTCACTGTGAGTTGTTGACGATGATCCGAGCCCCGTGATTGGCGGAGGTGCAGGGGAGGGGAATGTTGGAGGATGAGGCATTTGAGAGGGGAAGGATGTGTGAAACCTTGAGTAGGAGTAGGGTAAGGGTAAGGGTAACCTTGAGGAGGCATTGGGGGCCTATAACTTTCCCAAAGATTCACAAGTTTCCCAATTTGATTTGTCAATAATCCCAGGGAATTTTTAATCTCATGGGCATCCCCATCGGTCTTCAACTGGTGCTCCTTTTGGGATGAGATACAATTCTTGACCGAAGAAAGCTCGTCCACAAGAGGTGCAATGTGTTGAAGTTTTGTTTTTGGAATATGTGAGCCAACACCTCTCGTCCTCCCCCTTTTGTCCTTTCCAAAGGTCTTAGTCAGGGCATCATTTTCAAGGTCAAAGTCATCAGTAGGGCTCGAATATGATTGACTGCTGATGGCCTCTATTGATTCCATTGTCTTAGCCAAGTGCAGCGGGAATTTATTATCTTTGTCCCATAGAGCATGAAGGAATAAGTTGGTCCGATTTGGGTTTTTATCGGCATATGGACCATCCTTTGTCCTACTCTCCCATTCATTCTTCAAATCCTCATATGATTTGGATCCCAGCCTATGGATATCAGTTTTTTGTGCCCTATTTTTTTTGTTTTGCTCCCTCTGGACCAACTTTTTTTCTTTCGCCTCATTCTCCAAAAACTTATTCCACTGATCCACCAGCATTTCAACATTGGGAGGAACTTTCTCTTTCAAAGCCAAAATATCTGAGCTCGCTGCCTCTTTCGGGAAAGGTTTCTTCCAAAGGTTTTGCATGTATGTCCTCAATCCTTCAGCAACCCGAGATAGAACCTTATTCTTGGAACGGTCAGGAAATGAGAAATACTTGCAAAGTTGGTCATGTATGTCATCTTTGACAGCTTGATCAACAAGGTTCCAATTGTCTGGTCCACCGACTCCCACGTTCATTTTTCCCAGCGACAAACACTGGGCTTTAAAGTTCAGCACGTCATTACTATCACCCGTCGGGTTATTCCCGAGAAGGGAGAAGCCAATAGGTTTATTTTCATTTGAGCGGGTGGCATCATGAGTGTTGGATGAGGGCGTTAAAGCAACGGGAGTGCTGGATTGGGGCGTAGGATCACTTGGAGTTGGACTTGGTGAGGAGTGAAGCATTGGTGGAGTTGTGAATTGCTCAGCCATTGGTGTTGAGAATTCGGTTTCTGCAGGAGATGGTGAACCTCGTTGTGGTGTCACATCGGCACTTGGTACCCTTGGGTTGTTTCCTCTCGACATTATCTACAAAAATTAAAAAATATAAGTGACTAAATAATTATAGTGATATGAAATTATAACTAATTAATCAAGCTTAATTAGTTTTATATATATAGATAGATAGATACATTTTTAAAGTAAGACTTTAGAATAAGTTCAATGTGTCTAATCTCCATCCATTCGGTATTAGTTTTTAAGAACCTATGAATTTTTGTAAGTGGCCAACTAGAAGGAAGGGTATCTATGATTGATGTGTAGATGTCAGTGACATGAACTCGGAATCCCCTATTTCTCAACTTGTTGGCAAGATTCAATTTTATGTGCATGTGGCGCGAGACATCAGAGTCTATGTCAATGCTCTCTGTACGCAGTTGTATCCATAACGGGTGGATTTTTTTTTCGCCTTCTCCAACAACGTAACCAAGGTCAGGGCTATGTCGGGATTACGTGTGTGAAATATATTTTGTATAACGTCATCCCAATTTTCTGGTAGAGAAAATAAAATACGATCTAACAAATAATCTTGCTGGATATCAAATCCATGATTTACAAGGTAGTTAAATTGTTCGATCTTTTTATTTCTGTACCTATAAATAGGATTACCCTCTATATGATGCACGATAATAAAAGAGTTATGTGTGCGATCTAATTGAAACCTCTCCCACTCTTGTTGACAGTATTTATCACCGTGCCTCATTTTTCCTGAGAAAAGTATACGAGGGCATGAATACGAGTCCTGCTATTAAGGTTTAGGTTTGAAAGTTATGAGAGTTTAAACATACATATACACATAAACAATTTGTTCATAATTACACACATAAACATACATATACACATAAATCTATACACAATTTATTTGTTGGCCCAAGTCCGCGACCCATTGGGTATGACAAAAAATGCACATTAATCGCAAGATATGTGATATACTTTTTCATAAGCAAATCAAGAGCACACCCAACAAATTTAATAACATATACATTTATTGACACTAGTATCAATTCAATAAATTCAACATAGTATCCAACAACCAAGCCAACAATATTTCACTATAGTAATGTGCACACGTGTTTGCGACTCGTATGTCAAAAAAAATCATTTAATTATATTTTCTCAAAAAAATAAACAAGACAAGCATATTTTGTCGAAAAAAAATACACACATCTAGGGTTTATTGGCATAATCTATACATACACACACATACAATCTAGGATTTATTGACATAATCTATACATACACACACATACTATTTAAGGTTTACTAAACCCTAATATTTTTTTTGACATAAATCTATACATACACACACATACAATCTATACATACACACACATACACACATACAAACATAAATCTACACATACATACACAAAAATTAGGGCTTTAGATAGAAATCACGAAATCCAAATGAATCAATACATACCAACTGAAATCGATTAGCCAAATGCAAATCCAACTGAAATCCAAATGCAAATCCAACTGAAATCCAACCGAAATCGCAGGAGCTCGAAATCGCACGAACCCTAACAGCAAACGAAGTCGCACGTAATAAATGAGAAGCTGGGAATATTTCTTTTTAAGACCAGACTATGGTCACGGCCTAGAGCCGTGACTCGATGTGCGCGACCCATTAATGACCATGAGGCTGGCAATTTTGACCTGGTCACGGCCTAGAGCCGTGACCCATTACTGACTTGGACAATGGCGATTTCAAATTGGTCACGACCAAGATCCGTGACCCATGCGTGCGACCCTTTACTTACTTGCAGGACAATGGCGATTTTGATTTGGTCATGGCTTAGGGCCGTGACCCATAATGCGTGACCCTTTTCCAGCAGCCTTGGTGTTTGAATGATGTATGGTCACGGCCTATAGCCATGACCCAGACCAACAAATGGTCACGACCCTAAGCCGTGACCCTTAATGTGTGTGTTTTATGCTTCGTCGCGCCTTTGGTCACGGCCCAAGTCCGTGACCCATCCACGACCAGTTTGGAGGGAATTTTGGCGCCAAGCTGGTCACGACCTGGTCACGGCCCAAGTCTGTGACCCATTTGCGACCAGTTTGGAGGGAATTTTGGCGCCAAGCTGGTCACGACCTGGTCACGGCCCAAGTCCGTGACCCATTATGGTCAGGGATTTAGTCTGCGACCACTTCCAGAGCATGGATAATTTAGTGTGGTAATAAAATTGGTCACGCCAAATATTGAGTGGGTCACGGCCAAAGTCCGCGACTAGCTGGTCGCGGACTTGGTCCATGACCCACTGGGCGTGACCATTCGCAGGATTTGGTGTAGTGGAGGTGATAAATCGATAACTCTACAACTATGAAGAGTGGTTACAACTTGACATTGCTCCTGATGTTCTGTAGAGGTGGACCTAACACTAGTTTGACCTTAGGGAGGTCTTTGGCCCTGGGTAGGGAATTTTCCCTTCTCTTTGATACTCAACGAAGATTGCAACTTTGAAATGTTCGCATTTATCTCGGTGAACATGCGATCATATCTAGAATTGGTTGCACTCTGGGAGTTGATGAACTGGTTTATTGTATCCTCGAGGTTCCTCCACGGTGGAGTAATGTATGGACATGGGGGAGGTGGTGCTTGTGAAATGGAGGTGGAGGTGGAGATCGGACAACATGTGAATGTGGGTTCATCACAGCTTGTGGTTGTCCGTAGTTAAAACTAGAGTGGTTTCTCCACGAAGAGTTGTACGAGTTACCATGTGGGGCGTTAAAATTTCCTTAAAACCCTCCTATAGCATCCACTTTCTCGATGTGCATGGATTTATAGGCGGAGATCGTTGGGCATGACTTTGTGGAATGACCCACCTCACAGATAGCACACACATTTTCTTTCGTGACATGGCTGGATCTGGAGATATCTCTCAATCGTCTATCAAGTAAATCTTTCATGTCTCTCTCAAACTGAACGAATCGACGGTCTATTAAGGTATTACTATCCAAACGGTATAGACCGGATGTAGTCAGAGCGGTAGATACTTATCTAGGCCAGACTTGGGTATTAGGATCAGATGTGTCCCATGCCTGAGTAGTCTCTCCAACATACTTAAGATGGGCCTCAGCATCACTAGAGTCTAATTCCCAGAATGGTCATTCACACATAGTTTGCAAAAGTTGTTTGGAAGTCACTTGCAACCCATTATGGAAGAAAGATATCAAGTGGTGTTTTTCATAACCATGATGGGGGCATGCGCTTACTAACTCTTGGAAACTTTCCTAACACTTGTCAAAAGGCTCATTATCTTGTAGTCAGAATCCTTGGATTTGAGTCTTGACAGAGTTGGTCTTGTGCAGTGGGTATAAATTTGGATTGCATATCCCTCCAGGAAATAATGGAGTTCGAGGGTAGAGACCATAGCCAGGTCTTGGCTTTACCCTTTAAGGAAAAAGGAAAAAGCTTTAGGCGAATGACATCCTGCATGCAAGCTTGGTGAATAAATGTGTCGCATGCCTATTCGAACTCTCTCATGTGAAGGTATGGTTTCTCAAAATCCATGCCATGGAAATTGGGGAGAATCTATATCATCCCATTACGGAAGTGGAACTGACCGTCTTTATACGAAAGTACAGTGTAACCAGGGGTGACAGTTCGTTCTGAAAGAGTAAGTCTTTCTGTAATACCCCGTGACTTTAGGACTAATAATTTAATTAATTTGGTAGAATAAATACTTATATAAATTGGAGAATTTTATATTTGGCAATTGAGGTCAAAATTTGAAGATGTTAGAAAGTATTTCGAATGACAATTCTGAGTGTGCGGTTGATCCCGAATGGGTCAAGATAGTCTAAATGATTGTACTTGGGTATTATTTGGGTTCCGAAATATTTTAAGTCCGTTTGACTTGAATTGGAGTAACCGAGTAATTTAAAATGTGTATTACCATTTAATGTTGGGTAATTGGGATATGAGGCTTAAGTAGGGCTCGTGAGAAGCCAATCTCATTTATGAGAAAGAGAAAGCCCTAGAGAGAGAGAAGAGGAAAGGAAGAAGAAAAAACTTGGGTATTCCGGCTATTATGCGATTTCAAGGAAGATTCAACCTCTACAACTTTGAGGCAAGTGATTAAACTTACTAAATAATTCATGTGTGTTATTTATTTCATGATTTGTGGATAAAAATTATGGATTTTGGGTTAGTATGTTAAAACCTAGATTTTTGGGTTAAATTATACATTTGATGTTTATATATGGATTTGAGGTTGTAAATTAGTTGGGTTAACATATTTGATGAGTTTTAATGTTAGAAACATGATTGGGTTGAAGATTGGTGGTTAAAAGTTTGTATTTTGGGGTTTTTGGAAAGTTGGAGTTCATCCAAAATGAAGGTTGGCCGAGGTATCTGTTATGGCCGATCGATCGTGGCCAGGGGGTCGGTCGACCGCGCCTCAAGGGAAAAGCCTAATGCCTTCTTCTTAAGGCAAAATTTAAAACCATGGTCGACCGGGGGTCAGGGGTCGATCGATCGGTCCTCTGTTTTTGGTCCAAGATTGGGACTTTATCCCCACCCCTTGTATTTTGGATTAGAAACTTAGGAACCTACATCTTATGAGAAAAATGTTTTTGGAGATTTTAGGGAGTTTAACCTAAGACGAAATTTTGGGGTCGTATTGAGTTATTGCGAGAGAGTACGAGTTTGAGTTATCGTATCGATTTAGTGGGGAATCCTCTTTGCATCGAGGTTTCCATTTTGGGATAATTATTGTTGATTGGCATGCATTCGGATATAGATTGTATCCTTAATGTCGATTGAATTGGGAGACTATTCATACTAATATAAGTGACGGATGAGTAAGTTTAAAGTGAGGGTCGTATTGTGAAATAATGGGAAGATATGCGAGTTATCAAGGGTTAGTATAACGAGAGTTATATACTTATAAAGGAATTTACTTCTTTCATACATACGGACATAAGAGAGTATGTATACCTATATGGTGTAATATTAAATACCTTGTGTGATGGTTTGAATTTATATGATGTGATTGTATATATATCTAGTGTGAATGATATATATATATATATATATATATATATATATATATATATATTTATTGTGTGAGCATATCCTCCAGTGCTATCATGGGAAGTTGCGCGATGTGGGTGAGGACCCTGGCTTGAGGAGCACGGTGCGTATAGTCCCCAGGTCATAGTCATCCTTTATTTATTGTGTGATTTTATTCTGGGTGAGAAGTTTTGGGTATGATTCGTTCTCACTTTCAGGTTCGGAACTATGATCGCTTCCTATACGTTGTGATTTGTTTTATTACTATGGCGGTGTGATAATAATCCGATATATGGTAACCCGGGATAAAGTGAGTAATTCCTTCAAGATGATAGCATTGTGAAGTATTTTATATCCATAAATGATTGTGTATTGGATATTTAAATATACGTTAAGCATGTTATGTGTACTTGCTTGTTAGAGTTGTATGATTGTGCCTTATAACTAGAGTAATGTTATTGACCCTAAAAGATGCGTAGCATTATCTTATTTATGTGATTAGAGATTATTGCTCCTCGTAGTAGATGAAGTTTTATTATGGGTACCGAGGGCGTAATGGATCCCAATGACCAATATTGTTAAGGAGTAGTGTATCACGGGGGTTCCTTGTTTGGATTTCGCTTTGCGATACGTCCCACGCACGAAACGCAGTGCAATATTGGGAGTGTGGAGAAGTTTAGTCCTTAGTACTCAGATTTATATGTATAGTGAAACGAGGTTTTATGAGAATAAACTGGAGAAATATTTTAAATAAATAGTTGATGTTATATGCGTCGCGCATTGAGGGCATAATGAATCTCGATAATCAACAATGCTAAGGAGTAGTGTATCGGGGGGGTTCCTTGTTTGGATTTCGCTTTGCGAGACATCCCACGCACGAAACACAATGCAATGTTGAGAGTTGAGAGAAGTTTAGTCCTTAGCATTTAGATGCTATTAACTCGTTTAAGTTAATAACTAGAATTCGATGAATTCTAGTAAGAGGTATGTGTATGTATATTTATAAGTTATTATAATTTTAGATGCACACGTGGGGTAAGTTAGAATAGGAAGTTTATCGACTTGTTATGGATGAAGGTTTACACGAGTGTGGATTTGGCGTAGGTTAGATTGTATTGCCCTTAGATAGAGTTCGGTATTTATTTGAGGACCGTGTACATACGCTTAGGTGCCCGCTCTAGTTGAGAGGTGAGTCGGATTTTCAGGAGAGTGCGATTCCACTTTAATCATGTTATAGTGCATTTATAATTATTATGCATTTTAATGCACTTATTAAAATGTTTTCAAACCTCGGGCTCTGACCCGTTTCTATTTTTCTCTTGCTATATATATATATATTGTATTATTTTAGGCGTTCCTCCGCAAGGACACCAATAATGTTTTCTATCCAGTGTATTCGTGGAGCTGTAGCAGTTGCGGACTGTTGCGGGATTTTATTGTAGCCATTTCCTATCTTTTATAAATCTATTTAGGACTTAGTTTGTGTATCGGGTTTTACCCATGGTCCTTATTATAAAATTTTATATTTCTCTTCTGAGGAGTTTGTATTGTCTGTGACCCGACAGCATATTCGGGTATTTCCTTATGAGTATTTTTGGTGTACTTTAGAACTATTCTCGTTTATCTTAGCATGTGTATGTACATTTTCATGTTTATTAGTTATTATGTTGTAGGTTGGTAAATGCATTGTATGTTTTTAATAAAAATTCACAGCCGCTTTTTATAATTTTGGGTAGTTAGCTATGTTTATCTTGTATCGTCAGTAGATGCTGAGAATGATCCACTTGATATGCCTGATTAATTATTGAATAGGGATGGTCACCCGTTATTATTTTAAGTGGGGTGTCAGACTTTCATGGGGCGATAGGGTGGATTTCCCTCTCAAGTGC
This sequence comes from Sambucus nigra, assembly GCA_949130495.1. Classification (NCBI taxonomy): domain Eukaryota; kingdom Viridiplantae; phylum Streptophyta; class Magnoliopsida; order Dipsacales; family Adoxaceae; genus Sambucus; species Sambucus nigra. The sequence continues at coordinate 82,255,424 of OX422214.1, read as the reverse complement.
CGAAACTAGATGCGTCAGACATCGCTCTCTCTTCAAATGACTCGAAATACTCACTCAGTGTACTAGATGTGTGACTCGAGGATTGACTCGGGGTGAAACTACCTATAGAGTGATCAGGAGTAGGAAGTGGAACCCAAAACTTCGGAACGCAAGGTGTGTGCGGATTATCAGAGTTATACTCAACAATAGGATTTTTGTGAATTCTGGTTGGAGTATTTTGAGGAGTTTGAGTATGTTTAGGATTTTGCATTAAAGGCTTGTGAGAGATGAATTTTTTTGAATTTTTTTTTTATTTTTTATCTAAGCTTTAGATTGACTCGATCTAACCTAAGTCTACCTAACTCCCCGGCAATGGCACCAAAAATTGGATGCGACCACAAATTTGTATCTGAATGCGTGCTATCTAGGCTCAAGTGCAAGCCTGTCGCTCAAGTAATAATCCCGATAAGTTGGGGTCGAATCCTCTGGGAAATAGGATGAGATAAGCGTAACGACGTATGTAAAGATGGAGAACCCTAACTTGACCCTTAAAGAAACCAAAAAGGTGATTTGAATGGGAGGTTTACTACAACTAAAAGCATATTTAAATTAAGGACTGACTAAGCTATGCCTAAATGAAATGCAAAAGATTTGATTAACCTAAGATGGATGGAAAACTACTAACAAAATTAACTACAAATGAGAACAATAGGTTGGGTTACAATCCCCCACAACCCGGTAATTCACCATATAGGACACTAGATTTCGGAATTAGAATTTATAAGGAACACGATCTTTATTAATACTAAGCATTCTGTATATGAAGGATCTTAGCCCGCATCATACGAAATCAAAGGAAAGAACAAAGCAGTGTTGCATTAACCACGCGCCCGTCGCACTCTTAAGCATCCCGGTTACCTTGGGCAAACGAGATCAAAAGTCCTACGACAATTGTGATAGATATACGCGACACGATTCCTTCAAAATTCCTCGGGTGAGGTTCATGCACCCCAACCCTAAAGAATTTAGCCAGACATGATTAAATAAAGGAAGACATCAAATTTAGAATCAAAAGAAATCATGATTGGCAAGAACATTTTTTTTAAAATTTGAAATAGAAACTAAGAATTGAGAATTAATTAACTTAGTATAAGAGAAATTTAATGAAAAAAAATTACTTGCATTCACTGAATCTGAAATCAAATCCGAATCTTGCAATCAATCTTAAAAACTAGGGGGTTTTTTACTAGGTGAAAGATCTTTCTCTCTCTAAAAACTAAAATAAAACTAAAAACTCTTAAATTTTGAACCCCTTTTTTGTTTCAAACAATAAGTAGAAGTTAAATACATCATGAAAAATACGGAGTTGTAGCTGAATCAAACTCTAAAATTGGAACATGAAAATCAAGTTTATCATGGACCGATCTGTGACTTTAGTGGCAGATCGATTTTCATTTAAATCCGGATCGATCCTTTTTTTCTAGGAAACAGGATCGGTCCGCAATGCAAAATTTTCCAATGAGTGATAGGACTTCGGACCGGTCCTTTTTTCTTAGAAATAGGATCGTTTCGCTAAAGGAATTTGGTCAGTGAGTTATAATGGATGAGACTGTTCCTTTTCTTTGGGAAATGGGATCGGCCCTCATTCAATTTTCAGCTTCTCCTCAATTTCTCTTTAATTTCTCTCATCTTCAGAACCTCCTAACTTCTGCTCCAGAACTCGGATTTGAATGTCGTTTCTTCCTACGCACTTGTAGACTTGAGATATTCAAATTTCAATTTGGTCTCTCGTCCAGATTCCTGATGAAAATTACGCTTTTTCCCTTTTGACTTTTCTTCCTTGATTCACTCTTTTACTTTGGCTTTTTCCTTTCTTCACTTAGCAATAAATACCTGTAAAAATCATGAAAAAAACCACAAGACTCAATATACTATGTAGAAAGGTCAGTAGGATATAACTGAGATAAATCAAGATGAATTACATTATCCGGGGCGATAAAAATCCCTAAATTAAGGAGGTAAATTCGAAAGAATTTACGCCTAATCAATATTTTTATGATATGTATAATTTTAGTATTTTAATAGCCTTTTATGTTTAAAAATATTAAAATATATTAAAAAGACCTAAACGCTTTTTTACGCCTAAGGCCCACCTAGGCTTCTAAGGTTTAAGGCTTGGCCTCCACGCCTCGATCACGCTCCGCGTTTTTTAGAACCTTGGAAAACTGTACTTTATTTATTAGTTTAACAAACAGTTTTTCATTTTAAAAAACGGTTAACCGGTACTTTATTTAAAAATAATGTTCTGTCTATGTAAAAATAATTTTTTTTAACATTTTTCAAAAATATTTTCCACAAGTGCTAATGTGTCGTGTTTTACACGTGTCATAATTTTAACACAGAAGTCAACATGTCGTTCATAATGTGTTGAAATCACGAGTCAAAATTTGAACCAACACACAAATACGACAGGACAAGAGTCATATCATAGTTTTAACGAGTGCACGACACAACACGGGGTTTAATTATAGCACCAACACAAAACGACACAAGTAATGATTTTAACATAACTAATAATTTTAACGGGAGAACTATATGAAACGAAATATATTTTATATTTGAAATAAATATTTAAATATACGTAAATATTTAAAATTTATTTTTCAAAATTTTATTGAAAATTTAGTACTATTTTTGAATAAAATATACGGTTTAGTTATAAAAAAATGTCAATATTTTATCAAATAAAAGTGATACGGGTTTTAATTAGATTTTTTTCGTGTTTGGTAAAGAAAATAAGATTTTGTATCATGTCGTGTCACTTTTATATGAGTCATGTTCGTGTTAGGTAAAAATGTGATTTCATGCCGTGTCGTGTTACGTTTTAATTAGATCATGTTAGTTCAAAAAATAAAATAAGATTTTATGTTGTGTCGTGTCGTGTCAGTTTTGGATCTTGTTTGTTAAAAAAATAAAATTTTGCGTCGGGACGTATCGTGTCGCTTTTATTTGGTTGTGTTTGTATTTTGTAAAAAAAAATAAGATTTCATGTCGTGCCAAGTCGATTTTACTTGGACACAATACAAGTAAAATTGACCTGCCACGAAATCTTATTTTTTTTTACAAAAACACCAACACAACGAATTAAAATGTGACACAATAAGAAATCTTATTTAATTTTTTTACCAAAGGCAAATACGGCAAGTAAAACGACACGACATGAAATTTTATTTTTTAACCAAAAACAAATACGACCCAATTAAAATACGATAAAACACAAAAAAAAATTAACTTAACATGAACACGATCCAAGTAAAGCGAAACGACACAAAATCTTGTTTTATTTTTCTTTTACTAAACACAAACACAATAGTGGCACTAACTATGTGTCCAAGTAATGTCAATATTGGACTAAAAATTATTTTTTTAAATGTGTTGGACTAAATATTAAATAAAATATTATTTAGGAAATAAGCATTGTTTAATTTTTTTTATAAATTTATTGGAATTAAAATTATTTGTAATATTAATTGCATCTCCCACAACTTCCTATCAACATCAAAATTAAGTTGCAAGTCAACCCCCTTTTTCTCTACTTAAATGCCACTGAAATCTCTGAACCAAAAATGTCTAACTTTGGTATTATATAGAAAAGGGCATAATCGGTATTTGGCAAAGAATTGGAGTGCCAACAGATTTTTAGAAGTGGCAATAGCCGCACCCATTTTTATTGTTGCGTATATGGGTATGATGTTTTGAGAGGCTCGAGGTAGTAGTTTAGGTGGGTTTGAAATCGTGGGTGCAAACTTGACAGGTGGGTTTCTAATTTACCATCAGTTAGGTTATACGAACACCTCCAAGATTAAATCTCAATCGTGAGTTAGTGTGGACAAAAAGATAGATATAGATACAAAACATGTTTATATAGGTTTTGTATATGATGTTATATGATGTGGAAAAACACCCTCCTCCTTTATTATTATTATATATATACATACGAAATAAAGCTCAGTTAACCCATTCCTAATTCCCATAGCACTAGCTCGAAAATATTTGAGTCTATTTACCTGAATCTATTTTATCTTAATCATACTGGTTCACAAATTGGTTTTACTCACTCTACCTGAAATCCCATCACGATATCCAAAATTCTCTCAATTTCATAATATGTCCAAAAGGTCCTAGCCTTAGATTTCTAACAAATTGGATAAACAACTTCCTTACTATAGCCAACTGGAATTAAATAGGTACATCCCTACATTTTAAAAACAACAGAAAAGTCCTCACGTTAATTAATCGTGAATTTAGGTCACAAATAGAAATTTTTCCTCCTTTTTGGGAAGCCGAATTGATTTGGCCTTATTCCGAATTGATTCGCCTTACCGAATTGATTCGACTTAGGAACCGAATTGATTAGTTGCGAGCAGTTCTTCTTCTCCGCGACCCCTATTCTGCAAATGTTACTTAGTTAAGCTTTTCAATTTCAACCCAAACCTCTACCCAATCATCCATAACATGAATACACACCTAAATCAGGTTCTAAACATTATGTAAACCTCTAAACACACTGATTCCCATCATTATCCACCAATTCCCAATTTGGGTTTCTAAGGTTTCGTTAAATCGATTTCAACAAATTCGATTCTAAAATACAAAATTAAATAACATCAATCTATTTGGGTTTTAATATAATTTCAATTCTATCCTTATTTAATCATGTAACATCATCAAATGAAATTTTAATCTACACAAAGTGACCAATTCATAAAACCTTTGTTTTTGTGATAACCCACCCCAGAAATGAATTTTCAATCACACCCACCATGGTATGAATCAAAATACTACAAATTAGATTGAAAGAAAGTTAATCACTTTCCTGATTAGATTCGTAGAGTGTGGTTCCTTTGAGTTAGATGATGAATTGATGAAGGACACACACAATTCCTCATGATTTGGCTCCCAAAATCTCCCCACTTTCTTCCTCTTTTCTTCTCTCAAGTTCTAAGTGTTAGAATGTGATTAATTATCGTTCAACTCTCTTAGATTTAGGTTAAATAATACCAAACCCGAAATTGGGCTGATGGGCCAAGCCCAAATGACCCAAACACCCTCATGTGGCCCCGATTATGCCTAAAAATACCCCAAGACCCAATTATTACCCAGGGTACTCTATTCCTACTATCTCGACCCATCCGGAATCAACTGTGCACTCAAAAATATCATCCGAGTCACTTTATTAAAAGTCCCCATCTCAACCTCAATATAGTCTATACCTGACTCCCGATTGAGATACAATAAAAATCATGTCGTTTAACTCATTTCGACGTATAATAATAGTCGCCTATTATCTACTACACACTTAGTAAATTTATTTCGTTTATATTAATCATTACTCTCCTGATTAATATTTAAATAAACACATAATAATTAATTCAATTAAATTATGACACACTTGTAATTTAAATTAGCTGAGTTAATTAAATATTAAATGCTCAGAAATATAGGGTGTTACATACATTACCCTTTACAAAGGAATTTCGTCCCAAAATTAGGTCATACCTGTAGCAAAAAAATCTAGATACTGCTCTCGCATATCATCTTCCCGCTCCCATGTCGACTCGTCAACACTATGGTGTCCCCACTAAACTTTGACTAATGGTACCACCTTAGACCGTAACTTTCGCTCACTATGATCCAATATATCCACAGGTCTCTCCTCATAAGAGACATTTGGCTGTAAATCGATCTCCTCGAGTGGAACGTACCAAAAAGCTCTCTCGCTCATCCGATACTTCTTCAGTGAAGCCATGTGGAATAAGTCATATATCCATTGTAGATGCAAAAATAAGCGTAGTTTATATGCTACTGGTCCCACTCTCTCAATAATACGGAAAGGTCCCATATACCTCGGTGCTATTTTCCCCTTCTTTTTTAACCTCATGACTCCCTTAATGGGAGACACCCATACCAACACCTGGTCGCCAACCTCTAACTCAACGTGTCTCTAGTCTGCATCGGCATAACTCTTTTTCTTTTCCTGAGCTATTCGAATATGTCCTCGAATCAGCTCAATCTTGGCAGTAGTCTTCTGTATCATCTCTGTCCCCAACAACTTTTTGTCGCCCACCTCTAACCAGTAAGCGGGCAAATAATAAGGCCTCCCATAAAGTGCCTCAAACGATGACATGCTGATGGTGAATTCGTAAGAGTTAATATATGCAAGATCTATCAGTGAAAGGTATCGCTCCCATGCTTCTATAAAATCAAGTATACACATCCTCAACATGTCCTCTAGCATCCTATTAATCCTCTTTGTCTATCCTTCTATCTGTGGATGGTATGCGGTATTCAACTAAAAATCTGTGCCCACGGCCTCTTGAAACTCTGCCAGAAATAAAACACAAAGATCTTGTCTCTATCAGACATGATGTTAATATGTAACCCGTGCAACTTAACTGTCTCTATAATGAACAGTTGTTCATACTGAATCATCTCGAAATTGGTCCTAGACTGGAGAAAAATGGGCCATCTTGGTCAACCGATACACTATCACCCAAATAGAGTTGTGACCGCTCTGCGACATCGGCAACCCTGTAATGAAATCCATTGAAATGATCTCCCACTTCCATATAGGAATCGCCAGTGGCTATAACACCCCTGAAGGTCTCTTGTGGTCCACCTTCACGAATTGACAAGTAACACACTTCGAGACGAACTTTACTACATCTCACTTTATCCCTGACCACCAATACCGTCTCCTCATATCCTGGTATTATCTTATCCCAACTGGGATGTACCATAAACCTCGAACTGTGACACTCAGTAGTCACTGCAGGACTCAAGTCCTCATCCTCTGGTACCACGAGTCTCCCATTAAAATGTTGGCCTCCCTATGAGTTGATCGAGTAAGACTCCACACTATCAGCTAATAATTGGCACACTTTGTCTTGGAAGAATCGATCCTATGACTGTACTTTCACAACCTGCATGAAAATCTCGAGAGTGACACCTAAAACTGATATGCACGCTCAGGCGATCTCATCGACTCTCCTCCTTCCAGACCTCCGCTAACTCCCTCGTAGTTCGTCAGCTCAATGCATCTGCCACCTTGTTAGCCTTACCAGGATGATACGAAATGTCAAATTGGTATTACTTCACGAACTCGAGCCATATCCTCTTTTTCATATTCATATCCTTTTGTGTGAAGAGATATTGAAGTGATTTGTGGTCCACGAATAGCGTAAACTGCTCCCCGAAAAGATAATGTCTCCATATCCTCAAAGTAAACACAACCTCTGCCAACTCAAGGTCTTGTGTGGGGTAATTCTTCTCATCGGGTTTAAGTTTGCTATATGCATAAGTTATGGCCTTCTCCTCCTGCTGTAATATAACCCTAAGTCCTTACAAGGATGCATCCGTATAAATCCGGTACTCCACTCCTCCCTTAGGTAATGTGAGCATAAGTGTTGAAATCAATTTATCCTTTTGCTCATCAAAAACTAACTAATAGTGATCAATTCACATAAACGGTACCCCCTTGTGAGTCAGATTCATTAAGGGACCCGCAAATGATGATAATAATCGGTCAACCCCAGAAATCTATGAATCTTTGTCGGTGTCGTGGGATGTCCCTGATGATGCTGAAATCTAGCACCACCAGATAAGTGATGATGAGCTCAAACACTAGTAACCATGGCATCCATAGAGATGTAAGTGTATAATTATATAGAAGTAGATGAGTATAAGAGGAATAAGACAATGATGTATAGTGGTTCAGCCAATTCGGCCTACATCCACTGTGAGTGTGTGTGTTCCACTAAGTATGGGCACTAATGGCCTTGGATACAATGCACATAAGCTCACTTTCTCTCTCTACTATGTGTACAAGCAGAGTTTTTTCTAGGGTTAGAATTATCCATCCATCGATCCCCTTGTAGGGTTGTAGGTGACAAGTATATATAGGTCTTGGGGGGTGTAGTATACCCCCCAAGTATGCATGGTGCATGTGAATGATGATTTAGCCAATCTCTTGCTGACACCTGTAAATGCCAAATGATGACATAATATTCCCTCACATGAGGGGGTGATTCGGTTGTAACGGTCTTCCACGTGTCCTTTGAGCCTCACGCACACTGTTCCACGCGTCTCCCAAACCACGCGCTGTGATGACGTCACCCTCGGCCTGTAACACGAGGCCGAGGGCAAAGTTCCTTCTAATAGTGAGTCAGGCCCAATTTAGGCCTCGTATTGTCGTCTGGGCCTGATGAAGGGTCGTCTGGAGCCTGATGAAGGGTCGGCCCCTTGAAGGGTCGTCCGGGCCTGATGAAGGGTCGGCCCCTCGGAGGGTCGTCCGGGCCTGATGAAGGGTCGCCCTCGGAGGGTCATCTGGAGCCTGGTGAAGGGTGAGGCAATCTTGGGCTCATCTCGAGGAGGGCGCCCTCGGCCTGGCCGAGGATATATATGGGCATATCAGTCCCCACTCCCTCACCATCAATACCTTACTCAAATCAATAATAATACCCTGTCGGACACAATATGGCCTAGAAACTATACCTCATGTAGCTTAAATCTGCACTTATAGAATTTGGTATATAACTGGAGGTACCGTAATGTCTGCAGAACCATACACAGATGCTCTGCATGCTCATCCTCAGTGCGTGAGTAAACCTAAATGTCATTGATGAACACTATCACGGTCTGGTCAAGAAACTCTCTGAATACCCTATTCATGACATCTATGAACATTACTCGCGCATTGGTAAACCCAAACGGCATAAACCTGAACTTACACGATCCATACCACGATAAAAAAGTGGTCTCAGGAATGTCCTCCTCTCATATGCATAACTGGTGATATCTCTATCTCAAATCAATCTTGGAGAAGTATGTGGCTCCTCTCAACTGGTCAAATAGGTCATTAATCCTTGACAACGAATACTTATTTTGTATCGTGACCTTGTTCATCTCCCCGTAGTCTACACATAAGCGAAGTGAACCATCCCTTTTCTTCACAAAAATCACCGGCACACCCCACGAAAATGTGCTCCATCGAATTAAACTCTACCCAAAGAGCCGCTGAATCTGCTCTCTTAACTCCCACATCTCTGAAGGAGCCATGCAATATGGTGATCGGTTAATCGGTCTCAAATTCGATGCTTAGTCGATATAAAAATTAATCTCCTAGCTGGGTGGTAACCCGGGTATCTCCTGGAATACATCCTCGAAATATCTCATAACTGGAATCGAGTCTAATGAAATAACTACCTCATGTGAGGTCTCCTCGTAAATGTAGTATAAGTGTGTGTGTGCTAACCCCCTTACAGAAGAGGCTACGTTCCTTTCGTAGTAGTCTAACGTCACCTTGTAACCCGCTAACTAATCCATGCCCAGAATGACATCATACCCCTCCATATCTAACACAAGAAGGTCTGCTACAAAGCTCACTCTCCTAATAATGATGTCTACTCCCCTACGTAACGAGTTTATAAGTGACCCTCTACCCAACAGTGACTCTACACACATAAGGCAAGTGTTGGTTGTCTTTAAAAGACCGGTTGCTCGTTCAAATCTAATAGAAATAAAGGAATGTGACGCGCCCATATAAAAAATAATCCCACCCTCAAGCCCATGAATATGAACAATTCCCTCAACTGCTAGCGGTGCCTGAGGTGCTTGTGGTATGGTCACGTCTTGGACGTTATACACATACCCGTAATGCGTCTGCCTCTGTGACTGTGGGGCTAGTAGAGCTGGTGCTGCCAGAGGCATCTATGCCTACTGGGCACCCTATTGCTACAACCTACCCTTCTATGGGCACTCTCTCTTTATATTCTCTGCCCAGCCACAAAAAAACAATGCCCCAAGAAATCCCCCTGTCTCTGGCCCTGACGAGGCTGGCCCTGGTAGCCTTGGCTTTATTGGCCTCCCTCATTATTCCCTTCGACCTGAAGGCCCTAGGGAACCTGCTGCTACTGATTAGGACCCAGCTAGACCTGTTTAAAACCTTGACCCTCCGATCGGTATCCTCATGATCTAAACCTCTTGGCCTGATCCCCCTATCGGGAATCCTGCCCCTGCTGTCTCACCACCTGCTATTGTGGTGCCCCACTGGCACTACTCCCTCTTATTTTACTTATTTGTCTTGGCTCGTTCGCTCTCTTGCCTCCTTTCAGGTGGAAGCGGTGGTCTTGGCAGTGTAAAAATGCAACATTAACAACCTCTATATAAGTCTGTAACGCTGAGTTCCCAAGTAAATGTTTCCTAATCCTCCGAGCTAGCCCATTCATAAGCTTGAGCTTCTTCTTTTCTTCGGTATTCACCTCATCTGGCACAAGTTAGCTTAACGAGTGAACTCCTCCTCATAACCAACAACTGAATGATCACCCTGCGTAACATCATTAAATTTCCACCTCATCTTTGTCTGAACAGCTGACAAAAAGTACTTTCGATCAAATCGCTCCCAAAACTCTGCAATCGGCATCGTATCCCTCTTCGCTGAGGTGGTAACAGACTCCCACCACTACAATGCGACCCCCACAAGTCTGAATGTAACAAGCATCTATCTATGAGTGCCTTTGTACTCAATCATGCGTAGATGACGTTGTAGGTTCTTCTTCCACCGAGATGCTAGTATAATATCTGAGCTCCCCGAAAACTCCCGTGGGTGGCCTTTCTGAAAAGATTCCCTAGCTTTCTTTCAAGACAACGTCCCTGATTGGACCTGAATCACTGGTGCCACTGCGGCACTGGCTAGGTCTATGAAAAATGGATGGCCATGGCAATCATGGCTACGTTGACTGCCTGGGCCACTATCTCGGCCACCTGTGTAGTCGTCACCAACCTCAGTGGTGCTTGCGGAGGCGGTTGCGATACCTCCATCTCCTGATGAGCCTTTCTCACCTCATCTCGAGTTTCTGCTCTAGCCGGTCTACCTCTCGTATGCGGCATCTAAAATTTAAAATGAGTTGTATGAGTTCACAGTCAATACATAGTTTAATAGCAAAAGTACTATATCTCAAACACGTGTAGATAAAAGCAACAGTCCTAATAATAGGGCTCTATATTAAAAGAATGTTATGCTGAAATCGTAGTAAGCTATACAGATCCTATGAAAACTTAAACCCGATGCTCTGATACCATTTGTGACACCCCTCCCAATTATATACCGGGTGATCAAACCTTTATTAAATTAAAACACGTTTCTTATTTGGTTCATTCTTAGCATCACTGTCGAAATCCATATTAATTACTAATCACCTATTAGTTAGTAAGCCGGTGTACAATTTTATCTTTCATTAAATAGATAACAACATGTGGAATAAAATAAACTACACTAAACACAGTAATAAAGTCTAAACCATCACACTGTATAAATTAATAACTTACCCAATAAACCATCGGTTGCAAATTTCAAATCCAAATAATAGTCCAACAAAGAATAAACAAATCCGAATACAAATCTGAACTGAACAAATTACTAAAGGGGCAACACTCCTAAAATGAAATACTGTGATAAGGAAATCTTAATCTAGGAATGAACAACTGAAGCGTCTAGTCCAAATCCTGCATGCATCCACACATGTTGAAGTTACGCATCCCTGAAGTAGATAATCAAGTCTGACGTCCTTGTGGCCCTAATAGGTTTTGAAACTATCTTTAACAAGGGTTAGAACCCAAAATATTAGAAAAATAGTTGCAAGTGATTAAGTTTGCAGTAATTAAATTGCATGAATACTTTTCTTATTTAAGCTAGTTTCACACTCCCTTGAGATAATACTCACCCCTCAACTAATGTGAGCACATACCACTTCCTTCATAACCCACCTAGTTGTACTACCCCGTCTAAGTAGTCTTGTTATGAACGCTTCCTGACACACTAATCTAGCCCGAGTAAACTTGATATTGAATTATAAGTTATTTCACGCATTAACTTAATTAATCATATCTAACAACATTAAACAACAGTCTCACTAGTTATATAAATAATACAATTTCGCTTCATGTATCTCACCCTCATATAATTATTTACACTAATATATATGTATTAATATATTACAACATTCACACACATGCCGTATATGATATCCATCCTCCCACATAATAACTCACCGGATGCTTTCTCTAAAATGATATCACCCCAGGTATACTCAATCCAACCCGGATACTACGAGACGATTAACTCACACTGAATTAGGCAATAAAACAATAAGTGTAGTGGAGGCGTTCATAGTTCCCCGAGTGTGAGACCGAATCATACCGGAGACGTCTCACCCCAAAAAGAATCACAACATAATATACCGGACGCTATGATCTGGGGATTATACTTTCCCTAATTTCATGAGCCAGGGGTTTTACCCACATCACGCAACCTCCTATGATAGCACTAGAGGGGTACGAATTTATAAAAACATTGAACTCTGATATTTAATAAGCACGCAAGCATATATATACTATCACACTATCCTTACATATATACTAGGGTATGCCCATGCCTGAAGGCGCGATGATAATTTTTCTAAATATTAAGTCATGTATAATTTTAGTCAAAAAGTTCCTATCTAGCAAATATAATTGCAACCAATTTTAAAAATTTAGATAAATTTTCCTCTATAAACAACAGTACTAATAGTCCGTCCCGGATCTCGTATAAACAACATTAATGTGTCTAACATATAAACACGTATGGGAATAATGAAGACAACCTATACACCAATACGTCATTGAGAAAATAATATAATTATGCCAAACTATCCATAACCACCATATTCTCAGTAATGTACAACTTGATTGCAAAACTATCAAACATTGTCAATTGAAAATTTTAGGGAAATCCCACCATTAGAGATCATAGTGTGGTACCCAACTTGTTCACCCACAACATTAATAATCCTGAAAAAAGTAGAAATAATTTACAAAGTGACATTAAAAATTACACTTTTACTTCATTCGATCCATATAATTCTTCCATACCTGCAATAATTGATGAGACAAAAAAATATTTACGGCATGTCTAGTAAGGCCATCAAAATAAAAATAAAAATAAAAAAATACCTCTCCTTTAAAGGATAAAAAATGGAGCAATTAGTGCCTTTCAAACACAATTATAATATCAAACTACTAACTATAATCAAATCAAGAATGAAACACTTGCAATAGCTGATTAAAATCTAGAATTTTGGAGCACTACCAACTCTGAGAAAACTCTATAACAGTTAATTGAAATCTTGGAGAACTTGTCATTCTTATTGCATTATAAAAAAAATAAGAATACATTGTTTAACAACAAACGTAATTGTTTTCGTATGGAGGACTTTTTTTCAAATAATTTTACAATTTCATCCTATACCCTTTAATCGAAGATCTGATACTTTGTGCAACACTAAAAATAAAACAACACGTGATATTGAATGGCGGTGAGAGCAACAAAGAGAGAGATGTGGAAAATTAAAGAAAGTACCTCGCAAAACCCCTGAAGAATATGTAATGAAGAACTAGTATGTAAAATTAAAGAAAGTACCTCACAAACCCCTTGAAGAATTAAATTTGTTGCCTATAATATGTCGCTGATTTACATAAGTCGCGGATTTAGTCCCCTATTTTAACACTACAATTCGAACAAACATGATAAACCTGTTGCTTGTAAAATCAATGGCAAAGGAGAACAGAATTGTATAATATCAATGGCAAAGTCACAAACATGGGAAACCTGTTGCTGCTTATAAAGAAAAGTACACAAAGGCAAAGGAGACCAAAATTGTATAATATCAACCTGATGCCTATAATATCAATGAATTTGTGATTATTTGAGTCCATATTAAGGATTTAAAATACATATCCATGCAAGTTGATCACAACAAATATCAAACTTAAACAACTATATATTATTAACAGAAATATGTGAAGCATGGTTCCCCTTACAAACAATATTGTAGCTTGTAAAGTATGTGCGCCTCTGCACATTGAGTTGAACCAACGGTTTCCTTTCATCCAATTGATTTAGCCCATGAATATGTCACCAGTAATCGCCATGAACATGGACCATCTCGAAAATGGTGGAATATATTTCCATGTCGAACAATAATCTTCTGTTGTGTAACCTTCGATACAAATTTAATAAAAGTGTGTCAGTCACCACAAATCCTAAGGTTATTCATAATTCGAATAGGCGATCCACTCGGTGAGTTCATAATCCCAAATGCAACAACAATCTTCTTACTATATAACAAAATTTTATTCTTTTTTTGCTCTTCCTCCACAATATGAAGAACAAAATTCTTATCGGGCATATACCCCATTTCTTAAAAGCGTCGATTGAAATCGCTTAACGCCACGTAGATATCTTCACTCTAATCATGGGACCTATCCCCTGTTTGGAAATAATTCACCTTATTCTTAATTTGAATCCATCAAATTACCATGGGTAAGTACACAACGTGGATCCTGAGAAGTTTATTTCAAAATAATGTGGCATGTGTGAGAGTGGCATAAGTCAACAACATGTGTGGATAAGAATAGCACCAGTATGTGTGGATAGCAGTAGCAGAAGTGTGTGAGAGTGACTTAATAATATAAGAACTCAAATGTCAAAACACAAAAATCCCCATATCATTAACCTCTAAAAAATCGTAAGTTAGAATAATATGAAATAAATAGCCTGCCACATTAATAATATCAGAATACATTTTTGGGAGATTCATTGAGAAAGTAATAAAATGAAAATAAAAAGAAATAGGTTAATATGTATTTTAAGTGTAAGTGCAATGAACTATTTGCATATCAAAACCACAACATCTGACGGGAAACATAACAGTAACCCCATTTTGAATATGTGCATACATAGAAAAAATAAGTATACCTTTACCCTCCTTTGAACAGTCAAATCTTACAAAAACTCATGATTCCTATAAAAACATGCATGGCCATGGAGTTTCATTCCTCTAGACAAAGACTCCACAGTATGAAATCAATGGAGGAAATCGTTGAAGCGGTATATCCTTGATTCAATCGTTGAAGAAGTAGCGGTCTGGAGTAGGCCATTTTGAAGCAATAGAGTTCAAATCATCAAAATCAATTTAATTGAATAAGAAAGTTCAACAAAAAAGAGTAAAAATGATAGATGGATGATGAAACCACCTACAATTCTAAACAAATGAAAAGGTTAATAAACTAATACTCTACTTAACCTTAGAAACAACATTTTAATCAATCATCTGCTACATTATTATAGAAATTTAATTCGAGTTTAATTGAAAATCATCTTAAGCATTAATAACTATTAAGTTTTATATACACATTCAACAAAACTCAAAATATCCAGAAATAGATTGCAATATAGAGAACAACACATTCCCCAAAAATATATTACAACCAATGTGATATGGAAATAGAAATTAAGAGAGTCGAAAATGAAACAAACCAAAAACATAATGTCTGAAGTTAGAAACCTTTGAATAAGATTTTTTAATCATGTTTTCCTCCAACCACTCTTCATGTGCTCTTTTCACTGTATCACGGTCCAAACAAGAACTGATTCATATTCAACTTGAGTGTGTTTAGTCAATAGATAAAGATGATATAAAATTAAGGTCCATTATAGAGGCCATGTTAATTGACTTTGAAAAAGAACTCAAACGCACAAAAAGAACATAAATCCTTGAATGACCATATGAAACTAAACTCAACCATAACCTTTCATTAAATGACTAAAATGAATCACAAACACAACCTTTCATTAAATCAAGAACATATATGTATAAGACATGTATAATACCACAATAAATACTAAGAGATAAATGTGATGGCTATTCGCTTGAGATAAAAATCTCTGAAAATGCAGGAATATTAACAAAAAATGTCACTTACATGTTGTTTAATGGGTGAAATCAAGACAAGGCCTTAACATAATAAATGAAATTCAATAAAAATAATAAAAATAGGGAATTTCTAAAACACTAACATTTCTTTTGAATAAAACTAATAACACAAACGAAAATCGAAGGGTTATTTCTAAAATACTAACATTGCATTAGAATACAACTCTCTGATTTGAGTCCCCAAAATTTTCCAAACACCATATTTGAACGTGTGAAGACAACAATGACCACAGGGTTATTTCATCGAACACTTTTTATGCCCTACAAAAAATGAATCACAACCCCAAAGAGGAAAACATCACTAAAATATGAGTACATCAATACAAATCCCAAATAATGTATCATTATAAAAAAAATATAAATAAATTCACAAGACCTACTGACTCGTATAAGATAGAAATCTAAAACTGAACAGAAAATTCATTATTTTAAAATAAATATCAAAACCCCCAAATCTTACAAACTCAATGATGATGGTTATGTCACTACAATAAGTGTATGAGTGCGCACATGTGTAGGAGAGTGAGGAGATAACCCATAGGAGTGTGTGAGACAGAGCGAGAGATGGATAAGTGTAAGGGGGCGGATGAGGGAGAGTAGGATTTGTGTGTTGTGACTAGATAGGAAGGAGAGTGAAAATCGGGAGAGATGATATGGGATGGATAGTTAAGGTGTGTGGAAAGTATGATAGAGAGTTTAGTTTAGATACGTTTAGTAATTTACCCTCAATTTTGAATTTTAATCTAGAGGGGGAAATCAAAGATTTGAGGGGTAAAATAGTTAGTGCCAGAAAAACTCATCTTATGACATCATAAGGTATATCTTATAACATAAAAATGGAGGTTTTAGTGAAATAGTAAATTTACTTATTTCGATTATTTAATAAAGAAATATTGAATATGAGTGTTATTGGATAGATCTTAACGAGTAGATTTCAAATTTTGTTAATTTTGAATATGTAGATTTGAAGTTATGAACTTTTAAAAAATTGATGATTTTTTTATATGAGTTGTCAAATGGTATATTTGTCATTTTCAGGGTCTTTTTAATGCAAAGACTAAATTTATAAAATTGTATAGTGTGTCATATTTTTATACACTTTTGAATTGAGTTGCACATTTCTCCAAAACCTCCTTTTTACAAACAACCAATCAGGTACACTCCATGTATCAATAAGACACTCACACAATCACGCCTCGAGTCAAGGTGTATATAAAAAGAGTGTTTCTAGGGAGATCCTCAAATTGCACACAAAATAAAAATCCGGTGATGTGTCAAACGTGTATTGATTACAAACACAAAAATACCCACCAATACCGGTATGACACATCAACGAATTTGAGTTTTGTGTACAATTTTTTAGAATCTCCCTAGAATTATTCATATAAAATATCTCTCAATATATATTCATTATTATTATTATTTTAGTTTGACTCCAAGCTGAACTGTCCTAAAATAAGAGTTCAATTAAGATACCAGTTTACCTACCGAAGAGCCTTTCTTCATAACAATATCTCTCTCACATAAACACACACACACGAAAAAAACCTTTATAACCAGAAACAAATGTGTAACCTAAAAAACATAACCAAATGGATCATCCAAAGAAACGAATCATTGATTTCACTATATTAACACTTTTATCCTTGTTAGTTAAAATATATAATTTTGTGTGTTGTCAAATTAAAATATGAAATAAATCACATTTATGCAATAAATAATAAGATCAATAATAAATAAATAAAAACTTACAAACGAAGACGATGACCGAGTCCAATGATTGACGTTCTCTCCTTAAGAAAAAATGTGCTTCCGCTACGGTGCTTATGGCAATGAACAATGAGCGTTTGTCTCTCAGGATAAAATGGTCTTGACACCCCCAAGAAGCACTTCAGTGTGCGTGCTCCACGAACCAATTGTGTTTGATACTCGATCGAGAACAAACAGTATAGATAATATTTTATCTCTTTTTTTTAAAAGAAGACAAGTCTTGTATTTATAGAATCAAGGTGCTTTTTCATCAAAAGACATGTCTTTTATAAAATAGTCACTTTAGGGACATTTTTCATGAGTTGTCACAACTTATGGTGACCTTTAGGGACGTTTCTGAAAAATAGTCACTATATAGCTAATAGTCACAACCTTTAGTGACAGTTACGAAAATTCGTCCCAAAAAACTAAATAAAATTTTCCAATAATTTTCATACGTAAATGGGGCACTTTGAAACCAAATTTCTTACTCATCTTCTATCCATTTTTACCAAATGAATATATTTCATAACTCGTCTTGCTATAAGGAACACATACGTACTTGGTCCCACTACGTTTGAAGTGTGGATCCTACTTTTATGATGCCTTAAAGTTGATCAAAATATTAATTTGGTTATAAAATAATTTGTGTAAAAAAACACAATATTTTCCAAAAATCCCCCACATTTTACTAGCCAAATATGAACGCGATGTCTTTAATTGATCAACTTTTACAGCGTAAACTGAGAAGTGGCCCCTTCTTAGTGCTAACTGAATCGCTCATAATTAGGTTGTTCTGTTGAACCTAATTCTAGGGATCTCTAGTCATTTCAGTTAGGCTTCCATTATGGCAATTCTTTTAGGTTTTAACCAGCTATAAGCCCATTCCCCTTGATGAACTTCTCTTACTCTCTTGTTAGTGGATCCACAATTATCTTATTAGGCCTAATGTTATCACTAACATAGAGAGATTTATTTATAAACTTATGTCATGACTAAAAGTCGCGACTTGCCGAAAAACTATATGCCTTCTCAAGCAATGATTGTCAATTGCAATAACAAACATTAGAACTGTTATCTAGAATCATCCTCTTTAAAATTATCACGGTACCTTTTTTTCTAAGAAATAATATTCATATTCCATCATAAGAGGATTTCCAAACATTAGCACCTCTAATTGTGCTAATATATCACTCAGAATACGAGTCTCAAGAATCATATATCGTTTTTAATATATTCATAATTTTCTAATGTTTATGTCATTTGTCACTTATATCTTAGTATCCATATGGATACTGAACTACTAATTTGTACTTTAGACTCTTTGATCCATTATCTTTATTCTGAAGATTTGTGTACAAGCTTAATCATTTACAACTCCTCTAAACAAATGCACATTGGAAATACTATAGTACATTAAATGCACTTATACAATCAAATAATAAATATTCAGTCGTTTTTATCCTATGTTCAATAGGAATCATCTTGTCTTTCTATTTTTGGATAGAAATCGCCGCCTTAGATAAACATCCCCTTATTTATCATAATTCATACAAAGGTTCTCAACCTTTCCCATAAAATTTTATTGTGGTCTAATGTGATGAGAATATCACTTATAGAAAACATATAGCTTCCCCCACAATTTCAAACATAAATTTGAAATTATACGAATTGTTACATTTATTCTCAACCTCCAAAAGCTTTATTTTTCTTCAAAATGCAACGACTTAGGAGCTAAATAAAATTCAGTTGAGACGAGTTTCTCTACTTTAGTAATTTTAGGCATTTAATGGTATATATATTCTATGATCATGGACTTAAAAAAATCATAATATAAAATATGTAATTTGGTTACTTGTCCTTCTTTGACTTCACAAGTTGTGGAGTCTTGAGTTTACACATAAGTCTCCAATGAACATATAATTTGATTCTACCTTCTTTAAAGCAGTCGTGAAATCTCTTGGTTCTGAATATCTTGATCATTTCTATAAATTCATGATTTAATTCTATACCATTTTTAAATCAGTCGTCAAACCGCTCGGTTCTGAATTTTGAATCATAAATCCAATAAATAGATCTGTAATCATGCCACGCTAATTTTTCTCCATTGCAGAACAAGTTCGACAATCACATAGACAAACACATTCAATTGGAAGTATAAAATTCCACCAAAATGATTTTATATATTATGAAAAGGAATGTATCACTTTATAACTCCTAAAGATTCTCATATCTTTTACAATTTTCATCGCATTTTATAATATTCAATAAAATGTCCATTTCAATGTAATACATCTTAAGAAAATATATACATGCACTGTCACTTGTTCATGTCAATCTAGAAAAACTCACCATATCAAATATATTGAGGTATACCAATATTAATTATTGTCCCCTCTTTATTTTACTCCCATTGAATTTTCAGGCATTTTAAGATTCATACGCATTGTATGATTATATCACTGATACTCATGATATTATAAAATCTTTAAATACAATGTCTATTACATAATTTTTAAATGCATAAGTCAAAAGAATGCATGCATTGCAATGTTTAACAAACACACCGATATTAATAGACAATGCATTATACTTTTTCTTGACACAGGAGAATAAAATCAATTTAAATGTAATATCGAGATTAGACATGAGTTATCACAACAATGAAATATTGTAATTATGCATGGAATGCATCTCAATTCATGTAACTAAATGTATCATATTTTCGTTCATGTAATCTCATTTAATTTGGTGCACAATATATACATATAACTAGTTTTGTCATCATACTTCACTAAATGTGCTTTAACGGATAACCCAAAAAACTATATAATGACACTAAAATAGTATTATCACACATATACATGTAGCTATACAAGAGGCCATACTATCATCGCATATATTATTTTTACATTACTTCATGTAAAGTGTTTAATAACATACATAAATACTTGTCATTACAGGTATGACATCACATCATTATATATATATTTATTTATTTTCAATATTTGATAGTGCAACAAAATTAGCATTTAATTATGACTCTTTCCAAGTGAAATTATCACTATTAATTCGAATGAGATACATGTGAAAATACGAAGGAAAAAAATTGAATCAAACACACTTTTGTTTTCAAAGACGTGCAATCGAATACATCACAAAAGATGTGAAAAAGATTTGTCACGTTTTATACATGTATATAAATACACATGATTATTACGCAATAACATATATGTCATTTTAATAGACACATACTCATGTGCCCATTATATCATCATTCATATTATTATATTTTCATGATGTAAAGACCTCTAAGTTTTGAAGTAATAAAACTTTCAAAAGTTAAAAACGCAAACTATCATAAATTTGCTCATGTTTACTCATGAAATTCTTTCTGAATTAGACATGTTAACATAAATTGCCACATTAATCCCAAGAATCGCATATTTCTTAATTATATAAGACGAAACCCAATCATCGTGAAATATATAGAGCACCCAGATATAAATATAGAATTATAAATCAACAGTTACCCATTAAACAAGTATTTTCAAAATGTCACACGATTTAGAGGCAACAACTATATTGGGTATTTATTGAAAATAATCATGTCTTTTTCGTTTAAATTAATTATGTATCTACAATGGCATCTATTCAAATTTTAATAAGAAATCAACAATGTATCTACCATTTAAGTAAAGGTTAGGCACAAAGGAAAAAAAAACTTATGCCATGACTCCTACCTCGTCATGGCTCAAACCAATATAATGATGGTTGAATTTCTAATCATTGTACTCATGTAATAGATGATATAATATTCTGATACTTGATATCAGTTTAGAATCCAAAACAATTCTTTCACATCTTATGTATTAACTCACGCCCTCAACAAAATGTTGGCTTCAAAACTACTTTCATAAAACAAATTGAAGACGCATATATCTATATATTACATGCACAAAATATTATATTCACACCAGATTTTAATAATAATAAAAAGAATTGCTTTAACCAAAAAGAATTTATCCTCCCCCCTTTTTTTTCATTTTGATGATCACGAGAAATTTATAATTTGCACCCCCATTGCAATAAAGACATTTAATTGAAGTGACGGTCGGAGTGATGGGTTTCACCGTGGAAAATTTTGAAAATTATTCTGTAAAATCATACTTGGTTCTCCATAACTAATCTGACTATACACACATATATTTTGTATCTATATGCTTTTGTCTTATCAAACTATTATGCCTTCTATGTTAGATAACATAATAAGTGTGTTTTTTCACATGATTAGAATTTTGTTTTAAAAGACGTTGAATGATTATAGAATGTCCTCTAATTCAAATTTATCATCCATGTCAGTATATCTGAATACATGATGCAATGAACCATTAGAATTACAATTTTCATTACTGCTATCGATTTCTGAAAGGTGCACAACCCATGATTTAGATAAAAGTTTCTACAATTGAATATTACATGCGATAGTAATATCGACTTGTAACGTAATAACAAAAATCACAAATTAAAAAAAATTGTCTTAAGATTGTTAGTTAAAATGTGTATTTTTGTGTTTTATCAAATTATAATAGGAAATAAATCATATTTATATGCAATAAATAATAAGATCAATAATAAATAAATAAAAACTTACAAACGAAGAAGATGACCGAATCGAATGATTGACATTCTCTCTTTAAGACAAAATGCGCTCCCGCTACGGTGCTTACGACAATGAACAATGAGAGTTTGCCTCCGAGGATGAAACGGTCTCGACACGCACAAGAAGCTCTTCAGTATGTGTGTTCCATGAACCAATTGTATTTGATACTCTATCCGACTCGATCGGGAACGGGCAGATAATATTTTTTCTCTCTTTTTTTTTTAAATGAAGACAAGTCTTGTATTTATAGAGAACAAAATGTTTTTTCATGAAAAGACATGTATTTTAGAAAATAGTCACTTTAGGGACGTTTTTCATGAACTGTCACAACTTATGGTGAACAATCACGACGACATTTAGGGATGGTTCTAAAAAACAGTCACTACAGTCACAAGTTTTAGCCACAGTTACGAAAATTCGTCCCAGAAAACTAAATAAAATATCCCAATAATTTCATACGTAAATGGAGAACTTTGAAACCAAATTTCTTATTTATTATTTGTCTCTTTTTACCAAATGAATATATCGCGTAGCTCGTCTTGCTATAAAAAACACATACGTGCTTGGTTCCACCACATTTGAAGTGTGGATCCTATTTATATAATGGTTCAAAGTTGACCAAAATATTAATTTGATTATAAAATAATTTGTGTAAAAAACACAATATTTTCCATCAATCCTTTAGTTTACTCTATGTTTTTATATCCAACCAAACCAAGGGCAATACTCTTTCCTCTACAAAATTTCCGGTTTCGACCCTCAACCACAGTAAACATCTAAAATTACGACCTCTTCCTATATATTATATATGATTCTAAAACATGGTTTTGCTTATTATAATTTGTTATATATATTTTTTTTGCAGTTTAACGTGACAATCTATAGAAATGAGCTGGACGAAACATTAGCAGACGCAGCAACCGAGGGTAAAACGGTAATTATTGCCATTGTTAACAATTCCTACGTGGAGGGTGATAAACCCATGCTTGATCTTTTTTTAGACGGGTTTTGGCTAGGGAATGGAACTAGAGATTTAATAAATCATCTTTTAATCGTGGCCGTTGATGATACGTCATTCTAACGTTGCCGGTTTTTGAGGCTCCATTGCTACAAGCTTGAAATGAACGGTGGAGATTTCTCGGGGGAGAAGCTTTACATGTCTGCTGGGTTTATTAAGATGTGTGGAGAAGATCATTATTTCTTGGGGAGGTGCTTAAACGTGGGTACAACTTTATCTTCACGGTACGTTTTATTTGTTTTGAGATATATCATTGCTTGTTTTTGTAACGTATTTTATGTTGCAGTTTGTGCATGAATGAACTTCTTCAAGGGTAGATGATCACATGTTCAGTCAGGTGGGATCACACAAAAGTTAAGGGGTCTTTATTATGGTTTCTGCTTCTCATTAAGTTTGTTATTAAAGATAATTGGACTCTTGTTTCTCAAAATGGAATGAAAAAGGACAAAAAGTAAAAAAAAAAAAAAAAAAAATCAAATACCAAAAAGCCCTCAAATATTTTTTAATACACATTTAGTCCAAAAAGTTTCTTATTCTCTTATCTTTAAAGGTCCGCGTCAGCGGCATGATAAAACTTTTTTGGCATGGTGAAGGAAATTTTAGTACAAAATAAAAAAGGCTTGGACTATACGTGTATTAAAAAAAGTTCGAGGTACTATTTGATATATGCCCCCCAAAAAAATATATGGGTCATTTAGGATTTGACCCCTATTTCTCAAGTTCTGTATCACTTTGAGCACAAAACTTTATCGTATTATCCCTTTTGGTTAAGGATGATTTTGAATCGGTTTGGTCGGCAAATGGAGTATACTAATACCATCCCAACTTTGAAATCATCAAGTCAAAATTATCAATTTTACCAGCCGGTACACCAACTCATAAACCAAAACCAAACCGTGCGGTACATCGATAAAATCTTTTTTTTGTGATAAAATCGATTTTTCAGAAAATACGGTAGATTTCGGAAAATTTCTATTTATAATAAATTTGATACAACTCGGTACATAATGATAATTTGTTGTACCACTTACCTAAACCTTTTGTGTGCATATTTAAAAAAAATAAATAACATAATTGTGTTGTCTCCATAACTATATATAAACATTTAACTCCAAAATAAACATCACAAATTACAATTCAAGTTACACTATTGTCCAAATAACTCGAACAAATATCAACTCGGGTCGTCTCATTCAATAACAAACCAAAATGAAAATGTTTCACGTTCTAGGAGGGAGGAGAGAGGAAAAGGTGTTGCTTTGTGAGATGGGAGAGCTGTAAGTTATGGTGTTAGAATATGAACCATCAACCCTAGTCTTATTATAAATTGTGTTATGAATGATCCAAGGACTATAAAATCTTATATTGATCCAAGGGGTGTAAAATTTTGATCACTTAAAGAAAAACAAAGAGCTTATAAAATAAGTGTGGTTACGTTTGACTTTAGCCATTAGGTATTTTTGTTTGATTTAATTTGGTATTTTCATATTGGTAAATTTGATAATATCATTTTGGTATTTTCGATACATTAATTTCGGTACTTCATTTCAATATGGTACAATCACTAAATCGGTTTTTAAAATGTTAAAACCAAAACCAACTACAAAAAATTCGGTAGTTTCGGTTTCGGTAGTTTCGATTTTTGTAAGTAAAAAAATGTAAACTATTACTATTAATTTTCGGTAAAAAACGGTACAATACGATTTTTTAATGTACCGCGAACACCCTTACTTTTAGTACTCACTATAAAAAAAACATTTCTTAAAAAGTAAAAAAATAGTGTCAAAATACTTCATAAAAAGTGAAAATGACCCATATTGATTGAAAAAGGGGGGCAATGAACTCATTTCGTTGCAATAACCTCTGTGTCACTATAAAAATGTAAATGAAAAGTCCTTTGAAGAGGTAACTACAACAATAAGGATAGTTCAAGGGAATTGAAAAAGTCATTTTGGTGACAAACACCATAAAATAAAATTTATGGGGGTTAATTTCAACAAGTTTTTAGGCTTTACTCCCCCTTCTTTTTATAAGTAAATGATTTCGTTAAATGAAACTAATTAAGGGACATAACTTGTATATACGAAGTATACCTAACAAAGAAATGGGCCAGCTACACCGCGACCCTCAAACAAAATTCAAACTAACACACTAATCTCCTCTATAGAGTTCCTAAAAAAATCCACAAACGAAAAGAGCGAGAGGATGTGGCTATTCTTATGCCACAGTAAAAGCGTACTCAAAAATTAGTAACAAAGCCTGAATGGAGCAAGTTCCTCCCCTTAAAAACATCTGTGATTCCTCTCCTGCCAAACCGAACATTAGTCTTGCTTTGAGAGTTCTTATTGTTACCCATCCTAAGTATCATTATAATTATAATTAGTCCCATAACCTCGTGAAACCCCGTCTATTTTAATCACAGGTGATCAGTCATTTACCAAAAATAAATAGGAATCTCATTTGGTTCATTCTTAGCATCACTATCGAAAACTTTTTAAATTACTCCCTGGAATGAATCATCATATCTGGTGCCACTGTGGTTGGACACCTAAATGTTTTTTAAAATATATTTGATACGGGTCGGAGCCCAAAACCTTTGAAAAATATTTATCAACTATTTAAGATGTAATAAGAGCAGTTATTATACATATGTTAGTTTCATGCGCACTCTCTTGAGTTCCTCACCTCTCAGCTATAATGCACACAAAACATCTTCTATTTAACCCACCTAACTATGCTACCCAGCCTAACTACTTCCAAAGCATTTATTTAACCACTAATATGCTAAGCTCACCTGTACCGCCCATACGGTACGCTATCGTAAAACCATAATCAATATTTGTCAAATATTATATCAGAATAATTAATTAAGTTTCTTTTACTTAAATTACTTTAGATACTAATTATATATATCTTCTACTACCACATATGAGCAGAACAAATCACACATGTGTATTTATATATTACACTGTTTATATATACAATTATAGCATTCCCAAAACTGAGAACGGCAACGCATGCATACTCTGCCACTGAGCCCATGAACCTCACGTACCACAGTAGGGATTATCGGTTCGAAAATCACCCTTGAACCATAAATCAAATACAAACATAATGGAGGCGAACATAGTCCTAAGCCTTTGGGGTATGCACATACCCAACACAACCAAATAACCGATCACACTGTCATACACTCAGATAGTGATTCCCTAAGTTCTATGTTCTGGGCACACATCCAAAACTCACTCGCATCGTTAAGGTAGAATCTCTCACTGAGCGGAGCCTCCCGTGATAGCAGGTAGAGTAGGTATGCTTATACACATAAGAAGCACATAATAGGTATACACCCAACCTATAATATAATTAATACGTATTTTGTATGTCTCGAATACCCAACGTACTAAATATTCATACGTAATATTCTTTTCTTATTTTTTTCGAGTATCACTCACTACCCGAAGGGTCCTAGTTATCCCTTAATTATTTTCAGTAGTTAATACCTCACTAACCTATTGAATCAATTGTAGCTTATCATCTATGCTTCCTATAACCCTAGTTTAAATTTTTTATACTTATCAAAACGATTTCATTTCATCGGTCCTAATCCTATTTTACCCTCATTAAGACTAAGTCGAGCATTAACTATAGGTGTATTGATATTTTCTAACTCTTATAGTTAATAAAATATTACCAAAGTCCCCCATAATTATTGGTAAAGAAAACCACGTAAATAAACAAAGGGCCCCCTTTTTAGCAATTGTCGGTCGATCGACAAAAATGGATTGAGCCATCGATCGATCAACATCCCTCGATCGATCAATCGATCCTGGGCAAATTCTTCTCCGAAAATATTTTCTCCTATTTTTCCACAATCAAGCCTCCATGAAACTCATCCAAACACCCAACCAAATTAATCAGAGTTCATATAGGAATGTTTAAACAGTTTCTAAAATAAGAATACTCTCAAATCATCATGAAATTCACATTAAACAAGATTAAACTCTCACTTTAATCATATAATCCTAGGTTTACCTTTGTTACATATTCATCTTTAAGAACCTAGATTTATATCATTCTTCTTAAATCCCAAATCTCATATTTCATTTTATATTAACAGGAGGTTGATTCCATAGATTATATCCCAACAAAACATGAATTAAATCCCAATACACATCCCCCAAATCATGTTTTTCATGCAATATAGACCTTACACTACCATCGGTATTATAAGTACTCAAAAATTTTAAGTTTAAACACTTGCCTAAGGATTGAGTGGTCTTATCTTTGTTGCTAGATGATGGATGCATCTTATCCTTGCTCCGATCTTTATTTCGGCAACGACGGTGGTAAAAAAATGGTGTCGGTTGGCTTAAGAAACCTTATCCTACCCTCTTTTTTGGCCTCTCTTATTTTTCAAATATTATAACCCTAGCCTCCCCACTCAAGTGACTGATATATATCTGTAAAATCCAGAGTTTTTTTAACTCTAAACTACCAAATGACCGATACACCCTTACGTAGTACAGGGTTGGTTTAAAAATATCCCGAGACCTAATTAATACATACGAGTACTAAAAAAAATACACACGAGTACTCTATTCCAACTATTTCATCCCATTCAAAATTAATTGTGACCTCGAAATCGCCATCCGAATCACTTTAACCTTAACATAGCCTACAAATGACTTCAAGTTGAGATATAACATAGTCCAGTCGATATTACTCACTACAACGTATAATAATTACCACTTATTATTTACTACACAATTAGTAAATTCATTCCATAAATATAAATCATAATCTCTCTCTCTCGATCAATACATAATAAACACATAATAATTTATTTAATTAAATTACTGCACACGTGTAATTAAAAATACACAAATTAATTAAATTTTAAATGCTCAAAAATACGGGGTGTTACATACTTTCCCCCTTACAAAGGAATTCCATCCCCGAAATTCGGATGTACCTGCGGTAAATAACTCTGGATACTTCTCACGCATATCATCCTCCCACTCCTTCGTCGACCCGTCTATATTGTGGTGCCCCCATAGAACTCTAACCGAGGGCACCACCTTAGGCGGTAGCTTATGCTCACTATGATTAACTATGGCAAATGGTCACTCCTCGTACGAGATATCTAGCTGTAAGTATATCTCCTATAATGGAACGTGCCAATAAGCCCTCTCGCTCCTTTGGTACCTCTTCAAAGATGACACGTGGAACGCATCGTGAATCCGCTGTAAGTTCTCTAGTAAACCCAACCTATATGAAATTACTCCCACACTCTCGATAATAAGAAAAGTTCCCACATATCTCGGTGTTAGCTTCCCTTTTCTTATAGAACCTCATGACTCCTTTCATAGGAGACACTTGTACCAAAACCCGGTCGCCAATCTCCAACTCTATGTGCCTTCTATCTACGTTGGTGTAACTCTCCTGTCTGTCCTGAGCTATATGGATGTGCCCTCGAACCAGCTCAATCTTGACAATTGTATCCTGAATCATCTGTAGTCCTAATAGTTTGTTGTCCCCCACCTCTAATCATCAAGAGGGCGAATGACAAGGCCGTCCATACAGTGCCTCAAATGGTGCCATGCCAATGGTGAACTGATAGGAGTTATTATAAGCAAACTCCACTAATGGAAGGTACTGCTCCCATCCTCCCCCAAAGTCAAGTATATACATAGTCAGCATATCCTCTAACATCTGGTTAACTTAATATGTTTTCAATCTGTCTATGGATAATATGCGGTACTCAAATGCAAATATGTGCCCATAGCCTCCTAAAAACTCTACCAGAAGTGAGACATAAAATTCTTGTCTCGATTTGACACGATATTAATCGAAACCCCGTGCAGTCTAACTATCTATCCGTTGAACAACTATGTGTACTGCTTAGTCTTAAAAGATGTACGAACTGGTAGAAAATGGGCCACCTTAGTCAAGCGATCCACTATCACCCAGATGGAGTTGTGACCTCTATGCGATGTCAGTAACTCGGTAATGAAATCCAAAGAGATACACTCCCACTTCCACATTGGGACCTCTAATGGCTGTAGCATACCTATCAATATCTAGTAGTCTACCATAACTAGATAAAAGATTACACACTTTGAGACAAACTCCGCTATGTCCTGCTTCATCCTTGACCACCAGTACTGCCTACACATGTCTGGTACATATTATCCCAACGGCATAGACCGTAAACCTCAACCCGTGAGACTCTGTCATCACTTCCTGTCTCAAATCTTCATTCTATGGAACACCGAGTCTCCCATTGAAGCGCAAGCCTCCCTCAGAACTAATCGAATAGGACTCATCCTCTGCTACCAACTGACGTACTCGATCCTGGAAAAACTTATCCCCGTCCTGTGCTTTCACCACCAGCATAACAATCTCACGAGTGATTGATAATGTGGACATACAAGCTCTGGCGATCTCGTCATTATGTCGAAGCTCCCTCCACTTCGCTTTCCAAACCTCTGTTATCTCCCCAGTAGGACATCAACTCAACGCGTCTACCACTACGTTAGCCTTTCCAGGATGATACTTAATATTAAATAGGTAATCCTTCACGAACTCTAACCATCTACTCTGCCTCATATTTAGATCCTTCTGCGTGAATAGATACTGAAGTGAATTATGGTCTGTGAACGGGCTGAACTACTTCCCCAGATGGTAATGCCTGCAAATACTCAAGACAAACACAACTGCTGCTGACTCAAGGTCATGTGTGGGGTAATTCTTCTCGTGAGGATTAAGCTTGCGAGATGCATAAGCTATAACCCTCTCCTCCTGTTGTAATACACCCCCAAGTCCCGGCAAGGATACATCTGTATAAACACGATATTCCACTCCACCCCTAGGCAATGCGAGCACAGGTGTTGAAGTCAATTTTTCCTTTAGCTCATCAAAAGCTAACTGACGGTGGTCATCCCAAACAAACGGCACAATCTTGTGAGTTAGGTTCGTCATTGGACTTGCAATCTTTAAGAAACTAAAAGAGACGATAGTATCCAACAAACCTTAAGAAACTACGAACCTCGATCGGTGTCGTGGGTTATTCCACTCCCTCACCACCGATACCTTACTCGGATCAACAACAATGTCCCTGTGGGACACAATATGGTCTAGAAAGTGTACCTCCCATAGCCAAATTAATAATTCTAGAATTTTTTGTACAAATGATGGTCCCACTTATCCTCCGAATGAGAGTAAACAAAAATATCGTTTATGAATACGATCACAAATTGGTCAAGAACCTCTTTGAAAACCCGATTCATAAGATCCATGAACATTGATGGTGCATTGGTTAGCCTAAACGGCATCACCCTGAACTCGTACGATCCATATCGTGTCTGGTTTTAGGAACGTTATCCTCTCTAATACGCAGCTGATGATACCCCAGTCTCAGATTTATCTTGGAGATGTACACTACTCCTCTCAGCTGGTTGAACAGGTCATCGATCCGAGGCAACGGATATATAATCTGAATTGTGACCTTGTTCAACTCCCTGTAATCAATACACAGACGAAGTGAACCATCATTCTTATTGACCAAAATAAAG
The DNA here is from genome assembly GCA_949130495.1 of Sambucus nigra. Classification (NCBI taxonomy): domain Eukaryota; kingdom Viridiplantae; phylum Streptophyta; class Magnoliopsida; order Dipsacales; family Adoxaceae; genus Sambucus; species Sambucus nigra. Next base: position 82,224,569 of record OX422214.1, on the reverse strand, counting down.
ACGCACCCCACAGTGATGTACTCCACAGATTGAAACCCTGCCCTAGAAGTTTCTGAATCCGCTTCCTCAGCTCCATCATCTCCAAAGGAGCCATGTGATAAGGCGCTAGGAAATCATCCTCGTACATGGTGCTAAGTCAATGGTGAACTCAATCTCTCGTTTGGCTGGCAAACCGGATGTTGAAACACCCCATATTTCTAAGTAATAAATATTTAATTAATTCGACTAATTTGAATTACGCATGTGACGTAATTTATTTGGATGAATTATTATGTGGTTATTAAAATATTAATTGAGATATATAATGATTAATATTTATGAGATATAATTACGAAGTGAATAGTAAATAATTATTTTACGTCATAGCGAGTGATAGTGATGTGACGGTACTGTATCTCACAGGGAGTCGAGTGTAGACTATATGAGGTCGAGATAGGAGTTTATTATATGGTGACTCGGATGGTGATTTTGAGGCCAGGGTTGGTTTCGAAAGGGTTGAGATAGTGAAAATAGTGTACCCGAAATTAGTAATTGAGTCCCTGGGCTTTTTTAAATATGACCAGGTCCCACACGGGGGTGTTTTGGTCATTTGAGCTTGTGACATCAGCCTAATTTCAGGATTAAGAGATTTAAACCTAAGTTATGAAATTTTAGGCAGCCATAACTCAGATTAAAACCCTTAGTATTTGAGAGAAGAGAAGATGAAGAAAGTGAGAAGATTTTGGGAGCCAAATCAAAGAGGAATTGGGTGTGTTCTTCTTCAATTTATCTACTACATCACGTAATCAGACCCTATGAGTCTAAATGGGCAAGTGATTATCTTCTTCTTGATTTAATTTGCAGAAATTAAGATTCATATCATAGTAGGTGTAATCAACCCCATTTGGGGGAGGATTGTCACATGTCAAATTGGGTTTGAGGGGATCTAACATTAAATGCGAAATTGATGTCTAATTAATGATGAGATACTATCCTATGATGTTAGGATCTGATTAAAAATCAAAATCCAGTAGTCAATGTTGTTTAATTTTGATTATTGAATTAAAGGGATATGCAATTGCATGGATTTAAAGAAAAACCCGATTTATGAATCTATGAATTTTAATAAGAATCAATGTTGGTGAATGATTTAGGTTAGTATTAGAACATGTTTATAAGTGAAATGAACATTGAATATCCTTTGGTTGAGGTCTAGGTGAAAGTGTTGGAGCTTTGAGGAGTAAAAATGGTGGAAAGGCAAAGCGGGGAAGAAGGTTGTCTCGCCTCGATCGATCGATTGATGGCACTGGGATTTAGGCAGTTTCACGCGTTATCATTATATGGCCTTAATTATTTTAGGAACTTTTAAGGTGGATTTAATTGGTGTAGAATTAAATGAAAACCAATACCTAGGGTCTCAAGAGATGGGTATTAGGAATTTAAAGCTTAAGGAAGGGTGTGAAACTTAAGGAAGGAATTTTGCGAAATAAATATTAAAGCGTTAAAATAAGGACCAAATGGGTGGGTATGAGTATTATAGTAGAGTGACACTATGTAAGAAAAATTAATTGATGTGTGATTAATTAAATTTAGAGTCGGGAAAATTGACTCTAGAATTATGGGCTAGTGCTACAGGAGTTAGGCACGGGCTAACCGGATATATATATATATATATATATATATATATATATATATATATATATATATATATATATATATATATATATATATATATATATATATATATATATATATATGCCTGCGTGTGTGTATGGGGGGTGTCTGTATGTATTTTATAAATAGAGATTTTAGATATTTTTATGAATACATACCCCTCTAGTGCTATCATAGGAGGTTGCGCGATATGGGTTAATCCCCTAGTTAGTGAATCCAGGGAGAGTATTGTCCACAAGTCATATCGTCCGGTATTTTTATTGTGTGATTTATTTTTGAGGTGGGACGTTTTGGATATGATCCGATCTCACACGGGGAAGTATGATTACCTCCACTACGTTTGCGATTTATTTAACTATTTCGGTGTGAGTTAAATGTATTATGGTAACCAGGCTAAAGTAAGAATACCAAGGATGGTAGAATTTTAGAGATAAGCATATAGTGGGTTATAGCTCAAAATCATGGTTATTATACGTGACATATGCGTGAATATTAAAGCATGCTAATACGTATATAGTAGGAGTAAGTAATTATATAAGGGATAAATACATAATGTTTGAATGTATTTCAGATATAACTAGTGTGAAGATTATATAAGTAATGAAAGTTGAACTGATTAAATAAGTTAACGAGTAGAACAACTTATAAATCAAAGTAAGAAATACTTGAGTTAGAGTAGCGAGATAGGAAGGGTGTACCAAGGCTAGTTAGGTGGGGTAGCATAACTAGTAAGTTTAGAAGGCAAGCGATAGGTGTGCACATTAGTTGAGGGGTGAGCTATATCTTAAAAGAGTGAGACAAATATGAAAAGTGTTCAATATATTTAAATTATTGCATCGTAATTACTTGCCAAATATTTTTAAAGGGTTTTCTTGGGCTCCGACTTGTGTCAAAAATATTTTCCAAAATAATATTAGGCGTCCAGCCTCAGGGACGCCAAACTTAAGGATTACTTCCAGGGATGCGTAGTTGTAGCATTATGGAGACTTGCGGGATTTGATTTAGATGCTTCAGCTTATTCGTTCCTTGTTAGGAGTTTTATTCTAGTATTTTCTTTGGGAGTGTTGCCCCTTTAGACTCTTAAGTAAATTAGTTGATTTATCATATTGTGTTGAGATTCTGTTTTATTTACTTCAGATTGTATTTGGATTTATTATTTTAGGAACCGATGATTTATTCGGTCTTATTTACTTATATATCTGTCGTGGATTATTCAGACTATTATTGTGTGTTGATGGTTTGGTTAATTTATTTTGATTTTACTTTCTCATGCTGTTAAGTTAATAACAAGATAAAATTTGACATCGGCTTAATTTAACATAGATGGTTAGTAACTTAAATAGTTTTCGACATTGGTGATAAGAATGAACCATATGCGATACCTGTTAATTTTGATAATGGACCAATAACCCGTGATTAAAGAAGGAGGGGTGTCAAGTTATCTCCTGGAACACATCCTTGAACTCCCTCACCATTGGAATCGAATGCAAAGAGAATTACCTTTTGTGAGGTCCCCTCCTCAATAGAGTACATGTGTGTGCTCGACCCTCCCTCGGGAAGAGGCATGGCTACATGGAGCATCTCATGTCCCAGAATAGAAAATACAATGGTCCTCCCGAAGTAGTCTACCATCGCCATGTACCTTGCTAACTAGTCCATATCCAAGATGACATCATAACCCTCCATATCAAACACTAGAAGATTGAAGGCTAAACATAGTCTCCCAACGTCAATATCGAAACCCCTACAAATTTAGTGTAAAAGCAACCCACTTCCCAAAGATGACTCAACACACATAAAGAGACTGTCGATTGTCTCTAAGAGACCAACTGCGCATGTAAATCTGGTATCTATATATGAGTGCGATTCCCCCACATCAAACAAAATCCTACCCTCAAGCGCGTCAATAGAAAAGGTACGCTCGACTATTGGTGGCTCTTACGGTTCTTGTGATAAAACTGCATCCTGGACGTTATAAACACGTCCATACTATAAATTTTACTACTGCTATGGGGCTGGTGAAGTTGGTTCTATTGGGGGTACGCCTACTGCCCCTATTGTGGTACTCTAACCCATTTTAGTCAGTGTCTCCTCTTATGACCCGTCTCTCTACAACCAAAACAACGACTCGAAAAGTCGCCCTGCCTCTTATCTTGGTGGCCCCGTTGAGGCTGACCCTAATGCTGACCCTAGTGGACTCGGCCCTGGTGGCCTATCCCATTGTTCCCTTAGCCCTAACGGACCTGGCAAATATGTTGTTACTGCTCCTAAGGACCCTGTTGACCCTGCCTGGATCCACTAACCTCCGGTCGGTAACCCCCTGATCTGAATCTCTTTGTCGAATCCCCCTGTCGGGAATCCTGCACATGGTGCCTATTCATCTGCTATAGGGGTGCCCCATTAGCACCGTTCCCTCCTGCCTTGCCCGAATGGCTAGTCTCACCCCCTCTCTTTCTCCCCTTCAGATAGAAGTGATGGTCCTGACAGTGAAGAAACGTTGCATTGACAACCTCAGTATAAGTCTTCAATGATGTATTACCAATAAGGTGTTGCCTGATCCTCCAGGAGATTCCATCTATGAACCTCGACATTTTCTTCTCCTCTCTATTTACCTCATCGGGCATAGATTTAGCTAGACGGGTAAACTCCTCCTCATATTCTGCTCCAGAACGGTTACCCTGAATGACCTCATTAAAATTCTTTCTTATCTCCGTATCAACAGCCAATGGGAAGTACTTGCGGTCAAATCACACCCAGAACTTAGTATTAGGCATAACGTCTCTCTCTTTCGAAGTGGTAATAGACTCCCACCACTGTAACGCTTCTCCCACAAGCTTAAATGTGGCCAACATCTGCTTTTGAGTGTCATTACACTCAACCATACGAAGGTGGCACTAAATGTCTTTCTTTCACTGACATGCAAGGATCACATCGAAACTACCCTGAAACTCTGGTAGGTGGTCCTTCTGAAAAGCCTGCCTCACTCTCTACCAATCAGACGGACTCAGTTGGGTCTGGAGAAACTGTGCCACTAGCTACTGTGGCTGGGCCTGAGGAAAATGAAGTGTCATAGCAGTCATAGAAGCATTAACTGCCTGTGCCTTAATAGCGGTCACATCTGCAGTCGTCATCGTCCCCTATGGTGGTTGTGGTTGTGGCTCTTGCTGAGCCTCCCCCTCATTGACTCTCACCATTGCCCTAGTCGGTCATCCTTTCTTGGGTGGTATTTTAAATTAGATTGAATTGTATGAGTTCGCAGTCAATACAAAAATAGTAGCAGAAGAACGAAATCTCAAATACATAAATGTTAATGCAACAACCCTAATAATAGGGCTCTATATTAAATGACGCTACACTGAAATCGTAGTAAGCCGCACAGATTCTATAGACTCTAGATATTGATGCTCTGATACCATATGTGGCACCCCGCCCAATTTAATCACGGGTGCTCAATCCTTTACCAAAATAAATAGAAATTTCATTTGGTTCATTCTTAGCATCATTGTCAAAACGTTTTAAATTACTAACCACCTACGTTAAAATAAGCTAGTGCCAAATTTTATCTTTCATTAGCATACAAGAATATGCGAAAATAAAATTAACATAAACCATTCTCACAATAACTGAAGTCTATAACATCGCAAGAAAACATAAATAAAAAAGTAAATGCCAAATAAACCATCGTCTCCAAATTCAACATCCAAATCACAAGTCTAACTAAAATGAATGAATCTAAATACAGAGTCTGATACTGAAAGAAATAAACCCAAATAAATGTATAAACTGAACGGGCAACATGCCCAATTGAAATAACTTAAATGAATCATAAACTAGGAATGAAATGACTGATGCATCTACTCAAGTCCTGCATGCCTTCACAAGTACTGTAACTACCCATCCCTGGAATGAATCATCATATATGGTGCCCCTGTGGCTAGACACCTAAAAGTTTGGTTTACTCTCTGGGATTGCCAAGGTGGGATAGCCCACGGCATGGATCGCCAAGGTGCCTTCACAAGAGAGTGCGCACGACACTTTTAGGTGGAATCACCCACGACACAGAACCTCACGTTATAGCAGTTAGCGTAGGTATGCTTATACACATAAGAAGAACGTAATAAGTATACACACAACCTATAAATATAACCAGTATGTTTTCCATAATCCCGGAATATCCGATGTACTAAAGATTCACAAGTAATATTCATTTTTTTCGAGTGTCATTCACTACACGAAGGGTCCTAGTAACCCCTTAATTATTTTCTGTGGTCAATACCTCACTAACCTACTTGTATCAATTTTGGGTTATCATCTATACTTTCCATGACCCGAGTTTAATTTTTTTATACTTAACACAACCGTTTCATTTTGTCGGCCCTAATCCCATTGCATAGGCATGGTATAAAAGTGTATTTATCTCTTTTGACATAAGCATATTTAACATACTTGTAAAACAATAAGTATCATACATGATGATCTGATGCTTGGATTTAAAAATAGAGAAATGACACGAGTTTTCTGGAACGGAAAATAAGACGTTGCTAATAAAAAGATGGTGTTTCTTGTTAACATTGAGAATGGATATAATGAAGTCTATACCTTCGGAGCTATATAAGAAAGAAAATGAAAATCACAAGTAATTATGCAATTATTGGGCGTCAAACCTATGTTAAATTAAACTTTGAGCTCAATTATTATAATAAGCAAAACAAATAGGGTCAAAGACTAAATAAACTTTAAAGAGCTGGTTAAATCTATCTATATTCAATAAGAAATGGGTTAGTGAGAGAAATATATATTTAATTGGATGTAATACGACTTTACCAATAGGGTGAAGAATCTTTTCAACTCTTCCAAGCATAAACTAGCAAAGAAAAGCCAATGGGTCCCTTCAACTCATTCTCCTCAACACTTGCCCATTCAATCACCGAACTACAACTCGAAGACGCCGACAACAAAGAAGACGTCGTCGATGATGAACATCTTGTTGGCATTCTCAACAACCCTTTTTTCATCTTTCTAGTCTCAAACCCAAACCCATAAGAATTATTCTCATGATTCCACTACCTTGAGTAATCTTCATTTTCTCTTTCTTCAAACCCGATTTTTTCAAACATAAACATAAACAAAGCGTACCCATTTTCCTCGTCTTCAAACAGCCGATTGTGGACGTCCCACAAGACTTGTATGTGTTTTCCGGGGGAGTGGCAACGGTAACGGCAGCGGCAACGACAAATAGCGAAATTGGAAATGAAAACCCTATAGAGAGAATGAGAGGAATTTCGATGATTATAGCAGTCGTTCTTATTAAATAGATTTAGGAAGTTTACTGATTTTTATTATAGATCGGGATTTCAATCATTTCAATGGAAAAGTGAAGAGAATATTGTTTATTATTATCGATTTTTATTGTGGATCAGTAGTTCAATCGTCTAAATTTTAGATGGAAGATGAAGAGAATACGAATGCTCACTTTAAGTGACAAGGGAGAGTAACTTTTGAGCATTAACTATGAACACGTGTTGAACTCAAGTATAGAGACTCCGTTTTAGATCTCAGATATTAGATGAGTTGTCAAATGGTTTATTAGTCATTTTCATGATTTTTTTAAGTACAGAGATTAAATTTATAAAATTGTATAATGTGTTATATTTTTAGACCGTTGTAAACAGGATTGTAACTTTCTCAAAAGAATAAAGATACATACACCTATTTTTGGTACCGATCTAGTACCGAATGTGCTTTAAATGTATGTACCAAAGTGTGGATCCCACCATCCAAAGTGTGAAGCCCACTATAGTACAATACATTTAAAGCATATTCGGTACTGAATTGATACTAAGAGTTGGTGTGTGTAGCATTACTCTTTCCAAAAACTCCTTTTTTCAAACATCCAATTAGTCACATTCCACGTAGCAACAAGACACACAATCACGCCATGAGTCAAGGTGTATATAAAAACTTTCACATCAGTCTTTAATTATTCTTATTATTTAAGTTAGACTCCAAGAACTCTCCTAATATAAGAGTTCAATTAAACTACAAATACCCTTCTTCATAACAAAATCTCTCTCACGTGAACACACACACACACAAAAAAAAAAACATAACCAGAAATCAAAGTGTAACCTCAAAACCATAACCAGAAACCAAAGTGTAGCCTCAAACCATTCTTGTTCATCTGTTTTTTTTTAAACATTATTTTCCATCCTTCATAACAAATGGATCATCGAAAGAAACAAATCATTGATTTCACTATGTTAACACTTTTATTCATTGGTTTACTCTATGTTTTTATCGCCAACCAGACCAAGGGTAGAACTTTCTTTCCGCTACAAAATTTCCGGTTTCCACCCTCAACCACAGTAAACATCTAAAATTACAACCTTTTCCTATATATTACATGATTCTAAAACTTGGTTTTATTTTATTTATTTATAAATTTTAATTTCTTTTAATTTTTTATATTGTTTTAGCAGTTTAACAAGACAATCTATAGAGATGAGCTGGACGAAACATTAGCACAAGCAGCAACGGAGAGCAAAACGGTAATTATAGCCATTGTTAACAATGCCTACGTGGAGGGTGATAAACCCATGCTTGATCTTTTTTTAGACGGGTTTTGGCTAGGGAATGAAACTGGAGGTTTAATAAATCATCTTTTAATCGTGGCCGTTGATAATACGTCATTCCAACGTTGCCGGTTTTTGAGACTCCATTGCTACAAGCTTGAAATGGACGGTGGAGATTTCTTGGGGGAGAAGGTTTACATGTCTGCTGGGTTTATTAAGATGATGTGGAGAAGAACATTATTTCTTGGGGAGGTGCTTAAACGTGGGTACAACTTTATCTTCACGGTACGTTTTATTTGCTTTGAGATATATCATTGCTTGTTTTTGTAATGTATTTTTATGTTTCCAGTTTGTGCATGAACTTCATCAAGGGTAGATGATCACATGTTCATTCATGTGGGAACACACAAAAGTTAAGGGGGCTGGGTTTCTGCTCTGTTGGAACACTTTAGGAACATATACCAAATAGTCCCTCGGACATTTTTTAATACTCATTTAGTCCAAATCTTTTTATTTTGCCTCAAAAAGTCCTTTGCCACATATTTTGGAGAGAGAGTGTCGCTGGCGCGGACCTCTAAAATTAAGAGGATATTGAGTGCTTGAGGGACTAAATGGGTTAAACTAAAAATATGTGTCCTTTTTAAAAAATATATATTTATAGTAGGGACTATTTAATAATTGACCCAACACTTTATATATTGTGATTAAAAAAAAAATCACGTCAAAGAGTTTTATGGAGAAATCGAAAAATAAAATCATAAATTAATTTCAAGTCTACTGCTCAAAATTAAATTATTACCTCATATGATTATCGCAAAATATGAACCTCATGCGTGAATTCCAAATAATTACTGCACAATAAAAATAAACAATATTACCTCAATCGTTTATAAATTCGTCGTAGACGATTCTTGGGTTGAGTCGCGGACTAGGTCGCTCTCTTTAAGACGTTTCGCGGATCTACCCTCTTTGTGCAGGTAGTCTACAGTCACGCCGTCCCCAGGATAAAACAAGCTCAGAATCACTTCTGTATCATATAACCACGCACCGTGGTTATATGTCTTCTAACACCCATTCCAAATTAATTGCTCAATTCTACAATTTCAGTTTGGGGGGACAAACTGTTCTAAAATTTTTATGAAAGAACATTTATGAGTTTCTCTTTTATCTCAACCAAATATTTTGCTCAATATAAAGGTTTGAGCTAATAATATTTTTTGTTCTTTTCTTGCTCTTAAGAAACTTGAGCTCTCAAACTTTCTCAAAAACTCTCTATGTCATTTTGGCCGGATGAGCCTCTTTTTAATGGGAAGTGGCTAGTGGGTACACAAGTGGCTTAGTGGGTATAAAAGTGGTTGAATTTTTTGGGCAAAAAAAACGGAAGTAGTGGGTATTGTTGGTCTCCCACTTGTTTAAGTGGGTATAGTGGGTGCATAATATCTCCCAATTGTGTATTAAAATACATTCTGTCAACAATCCCCCACTTGGATTTTAAAACACTCTCATCAGAAACAATCCCCCACTAGTAAATTTTGAAAATTTATTGAGCAATAATAATTAATAGAACTGTGCATAAGCAAAGGTGTCTTTCGACTTGAACCTTTACGTAGTAAAGATGATTCAGATTATACTAGAGTAACTCGTAGTTTTGAACTCTATCTCTGACAACATCCCACACACAACCCTACTTGGGTGTAGTCCTCAAGCCAGCACGTTACGGCCATGTGCTTTTATCCCAGTATGTGAACGCTCTAGGGAATTTGCCCAAAATTACCATAGGAAGCGGCCATACTTCCACATCCACATAGGTGAGTCTATCAAGGATATTCCTGTAGCTAGGTACCCCACTCAAAATAGAGCTATAGATCATCATTAAGAGTTATAATTAACTCAACCTTAACTCGCTTCAGGATATCATGCTCCATAGAGATGGACTCGGAGTAAAACCCCGTAACTAATAATTAGCATGATTCAACCCATATCACTGTGACTTGTTATTACCCTTTGAACCTATTTCTTGGGATCTCCAGTCTATAGGTTGGGTTACCACCACAAATGATTCAATATCAACGGGCTTTAGTCCGATCCCTTTCTAGATGTTAAAACACCTTCTCCTGCGCTAGTTCTTTCATCAAAGGACAAGTCAGGTTCTATTCTCATCAGTCCAATCATAATCCACACACACAACTCATTAGTTTTAAATTCTAAAACTATGTTTTGATTATGACATATTTATGGTTCTTGCCGTTATGATAACGGTTCTAATATTTTACAATAGCCATGGTTCTATTGTTGTGAATAAAATGACTGTGTCAATCTCTACCATAAATGGTATCTTATAATAGATTTTTTCTAACCTTTCATTTACTCACCAGCCATAGCCAATGGTATCACCATATACTCCATCATTAATTAAACCAATAATTAATATATCTAGGAGTTCCAAAAAATAGCATCATAATATGTGTTAAACACATATCCATTATTAATTCAGAACCAATTCTAGGTTTGTGATTTTATCAAAACACATAACCTTTCTCAATAGCATAAGAATGCACCTCTTTTTTTTTAATTATAAACCTTCGTAGTACTCCAACAAAAAATAATTCCAAGTCAACTGTATTTAGTAGCTCAGTTGAGACTACTTAAGATGTTCGCATATTCATCTTTTCTTATCACTATATCTAGTGTTCTTATACTTGGATCATGTGGAGTACAAGATGGTTCATAATAAGCATATATCTAATAAATAGATATTCTTGTATTTCAATGTACTCGATCAATTAATTGATCCATATAGCCTTGTAATATTAACAAGTACTATTCTTGTTTCATTGAAACTCTTTATGCTAACACTTTGACTTAGCATGAATTTGGTTTTCTACGTAAAAAAATATTATAACTAAATATTAGCTAATCATTCTTGCACAATAAATAAGAGTGCATTCATATTTCAACATGCTTAGTGTTAAACACGATTCATAAATTATTCTCAATTCATTCTCATTTGATAATTTATCAAAATATCATGCCATTTATTGGTGCCTTTTATATTAATTTTCCAACTTCAAGTTGGTCCATGTAAGTTGCCTTACATAGGTCACCATTCGAAAAACACTATTATATATATTTAGTTTTTAACTCAACATCATATATAATATCAATGGCATTCAAAATAAATGAAGCTTCTTCATTTTCATGAGAATATTTTAACGTGCATCATGTATAACTAAGTTATATTGATGAATTTCGACTATTAAACAAAGCTTATATTCATAAATGATAATTGTCTCAATATTCCTTCAAATAGTGTGTATACACCTCTTTATCTTAAAGTTATAAGATAAGTCAATTATAACTAATTTCTAGTTTATTCCAAGGAATTCAATCAATCATTTATGACATGACTTCTCTAAGGATTTTTCAAATCCTTTTCAATAACATAAGCAAGCTTTTATTTTTAACTCACAACTCAAAAAATAATCAAAGTTTCAGATTCTATTAAATGTTCTTCAAATATAGTTGAGAGGTACTCGATTGAGTGCCCCCACTATTCTCTAGGTATAGCAATTAGAAGCAACATATAATGTGCCCCCACTATATCTTCAATTCATAAAATAAAATCTAAACTTGTGAGTTTCAACATTAAATAAGAATTAATCTTATTTCTTAAATAAATACATGCTTAATGTCTTCATGTATAGCCGAATAAAAAAAATACATGTTCATTTATTTTAGTCATAAATTCAGATTTTCATGTGTCTAAAAGTCACATATAGATACAATCTATTTCATAAAAAATTATAATATACAATTTTTCACAATGTATACGATAATACTCCGTATTAGAGTTTAAACCTCTATTCCAAATCAAAGCATACGGTCAAAATAATTTTACCCATCTAAATTATTTCTACACGCGTATGAAGCACACCAAATTGATTCCAACATAGCAGAATACAATTTCATTCTATACATTTTCCAACTCATATAAATGAATAAATATAAGGAATTATTCATATAAAATTGTAGCGGTTGCACTCCAAACTCAAATATTGTATAAGTCCTTATACAATTTCTTTGAAATTCATCTTCTATAAATTTGAGTCCAAATTTTTCTAAGTACTTCATAAATCCTTGAAAAAGAAATTTATAAAGGCTTCAAAATATTTTGAATCCGTTGGGAACACGACATGATACATTTTTTCAAAAAAATGTTATCCAAAATATTTGTTCAAACGGAAAAACTTCAAGTTTGAAATTTCACCACGACCAAACCGCTTATTGAAATTTATAAAATTTTCCAGAATTCATCCTTTATGAGTCTCGTCTTATCCAAAATTGGAATCACTCAAAAATATTAAGTACAAGTGAAGATAAACTTATTTTACTACAAGATGTCCAAAAAATTCAGCATCGTGCATCCCATTTGTAAAAATCATCATAAAAGATATACAACTCTTTTTTCATAAATTCCAAAGCCCAATATTTATAATCTCAACATACTACATGCATGCCAAAATTCACGAAATTTCAGTCTATATATCATCAAAAAACTGAGATGATATTCCAACAGAATTCATAACAAAAATTTCAGTTTTTTTATTTTTATTTTTATTTTTTTCCCATCATCGATCACTTTAGTATGGTTGAAAAATATCAACTACACTTTTACATAAACACTTCAAAAAATATTTGAACATATTTCTTTTATATTAAACATAGCGCAAAACACAAATGTTTATTATATACCCTTCGAATCCATATAACAAATGTTCATTTGTTTTCATATAACAAATTTTCATTTGCTTCCAAATATCAAATTTTTTAATTTGATTCCATATAACAAATTTTCATTTGTTTCCAAATATCAAATTTTTAATTTGATTCCAAATATCAAATTTTCATTTGATTCAATATAACAAATTTTCATTTGTTTCCAAATATCAAATTTTTTAATTTGATTCCATATAACAACTTTTAATTTGTTTTGTTAACCACAAGTGGCTCAAAATAAATTGTCCAAAAAACCAATATACAATTTCATTTCCAATAATAACATCTTATGTGAAATAATATTTCACATTCGTAACTAGAAAATAGGATTGACCTATTTAAAAGTTTTCCATGGAGGGGTTCATTTTTGTTCAAATTATAATTTCTCACAAAATTATTGATCGATTTCGAATTGACCAAAAATACTGAAATTTATATATCTACTTCACAAAATATAACATTTAGGAAGTTCAGGGGCTAAACGGTCATTTCTAGAGGTAAAAGGTCAAAATTATAATTTCTAAACATAGAATCTTAGTTGGCCTTTTTTCATTTCGACATCATAAAAATAATCATATATGCCCATAAGATTTATTTTTCGGTCTCCATGGTAGACAAAAAAAGTCTTAAAATTGTTGGAACACTTTATATATTGTGATTAAAAAAAAATCACGTCAAAGAGTTTTATGGAGAAATCAAAAAATAAAATCATAAATTAATTTTAAGTCTACTGCTCAAAATTAAATTATTACCTCATATGATTATCGCAAAATATGAACCTCATGCGTGAATTCCAAATAATTACTGCACAATAAAAATAAACAATATTACCTCAATCGTTTATAAATTCGTCGTAGACGATTCTTGGGTTGAGTCGCGGACTAGGTCGCTCTCTTTAAGACGTTTCGCGGCTCTACCCTCTTTGTGCAGGTAGTCTACAGTCACGCCGTCCCCAGGATAAAACAAGCGCAGAATCACTTCTGTATCATATAACCATGCACCGTGGTTATATGTCTTCTAACACCCATTCCAAATTAATTGCTCAATTCTACAATTTCAGTTTGGGGGGACAAACTGTTCTAAAATTTTTATGAAAGAACATTTATGAGTTTCTCTTTTATCTCAACCAAATATTTTGCTCAATATCAAGGCTTGAGCTAATAATTTTTTTTGTTCTTTTCTTGCTCTTAAGAAACTTGAGCTCTCAAACTTTCTCAAAAACTCTCTATGTCATTTTGGCCGGATGAGCCTCTTTTTAATGGGAAGTGGCTAGTGGGTACACAAGTGGCTTAGTGGGTATAAAAGTGGTTGAATTTTTTGGGCAAAAAAATCGAAAGCAGTGGGTATTGTTGGTCTCCCACTTGTTTAAGTGGGTATAGTGGTTGCATAATATCTCCCAATTGTGTATTAAAATACATTCTGTCAACAATCCTCATCAAATTTGTTATCAAAAATAGTTGGACTCTTATTTCACAAAATAGAATGAAAAAGGATAAAAAGTAAAAAACAATGTGTCATTTAGGATTTAACACCTATTTCTTAAGTTGTGTATCACTTTGGGCATAAAACTTTAACATATTATCACTTTTGGTACTATTTTTACTTTTTCGCAACACTATCAAAAAAACATTTCTTAAAAAGTAAAAAACCTATGTCAAAATATTTCATAAAAAGTAAAAATGACCCATAATGATTCAAAAAGGGCGCCAAAATGCTAAATGACATTAACCCACTTAAACTAATTTTGGTGCAAGAAACCCTAATAAACTCATTTTGTTACGATAACCTCTACGTGTCGCTATAAAATGTAAATAAAAAGTCCTTTGAAGGGCGTAACTAAAACAATAGAAATACTTAAAGGGAATTGGGATATTGAGGAGGTTATTTGCAACAATAATTAACTGGGCTATTTGGAGTTTGACCCATATTAATTTTTTGATTTTGATTTTGGCACCAACATTATTGTGGTTTGGGATTTGACCCCCCAAAATGAATTTTAGTAACAAAAAAGAAGTATAAAAAGAGATACTAAATGACTTTTAGCAACACAAAAAGTGTCATAAAAGACATACTATAACTTTTTGCGGTACTTTGGGCGTCGCTAAAAGTCATTTTGGGTCAAACCCCATAAAATAAAATTTATGGGGGTTAACTTCAACAAGTTTTTTATACTTTAGTTCCACTTTTTTTATAGGTAAAAGATTTTATTAAATGAACCCGATTAAGGGGTGGAACCCGTATACATAAAGTATACGCAACAAAGAATTGGGTCGGCTACACCGCCCCCATCTAATAAAATTAAAACTAACACATTAATCTCTCCTCTGGAGCTCCTCCAAAAAAAACCATGAACAAAGAGAGCGATGGGAAGTGGCTATTATTACCTCACAATAAAATCGTACTAAAAAAGTAACGAAGTTTGGATGGAGAAAATTTATCCCCTTCAAAACATCTCTAATTCCCTTCCAAACCGAAATTTGGTCCCTCTTTGAGAGTTTTAATTGTCACTCGTTCCATGTGTGATTATGATCATAATTAGTCTCACAATCTCTCATAACTGCTTTCAACCAAACTTCTTTATTTTCTTAAAAAAATGACACATGTCCATGAACTTTGTAACCACCACTCAAGATGATCAATAACTAAAAACAAAAATACATGGGATGTGATGTGATGCAACAAAATCATCCCACGTGATATTAAATACTTTCAGATTCCTAAATTCAATTACAAAAACTAAATGTGGGTCAAATCCCAAATAACCTTGATGAAATATAAGAGCTTTTCTTGCACTTTATCCTAAGAGAAAAGTTCTTTGGTTGTTTTATTTTTCTTCTTTCTATTAGCAGGTTAGCTGTTTTGCATACTCCATGTATACGAGTTCGCTCCCTTAGCGATAGTTTTTAATGGCATTTACTTATAAAAAAAAAAAGAGAAAAGATCTTTATACTAATATTCTTCAAGTAATTTTGGGGGACAATTTAAAAAAAATTCTAATGGGGCATATTTTCCAAAACCATACACCAAATTTGGACACGTGGTATTATTATTCCATTAAACTCACAATATCGGACATTTGGATGTAGTAAATGAGTGATTATGTCCTCTATCTCAAAAATGTACCAGTCCGTATTGCCCTCTAAAAACTTAATCCTGAGAATAAAAGAAGACAAAAACTAATATGACATGGCGATTTTGTGTCTATATATTGTTTGATGTGTTGGAATGGTTGCTCATGTTATATATTGTTTGCGTAAAATTGTGAAAGAATATTTTTTCATTACCTACTTTTTTTTTATTGCGCTTTATCTTTTTTGATCTTTGGTTTTGTTTTTGTTTTTCCACCTCTGAACATTTTTTGTCATTTCGAATTTTTTGTTTGTTTGATTGCTCTTAATTATGAATTTCTATACACTTTTCAGAAAAGGCAAAAATAATATGTAGTCTTTAACAATACTCAATTGTAATTTTAACCCCAGTTTATTTTAATTATTAAATAGTCCAATAAAGACATTACAAGGATGACATGATAACAATATTTTGAGCAACTAAATAATTATTAAAAAATATTGATGTGACACTATCATTCCATTGTCATTGCTAACATCACACATAGTGATGACATGACAATACCATGTTGGTTACATACAGTGGTGGATCCAGCATTTGAAGTGAAGTGGGGAGAAATTTTTTGACGAAATCCGGGGTTCGGGGGCGGGATCCCCCGAGGTGATTTTTTTGGGGTTGTTTTTACTTATATTTTTGCAATTTTTAACCCTAAAAATGTTGAGGTATTAATTAACTAAATTTGGATTCCTAAATTTTTCCGTTTTGGATGTGGTTGAACCTCAACTTCAGATATAGTTGGCGTGTTGTCTACCAATATTTACAACAACTTTAATTTAATTTCAGACTAACAAATTCACACTAAATTTAATTTAATTTCAGACTAATTTTACATTATAATCTAAATTTTACACTAATAGATTCTAGGGATTTTAATTTTAATATTCATTATAAATTTAAACATATAAACAAAAACACACATTTTATTTTGTGAAACAAACACATATAATGAAAGTGTGAGCTTTTCTAAATCAAAGCTCTGATACCAATTTGAAAGTGTGAGCTTTTCTAAATCAAAGCTCTGATACCAATTTGAAAAAGCTGTATGGAACCCCGGTTTTAAAATATTATTTCCTTTATATGTAAATCGATGCGGAAGCGTAAAAAGGATGATGGTTCAACTAAATACTAAATTCCAAATTTTAATATTCTTAAAATTAAATAAAGTGAAACATAAATAAGGCGATATTCACTCAAACCAATTAAATCATTAATCCAAGTTCTAGAATTTGCCTAAGTCATATTTATCAATATTAGCAAATTAGGCGAAACCAAATTTTAGCAAATGACTTGAATTAAATAAACTGTACCCAATATTCAATTTAAGTCCAAATTAAATTGAGTGTGATAATTAAACCGAATTTTATCTTGAATTATTCTAAGCATGCGTTCTACGTTATGATGCAAGATAAAATAAACCAATCACACTACGCCGCGATGTACGAGAAAAAATCCAAGACGGGAAACAACCTCGGACGGCCCTAGCCACAAATCCACTAGATACGGAATTACAAGTACAAGACAGATAGACTTACAACGCACGACTCGATCCCTCTCAAGCCTCGACGCTTCTTCTTGTAGACACCTCTTCCTAGCGGATAACCTTGGAACACCACCGCGGTCTCGGAATCCACCGATAGGAATTTCTATGGTCACCGTCACCCGAACATGGAGCCTTTCTCCAAGTGGGTAAATCAAAGTAAACAACTTCTCTTCAATTCGGTGTAGAGAAAACCGGTGCCAAACTCCAAGCAATTGATATGTATATAAGAACTTGGATAAACAAAATGGGTGTACAAACTAGAGTGGTAAGTGAAAATCTTATTGAAAATTAGCACTCAAAACATGAACATTTTCCTTAAACAAATTTGCTCTCAAACTCTTTCTAAGAGATGAAAATGGTATGGAAAAGTTAAGGTGGAAAATGTTATTCCCGCACATAATAAAGTCTGAAAAAGTTGGTTAAAAACCAAGTGGGGGAAGTGGGTGAAAAACTGCCAAAAACTGCCAATAACTGTTCCCGCCTGACAGCTCGTTCGAACGACATTTCGTTCGAACGAAATCTCGTTCGAACGAGACTTCTAACAACGTTCCAGTTTGGACTCGTTAGAAATCTCGTTAGATATCTCGTTCGAACAGAAGGTTCGTTCGAACGACATATCGAACGACATTTCACAGGTCTACACTGGAACCTCGTTGGCAGGTTCGTTCGAACGACATTTTCGTTCGAACGACAATCTCGTTCGAACAACTCTATCGAACGAAAACCAGAAAGTTTGAATAATTCGATTTTAAGCCCAGAAAAGTTTATAAACATTTATTTAAAGTTTTAATTAATTCTTTCTTAAAACAAAACGCAGTTTTTATTAAACCTAACACCCAATAAACTTGTTCCAAGCTCCTATATATATAATATTGCATTCATACCTTGGGAGCATGGAACCATAGTTGATGATGTAGAAACGAGGCACGCAAACCGGCATATTTGATGAAGCTTTATACTCTTTGCCTCTACGACTTCAACAAACACTTCATAGGCTTGAGAATATTACAATTACATGCTATCCTATGAATAAATGTTTTTGTCCGGAATTGAGCCAAAACTATATATGAACCTTACATATAAGCATACATCTATCTCTATGAACAAATTCATATAAATAAACATATAAACAAGCACAAAATATAAACAAAGTTATAAATAAACATATAATTTATTTTAATAAAAGTTAAACTGGGGCGGCCGCCCCGCTTTGGTCGGGGTTGGATCCACCCCTGGTTACATAGTATAAGTTGAATTTCTAATGTCAATATTTTGAAATAATGTCATTATTAATATTGCTTTACAATAAATGTCAGATTATATGTCAATTTACCGAGCGATGTATTAACGTAAATAGAAAATTTAGTCTAAAAAGGGATTAGTTTTCTTTTCAACTAAATATTAGTGTAACAAATATATTGGAATAAACATAATATTAGGCAATGGGTTAAATATTACTAACAAAACCGATCTAAAAATGGCTAAACCAATGTTTTATATTTTGAAATAAACCATATTTCAAAAATCAATATTTTGGAATCTTTAAATAGGATTTGAAGGAAAAATATAGAAGTTGTAAACAAAAACTAAATAATTATAAGATATACAACCAAGCCGTAATATTTATCCTTTACATCTCTTGGAAATATAAGGTTGAATTTGAAGGATAAACTAATTTGTCGATTTTCTAAGGAAACTCAACCATGCCAGAAAAAATGTTTATATAGGAGACCATGACACGTGCTTCTTTTATTATCCTCAAAAAATATTTCTAGAAAACAACATGGTTACTGTTGATTTTGACTATTTCTAGTTTAAAATTATTAGAATCTGTTTTGTTATGAATAATAATTATATTTTCTATGTTTAGATATATTTTTTTATAAGAATTTGTATTTCACACACTTGTTTATAAATCATAAGTTATAATATTTTCGTGTTATAATCATGATTTTTGAAAAAACATTAAACGAGTGCTTTCTTAATTTGTTTTTCTATTTTTCAACCAAGAATGGTTTATCCTCTATATTTTTATGCATATATACCTTAGTATATAATATACATATACGACATATTATTATATGTGTAATTATAATATATAAATTATATATATATATATATATATATATATATATATATATATATATATGTGTGTGTGTGTGTGTGTGTGTGTGTGTGTGTGTGTGTATTATTAAATTATATAATATACTAAGATCTATATGTTAAATAATATTATCAATACAAACATGATACTTATACATATTGCGGGAGATCATTTTTTATAACCCTGTCGAACAAGTCTCAATAAATTAAAACACTTGGCCTGGCCCAAATCATGACTCAATTTCCACACGAGACTTTTAGTAGTGTGAGAACACTCATGGATATGGTCAAATCGGGTACCAAGAATCTCGGACGAGATAATCAAGTACCTTGTGGAAAATCCGTACATTACTTTGAGTTCCTTAAAGGGACGAACTCTGTAACAATAAATCTATAAATTGTACTCTCTGGCCTGGGGTAAAAGGATGGAAAACTGGAGACTTTGAGAGACACTTAATAAGAATAAGTAACATCCTCGTGGACGTAGCCAAGTTGTTGAACCACGTACATCGTTGTTGTGTGTGTGATTCCATTTATTTTCTACCATTTACAATTGTTTTCATAGAATCTTTAATTGTGAATTGTTCTGCACTTGCAATTGGCGTTGTGTGTGGGAAACGACTTTTATTCCTACGAAATCATTCATTATCAAAAATTCCTTAATGTCTCACCACATCAGCAACATTCCCCAAGACGACGATGTTCAAGAAGACCTTACTCCTCCTCGGGTCAGGTTTGAAATTCACCAACATACAAACCCAAGGTTTCGCCAAGAAAGGCAACCTTCTGAAGAAAGACATGGTCCACCTAGGTCCACCCAGATTTCTAGGCTGGTTGATGCCTATAAATCTAGACTTCGAGAACAAGAAGAGGCAACACACCACCAAGAAGAAGAAAATGATCGCCTTAAGAGGCGACTTGAAAGAATGGAGAGGGATCTCCCCAGAAACACAAGGTGACACCAAGACAGGACTCTTAGCCCTCAGGGGGGAGACTCCCGCAGCTAAGGAAGGAGCACTTGGCGCCACCAGGAGAGAACTGAACATGAAGGGTCAGAGAGAGCACGATTAGAGCATGGCCAGCAGGAGAAGCCCCACAGGAACAATGATCGACCAAGTGAGGATTTAATCTGTAGGGAGATATACCAATACCGGGCGCTCCGAGGAGCCAGATCAACCAGAGAGCTAGCCAAAAAATCTCTCAAATCTCAGACAAAGCCCCCCTTCTTAAGGGAGATCGAACAGGAGGAGCGCCCCAAGAAATTCGATGTTCCGAGGTTCATGGTCTATGATGGAAAAATAGACCCTATAGACCATGTCATACAATATCGGCAAGCAATGACCTTATAGAGCCACAATGACACACTTATGTGCGGGATGTTCCCTTCTAACCTACATGATGTAACATAGAAGTTGTTTAAAAGGCTTCCCTATAGGCCGGTCAGGAATTTTGTAGCACTGGCAGAGGCTTTCACGACGTGATTCATAACAAGCATCTCTTATCTTAAGCGGATGGATGCACTGCTCACCATGAAGAAGAAGTAACAGGAGAACCTCAGAGATTACGCTAAGAGATATTGGGAATTTTTTAATAAGATTGAGGATTTCTCGAAGCAGGTTGTCACAACATCCTTCAAAATCAGCTTGTCGACCACCTCTCTACTGCACCAATCCCTCACCAAGAAGGAAGCCATAAGCATCGATGATCTTATAGCTTGTATCGAGAATTACATCAAGGTCGAAGACGTGGTCCATCCTAGTGGGGGAGACCATGGTCGAGTAAAAGAGAATAAGGGGACAGAGAAGAATGACACCCAGAACAAGGGAAACAAGAATGGGGGAAAAATGGCTCCAAGAGTGGAAACAGGAATGACCCCTCCAAGGTGTTCCAGGCTATTAATACAGTCAAGGAACCCATTTACAAAATTCTCAGCAAGCTCAAGGATGAGCCTTTTATTAAATGGCCCAAGAAGATGGGCGACGATCCAACTAAGAGGAACAATGCACTGAGATGCGCATTCCATAAGGAGAGCGCTCACCGAATCGACAATTAAAAATCTCTAAATTCACATTTAGAAGAGGTAGTTCAGGCAGGGAACCTCAGCGAGTATGTTAAACAGAAAACAAAGAAGGTCATAGCCAACGGCGACCAAAAGCAAGAAAATTTCCTCGATGATGATACAGGACATGAGTTTGTAGTAAATTATGGAGTGTCAGACCTCAAGAAGATTTATGGCAACACCGTTTAAATGGCACTCAAGAAGGTGACTGTCGTGATGGAAGCTTTTCAGATTGATCTTGCCAAAACCCAGGCAGGAAAGCATCGGTGACAAGAAGATGTTGATTACACCAAGCACATTGTGTTCATCGAAGAAAACTTGGTCGGGGTAAGGACCCCACATCATGATGCTTTGGTGATCATGCTCATAATTACCAACTGGGATGTTGACAAACTACTCGTGGACCAAGGAAGTTCGTCCGAAGTGATGTAATTAGAACTGTTCCATAAACTGAAATTGAATGTCGTCAACCTCGAAGAATCCAATGTTCCACTGGTCGGCTTCGCAGGAAGAATCATCATGTCGTTAAGAAAGATAATCTCACCGATCAGGGTAGGAAACATCTCAAAGTTAATCGAGTTTTCATTAGTGGACATCGACTCCCCATATCATGCTATTTAAGTAAGAGGTTGGCTCCACGCCGTGAAGGCTGTTCCATCCACTTATCATCAAAATATGAAGTTCATTATAGATCGTGGATTGGCCAAGATTTGCGGTGACCAGGATATAGCCTGAATGTGCTTTATTGCAGCTATCCACCCAAAGGAAAAGAAGAAGAATGAGCCACATAACGACCAGGAGAAATCCCATGACGGGGTTCTTCTCTCCAAATAGAAACTACGGTATGATCGATCAGGGATGGAAGAGACCAGGGTCCACCCTGCCGATAGGGTCATAGAAAGCCTTGAGGAATTTGCAACCGATCATAACTTGAGGGAAAGGAAATTTTTGATTGGATATGCTCTCACCGATCAAGAGAAAAGGGAGTTGGTTAAAGTTGACCAAAGAAACATATATGTTTTTACATGGGAGCCTTATGAGTTATCAGGGATTGACCTTAGCGTGACGTGCCATCGCCTGCATGTCAATCCCACTTTTAATCCCATCACTCAAAAGGCTTGCCGAACATCCACAGAGAAGGCCAAAGCAGTGGAGAAATAGGTAGGGAAGATACTGGATACAATATCCATCAGGGAAGTTTAGTTCCCTATATAGTTATTTAACCCAGTGGTCGTACCCAAAAGAAATGACAGCTGGAGGGTGTGCATCGATTTTACCAACCTCAATCGGGCATGTCCCAAGGATAGATTCCCTTTCCCCAAGATAGATCAGTTGGTTGACGCCACAACGACACATGAGAGGGTGAGCTACCTAGACGCTTTTTTAGGATACCATCAGATCCCCCTATATGGGTCCGACCAGGATAAGACCTCCTTCAAAACCTCAATTGGGTTGTACTGCTACAAGGTCATGACGTTTGGCCTCAGGAACGCAAGGGAAACTTACCAAATATTGGTAACAAAGATGTTTAGAAAATAAATGGGAGAAACGATGGAAGTATACATCAACGATATGCTTGTTAAAAGCAAAGACAATGCCGATCACCTCTCAGATCTAACAGTAACCTTCGATGTCCTCAAGAAGTATCAAATGAAGCTTAATGAAAGTAAGTGTTCATTCGGTGTCGAGTCAAAAAGATTCTTAGGTTACCTAATAAGTAAAAGAGGAACCGAGTCCAACCCAGATCAAACCGATGTTATCTCTAGCGTCCATCCTCCTCAGAGATTAAGAGATGTTTATAAGCTTACTGGAATGCACGCTTAATCGATTTATATCCAAGTCTTCATAATGTTGTCGACCATTCTTCCAGTTCTTAAAGAAAGACAAAGGCCTCGTATAGGAGGACGACTGATCGCAAGCTCTGGGAGAGATTAAGTCTTACCTTAGCAAGCCTCCACTACTGGTAATTCCGAATAATGGTGAATAATTGTGTCTTTACCTGGAAGTATCAGACCATGATGTGAGCGCTGCCTTAGTATATGAAAAGGAGGGAGAACAACACTCGATTTACTACACCAAAAAGATTCTACTGGATACTGAATAACGGTACTTGCCTCTGGAAAATCTCGTCTATGCCCTAGTGGTCACTTCAAGGAAGTTGAAGTATTACTTCGAAGCTCACTCCATAATAGTAATCACCTCGTAACCCCTCAAAGTCGTTCCACAAAGGGCTGACCTATCTGAATGACTTTTAAAATGGTCGGTAGAGCTTGGGAAATTAGACATCCATTTCCAGCCCATAATAGCAATCAAGGGACAGATCCTAGAAGATTTTATTGCTGAGTTCATAGGAGATCGACCACCAGATCAGTTGAACAAAGAGAAATTGATCACATGTGAAGCATCATCCAAAGATTATACATTGTATATTAATGGAGCCTCAAATTCCAAGGGGGTAGGAGTGGGGATTGTTCTCATCAACCCCGAAGACACCATAACTGAGAAGGGAATTAGATTGTGATTTAAGGCCTCCAACAACGAAGCTGAGTATGAAGCACTGATCGCTGGTTTGCGAAAAGCTAAATTGTTGAGGGAAAAATGCCTCCATGTATTCGGTGATTCCAAACTGGTCTATAAGCAGGTAAATGGAGACTTCAACGCCAATGATGATCGAATGGAAGCATACCTCAATGTAGTAAGAGAAAACATGGGAGACTTTAAAAAGTTGGAAATTCAATAGTTCTTGCGAGGATAAAATAGTCACGATGATGCCTTAGCCGCACTAAGCTCGACAATAAACTCTGACCTGAGGAGGAAAATTCAGACGGAGTTCCTCGTGCAGCCGAGTATCGACCATACAGTCGTAGCTGAGAAAGTCTTCCTCACTGGCAAAGCCTCAAGTTGGATGGATCCCATCATCAATTATCTACGGAGTGACGTACTCCCAGATGATAAGATATCGACCCATCAAATAAGGATCAAGGTTGCTCGTTTCTACCTCAACCCTGAAGGGAAGTTTTATAAGAAAACATTTATGTTCACACACAAGATTTTGAGCAAGTACTTAGTGAACTCCATGAGTGAACCTGTGGGAGTCACGCAGGTGGACGATCATTAGATTTTCGAGTGATTAAGGAAGGATATTGGTGGCCTCGCATACAAAATCATGTTGGTGCCTATGTTCTCAAATGTGAAAAGTGCCAAAAGCACTCACCTATGGTTCAACAGCTTGCCAGCGACCTGAAATCGCTCACCAGTCCATGTCCTTTCACTTAATGGGGATTAAATATCATGGGACCACTACCTACTGCATCTAAAAATCATATGTATATGTTGGTCTCCACAGACTACTTCACCAAATGGGTAGAGGCAGAGCTATTGACAAACATTTGAGATTCTGATATGACAAGGTTCATATGGAGGAACATCATAACCCACTTTGGGATACCAAGAACTATCATCAAAGGCAATGGTGAACAATTTAAAAGTGGTTTCTTTCGATCTTTCTGCGATGAACACAGCATCAAGAAACACTTCAGTTATGTGGCGTATCCCTGAAGCAACGGGCAAGCAGAGGCTTCCAATAAAACCATGATCGATGGACTGAAAAAAAATGGAAAGAGCTAATTTGGGTGGATGAACTCCCTTATGTTCTATGGGCTAATCGCACAACGCCCAGGAGACCAATTAGGGAAACACCATTTACACGAGCTTACAGAATGGAGGTTATCATCCCTCTCGAAGAAGGTCTCCTCACTATGAGAACCACTTTGGACTACCAAGGCCTCAACGCTGAAGCATTACGCACTGAACTTAACCTAGAAGATGAGCGACAAGAGCTAGCCTTGATCAATTTATCTTCCCACTAATAGCAACTAGCTAAGCTTTACAACAAGAGAGTCAATCAGAGGAAGTTTTTTTAATAGGAGACTATGTCTTACCAAAAGTCCTCGGCAGTGCTATAAAACCATCAGATGGAAAACTGAGACCAAATTGGGAAGGACCTTTGAGAATAATCAGAGATGATCTTCAAGGAGCATATCACTTGGAAATGCTGGAGGGCAGAAAGATACTAAGAGTACGGAATGCAGCCAATCTCAAGAAGTTATAGTTTTATATATTCTTTTTTATCTCTTAAGTTAGTGAGAAATTTTTATTTTTTATTACTTAATAGATAATTTCTAATGAATAAAGGTCAATGGGCCCCTCTATTCTCGTATTTTGCATTGACTGGTTAACTTATCTTGATTATATCTCCTCAATTTTCACATTTTCCAATGATAACTCCTTTGTGCATATCTAAATACTTAAGGAATAGGGTTAGCAAGTTAACTACAAGTACGTCAACTAACCCTCAGGCCCTGGTTACAAACACAAGAAACCTCATAAGTTTTCTTGACAATAACAAAAGCCCTATAGGGGATCCTTAGGCAATAAAGCCAACTTTGGTTGATCGCCAACTTCTGTTGGTTGAGAAAAGCCGTCTCGGGTGGATTGCCCACTAGCCAGGTGAATTCTCTCCATTATCTCACTTAGACCTAAGGGAGTGTGATGACACGATCTAAAAGGTAAAGTGAATGGAATGATATCACTTAGGCATATTAGACAGGGATAATATTCAAACACATAAAAAGCAGAACGTTAATACTTAAATATCGTTTAATCGGCTGAAAAAACCCAAAATGATTCAAACTATGAGCCAATCTAAAGCAAAATATTGATCGGTCATCATCGCTTTGGCCATTACAAATAACATATAACCATCAATATCTCTCAATATCATTTAATCAGAAATAAATCTCAAATTGATAAAGTCACAGGCAAAGAGATGCTCAATTGCCTAATTATATAACAAGCCAAATGTTTAGTCATCATGGGCTCAAAACATAAACGATTGAAAGGCATTAAGCAATAATTTTTCATTAAATGAAAAGTTACGTTTACAATAAAAAATTAAATATATAAGGAATTTACGATTACCCAGAATGGCGAGTAAGATAATCTACTATACGCGCTCTTTGACCATCATCTGGGTGTCGCGTAAGGTCATCTCCAACATCCTCTAAGTGATGTTTTAGAAGGTGAGCAAGAATAACGTCAATTGGGATCCACCGATCAGTTTTGGAAAATGGATTACATCGATAGTACGGATAATCAATCGGATATTTGTACCACAAGGGGGAGTCCTTAGGCATCCTTAGCTCTATAAGGGCACTAAGCCACCCCTGGGAAAAGGTAAGGTCTTTTGCCTCTTCTAGCTTCACTAGGGCATTAGTCCAGCCTTGGTCATAACCATCTGCCCAGATCTGTCTAGGACCCCTTTTGAACAAATGTCTTAACCTTGTCACATCCCTATGAAGCCAAGTAACGATTATATATGTCCATCGATCCTATCCTTTCAGCTCAGCAACTTTCTTTTATAACTCTGACCGATGATGAAGTCCCTCGCAATGTCAAGGAGGACCCCGATAGGGTGCTCCCCATCAGACAAGTAATCTCCCTCTTCAAGTCATCATTCTCCTTCTAGATCAGCTCGCTCATTTTGTTTACCACGCTAGTATCTAGAAGTTTTTCCTTTAGGTCATTTACCTCCTCTTAGACAGCCTCAACTTTTTCCATCTCCTAGAGGTTATCTTTTAGCTTAGCGACAAACTCGAACTGGTCCTTATACTGTTGATTTCTTGCTCTTAAAGATTTACAGATCTTTACAAAGGCTTTGCGAACCTTAAAATTAATATTCGGCCAAAGAATTTATCCAAGTGGAGAGTTCACAGGAATATATTCATCTACATCAATGGGATACAAATAATAAAACAAGCAATAGATTTGATAAAACATCAGCACCAACACAAGTGAAGTTGTAAAAAGCTTCTCTTCATTCAAATTATAAGGAGGGCAAATGCCAAAGTATAAGTTCGAAAATAAAAAATTACAAGAAGCAAAAGATAAAGTAGTAGAAGCCCTAGACCAACAATAAAAGCCTACACCTGCTCGGAAGAAACTGGCCCTTTCCCCTTATCAATAATTGAGGTAGTTTGATCGCTAGCAGCCACGATCGCACTAGATCCACCTACTACTTGGACAGTAGAAAGGTCTTCAATAGTAGGACCAACTGGTTCAATCCTATCTTGAATCGAAGGCTGATCGATCAAAGGTTCCCCAACTTCCATTGGTTTCGGACCTAGCTCATGCGTAGAAAACAAAGGGGAGTCAGTTGGAACTTCAGTTGCGAACAAAGCTTGGTCCTAGCCTTTCTTGAATCCTAAGCACCATACATAGGTAACTAGCACTCAACATCGTCATATGCTGCCTCTTAGCCTTCATTATATTCACCTTCTTCAGCAATAGTGGCTTATCCCTCTAACTGGTCATCTTTAGCAGACAGCTCCTTATTGGCCTCTGCCACCTTCAGCTTATCAGCGATCACTTGGGCATAGGCCTCCCGAAGCTCAGTGAGCTCTTTTTAAAACTCCCCCTTTAGAGCGTCCAAGGCCTTCTACTTTTTCAAAGCAAAATTGGCCTTAGTATTGGTTAGGGACTCTTCAGATCTCTTCAAGGACTCTTCCATCTCAGTATACTTCTAGAGTGGTTAGCCCTACCAAGAAGCATCATGGTAAAATCAGAAATAAACTGCAAAAAGGATTGGGAAACACAAGTCAATTTACCAAAGGATCGAGAAAAAGGACTAAGGAACTTGAGTGGAAAGTGACATACCAATGCAAGCCCTTGATCTGACTTCATACAATCAAATAATAGATCGTCATCATTGTTATAATTAATCAAACATATCCTTCTTGGTGGTGTCATTCTCTCTTCTTCTTCTTCTTTTTCGCTAACTTCTCCTTCACCCTCTCCCTCTTCCTCTTCCTCTTTTTCACTCTCTTCTTCCCCTTCTTCTTCTAACTTAATGGGTTCAGAAGGGCCACCAACCTCCTTTCTTAAAACTTCCAATTTAGTAATGGAGCCAACTGGCCTGGCTGTGAAACTGGAGGTAGTATTCTTGTACTCAAGAAGATAAGTAGCCGAATGGGGATGCTCGTTGTCAACAAGAGTAATTCTAATATGACATGCTTTCAGAAGCTTGAAAGCACTAAACTCACTAGAGTCAGGTTCTAGATTCTTTGCCTTATCTACAAAAATAACCAGAAAAAAATCACAAACATATCAGAAAAACTAAGAAGAAGAAACAACGAGCAAATAATGGAAGAGGGAGACAGTGTTAGCAACCTATATATTCTTCCCCAAAGGTAGGGATCCTAGGTCCTACGTACCCTACTCCCTCTGATTGGGGAGGATAATGCCAATTTCTAGCAATTTATCATGCATTCTAGTAATCCTTATGAGAATCAGGCAAGTTTACAACTAGAGCTTGGTCAGCACCCCTAGCCTTTAAGTACACGAGTCCCTATTGTTTCAAAAAAAGAAATAACAAAAACAAATTTCTGCAAGCCCTAAGTTTATCCCATATAACTCATTTATCTTATGTACACTATTTACAATTTTCCAGACATTTGGAGTACACTAGGCATGAACAGTGTCAAAGAACTTGAAGAAATGTAAAAACAAACTATTGGGGGGAAATGTCAAACCCCCTTGAGAGACCAACAAAGTATGAATCCAATATACGTCGTTTATAGTAGGAACGTTATGAGGAATATGAACACACTCAATGTCTACCCAATCAGGAATATTATAGCATTTTCTAAATTCAAAACGAGATTTATTATAAAACATCACCATTTTTCAACCAAAACCTTAGCTATAGCTATATAAACATTGCATAAGAGAAGAACCAAGGAAGGGTTAAAGCTAAAACTTACTAGTGTGGATGAATCCTTGAGAAATCACTGAAGAAAGGAAGCTCTGATTTTGAAGTAGAAGACGAAGAGAAGAAGCTTAGAGACCAAGTACAAACAAAAATGACTAAAGACAATGAACTAACGGTTAAGTTGCACTTGAACGGCTTTCAAAGTGTCTCAAATCATGAGTCATGCTTCCCTAAAAAGATCCCAACTCTTTAAGTTTATCCTCAAAGATAAGCACATCCTCACCAGCTCTCACATATAACGAAAATGCCATTTCGCCATTTCAGGTCGTAGGCCTATTAGCTCGATTAAAATCTATTGGCCTAAAATTATTGACCCAAAGATTTTAGGGGAAAATATGGGAGCTCATTTTTTATAATCCCATGAGAGTAAATGAACAAATCTCAATAAATTAAAGCACTTGGACCGGCCCAAAATCATGACTCAATTTTCACATGAGACTTTTAGTAGTGCGAGAACACTCGTGGATATGGTCAATCAAGTATCAAGAATCTCAGATGAGATAATCAAGTACCTTATGGCAAATATGCACATTACTTTGGGTTCCTTAATGAACTCGAACTCTATAACAACATATCTATAAATTGTACTCCCTGACCAGGGTCAAAAGGATGGAAAATTGATACTTTGAGAGACACTTAATTAGAACAAGTAACCTCTTTGTGAACGTCAGCAAGTTATCGAACCACGTACATCGTTGTTGTATGTGTGATTCTATTTATTTTCTGCCATTTGCAATTGTTTTCGTAAAATCTTTTATTTTGAATTTTTCTGCACTCACACATATAATTAAACTCTCCAACATACCTCGTTAAAAATACTTGAAGAACACATGATGTATGTATGTATGTATGTATGTATGTATGTATGTATGTATGTATGTATGTATGTATGTATATATCATGTATGCATAAACGTTTCATATGTATGCATATATGTATAAGATATATACGTATGTTTTTCAATTTCGTTAATTTTTAAGAAAATTGAATTTAAAAATATGTGTATCAAACGAACACCAATATTTATAAACATAGAAAACTAAAATTAAAAGTTTTGTTTGAAAACAATATTTAAAATAGAATTTTCTGAATACATAATCAAATGACCCTCAATATTCACCTAGATATGTCAAACTATTCAAACTAAGTTCTAGGACATTTATTAATTAAATGATCGAAAAAGAAAAACATTAATCAATATAATGTCAAATCAATGCGTTGCACCTTGCTTCTTACAATGAAACTAGTACTTTAGTCAAAAGATACCCACAATTGACTCTTTACAAATAGTTGCAATAGTATTATACACGTCAATTACAATATATGTGGAATTACTTATCTTAATTTTCGCTTATTTGTCAAGATTTTAGTGAAATGGATGCTTGATGTCTAGAAAATTCTCTCAATTATTATTTTATATAGAAATGTAGATATTTCAATGTTTATAAGAATAGAGCCCTTAATTTTAGTAAACAAGCCAAGCAAAAAAAATATTAAACAAAAGTGATTCTGTAATATCTTTAAATCATGAAAATGGGTAATCAAGTTAATTAAGTTATTAATTCTAGAGTATAATAAAATTTTGTGGAATCAACTTTTTATTGAGATGGATAATTAATATTTCTATAATTTAATAATTGATAATATTTCAGAAAATTTACTGTACTATTCATTATTATAATGAAATTTATATTGACTTTACATGCATGTATGAATATGATTATTAGATAGTGTCACATCAAGAGTTAAAAAAACTAAACTATCTCCAGAAGAATACACATTAATAAAAAAATTATACAATGACTAATTGTCATTATATTATTTGCTTAAAAATATTACTTATATAATTGTCAAAGTCAAATCGAACATGTAGTGTATCAGGTGCAAGATTATTTTCAAGTATTTCGGGCTGAATATTCTGAAATTTAAAATTGGTAAAATTCTAGATAGAGGTACACATCAATATGAGTAACTATATGTCAAGTATTTCATAAATTATGAATATATTTGATAATTTTTTAAATTTGATAAATAACTGTATCTATATGCTGAGTATTTTTTTTCCTTTAATTTTGCATTGTTTCGATTTATTTGGAGATTTGATAGAATATTTAGGGTCGTATTTAGCATTTGAGTTATATTAAATAAGTGTACAAGAAAACGAATATAACCCCAAATAATATCTAATTGATTGTAATTATAATAGTAGTTATTATTGTTATTGATATCATTATTTATTATTATTATTAATACTAGCATGCAATGCATGCCAATGCGCGAACCTATTATAAAATTTATTAAAAATACAACTAGTTTATTGTTATTTACGATATTTGTTGGTGGTATGTAAATTACAAATTTAAAACACATGGTGAACAATCATAATCTTTAGAATAATGGCATAAAAAAAATTCATCTTGTAGTTTGAGGTGTTATAAATCATTTGTATAAGCTTGACGTGAGAAGGTACCTATTGACCTTTGTAAAGAACTTTTGTGCATGAATTATGATTTGCACGACAGTCTCGGTACCTATATGTTCTACAAACCACCAAATAAAAACAAAATGAACAACAAGAACAATTCTCCTATTATGAATAATTTTACTTAAGAGAGGGCATTTGGTAGAATATTAATCCAAAAAAATGATATCAATCAGTCCAACTGAAAACATTTTAACATGGATTTTACATATAACGGGCAACAATTTTAAAATTTTACCAGGTACGCATAAATCTATAGTGTAAAGAAGGCAAATAATTAACTAAAGATATGAATTGTAAGAAGAGTGTTGTAACTATCTATACGTTGCCAAGCACTTTCGTGCATTTTACAGGCTTCTAGAAACCTATTATGTTCCTCATCAGTCTGTCTCTCTCATTGCTTGGTAATTATTTATGGTTTCCTTATCTGCAATTGAAAAAAATAATTTAGAGAGAGGGAGCGAGGGGGAGATAGAGAGAGCAATGTGATTTTAGTTGGACAGTTATTTAATTACATAGAAAGAGAGTCTTCCAGATTGGTAAAATAATTTAGATAAAAATAGAGTGAAATGCAAACAGATATATCATCAGGAATTTTGGTGGTAGCTATTATTTTATGTTTTCTTACTATAAATATGGAACATTATTATTATAATATAAGAGGAAAAAAAGAGAGAGAATAAATCTGACACAATTACATTGATCAAACAAATAAATATTTTTAGATGTAACCGTTGCAATAACCAGCAAATGAACAAACTTGATGGATTTGAAATTCTATATGACTTGTAGATTCTTCAAAAGTCCTAACCTACTGCGCCAAACTTTTGGGTTGCAACTCCTAAGAATTAATGAATTTAAGAAACAATAGTTTGGGACATCAAAAGTACAAATGCAAAAAAATAAATCAATAACCCTAAAGCCTTAATTGAACCCAGAAAAGATATATACTAAAAAATATCTCTAATAAAATAAGTAAAATATAGCACAAAATAATAAGGATCAGAAAAATGTTTAAAACATTTAGTTTCAGGATATATCTATGTATCTATGTATATATAAGCTACCTTAAGTAAAATACATATGTTATACTTGGTTGATAGAGGAAGTGGAGAAGTAATTCATTAATAGGCTAAAGATCACCATCTTCGAACAATTGAGTTACATTTACCATGGAAGGGGAGACATATTGTTCTGATTAGTTCTTGGATGTGAGAAATGATAAAGGGTTTAATGACCATTGAGAACTCAAGAGGCTACAACCTTTTTTAAAGAGAGATAAGTCTACGGATTTACAAAGAGATCGTATGGATTCCAAAAGTTCTGAAAGAGACGAGTTTTTTTAGGAGGCGGATTGACAAATAAAATGGGTGTTGAATATTAGGAGAAGTAAAGAAACAATAAAGAGATAATAAATGATTTGATACATTCCGTTGTAGTAACGATTGGAAGCTATAGTTTTTTATATACATAGATTTGGGTCATTCCACGAAAAGTCCTTCGATATTTTTCTAATTAATTTTAGTCCAAGTCTTTTTATTTTGTTATAAAAAGTCCTTTCACCGTAGTTTTTGTTAATAGATAAATGAATCGTATTAGACAAAACCACCTAAAGGGGTAAAACCGGCTTACAAGCAAGTCACCCTAACAAGGGTGGAAACATCAACCCTCCCAAAAAGTCTCTCACCATATTAAACACTCACAAACACTTTTTCTTCTCTTATCTTAAATCACAAGAAAATTTTGTTAAAAAATAGACAAGAAACTTTTTGGAACATAAAAAACAAGGTGGACTCAGTGCGAAATGTATTTAGCTTCTAGGAACTAAACATTATTATTATTATTATTATTATTATTATTATTATTATTATTATTATTATTATTATTATTATTATTATTATTACGGTCTCAATTCTCTTATTTTCTCATTTTATGTTCAAAGTCCTATATACACATTAAAGGATATTAAAGAATAATGCATTTTCCCCCCAAACACACGTCTTGTTACCACTAATCATGAATGCGATAGGAAAAATGTATGGAATAAGTTTGACATGATTTTCATTTTTTGGGGAAACTTATTGATCTTCTTCTTAATATTATATCTGCTGCTAGATTTATAAATTTGAATTTCTAAATTACTGAAATTTGAAATCCCTTCATTACCTTATTTTATAATTGACAGGACACTGATGTTATGTGGTTAAGAAATCCATTTCCAAGGCTAGCCATAAATGAAACCATAGATCTCCAAATCAGTACTGATAAATTTAATGGCAACCAATGGTCCGAATTGAATCCCATCAACATAGGATTTTACATGATCAGATCAAACAACAAAACCATTGCACTTTTTGATGCTTGGTATGCAAGAAAAGATAACTCTACTGGGCTAAAAGAACAAGATGTTCTAGCCATGCTCATGCATGAGGGTTTATTTAGAAAATTAGGACTTAAGGTTAGGTTTTTGGACACCCGTTATTTCAGTGGCTTTTGTGAAAATAGCAAAGATGCTAGAGTTGTCACAACATTTCATGCCAATTGTTGTCGCACTATTAGTTCCAAGGTGGCAGATCTAATCACTGTGATTCACGATTGGAAGAGGGTTAAGAGCGCAACGGCTAATGAGATGCTGACATTTGGATGGTCTAGACACACAGGATGTATAAACTCATGGAGACATTGATGAGAAAATTAATTGTGATTCGAAGGTTAACTTATTTGAGAGAATAGAAAATAAGATGATATGTACTTGTATTTTAATATGTTTGTTCCTTTCCCAGATTTTAATATTAATCCCGTCCCAGTCTTTATACTTTTTTATCTGTTATGGGTTATACTATATGTGTTTACATATTTTTTTGTGAATAGAGTAATACTAAAAAGACCCATTTCATGTTCTCTTTTTTAATTCCAGTGGTGTGTCAAGCAGACATTGAGTGGTATTGTAATTAATCCCATGTGAAATAAAACATCATCCAATGTGTGCCTAACACATCATTGAGTTTGGAAAAAAGGTTAACGAAATGCGTCTCCCTATCATTACTCTTGTGAATAAGAAACTAAAAGGTCAACGTTTTCGTATGTCACGAAGAAATTTATGGTTTCAATACAATCAATGTACATTTGTATATCTAAGATATATAGTTTACATTAATTATGATAAAAAAAAACATTAGGATCATTAGTAATTTGTTCGATTCATTATGACCTATATTGCTTTGGTTCTAAAGTTAAACATATTATCACTTTGCACATCATTTTCACTTTTGTGCGAAAAATGACGTACAAAGTCACAAACAATATTAAAATGCATCACACGAGGTGAAATTTATACTCAATAGTCATAAAAAACTAAATATGGTACTCAAAGTGATATATGGCCTAACAAATGACGTGCAATGCCAAATGACCCAAAACCTTATCAATTCATTTAGATTATTAGATATTGTGTTTAATTATGAATGCTTAATATACATCTCATTTTAAAAAAGGACTTCTATTTATTATAAGGCCAAAGTGACCAATTTGTGACAGTCCAAATTTTCACACAAAAGGGTGGCATGTCTCAAAATGTAAAAAATATCGATAGTAAATGCTTAACAACTAAAACTTTGGAATCTCGAAGGGACATTTGAAGAAAATCATTAATGGTCAAAGCAAAAGTTTGAGATAACATAAAGAGATCTACTTCAACTAAGGCAATTGTTGATGTCTAAAACTGTTGTGGACAATTTTATGATCACTAATGAATATAAATAAAGAGTAAACAATGTAAGAAAGACAACCAAGGTTTTTGACGTGGTTCAGTTGAGGAAAAAGGCTACATCTATGGTTATAGTATTGCAGTGAGGGGTTGTTACAATAAGCTTAGAGTAATATTACTCACTTGTCCCCTCCCCCCTTAAACTAAGGGAGGTAGTGTATTTATAATAGTTGATAAACTAAGAGAGGGAATGACTTCACATATTCAGGAATATATAGCCATGTACAATAGATGCGACTAATGTTATTCAAAATCATGTGTGGAACATATATTGGTTGTTCCAAGTGACTTTTTCCTTTCTTGATAATTCACCTTCCTGGCTATGTTCGGCTAGGTGGCCAACTAAGTATATCTGAGGTCGACCTAGTGTTTATAAAGCCTTAAGGTGGATATGTATGAGTACATGTGTACCTATCTCAAGGGTCTACGTGGATGAATAATTTAACCCACAACAAAATCCCCCAATGATCCATTCTTGATAATTTAGTGAAAGGATGGAGTATTTACTTTAAACGGTCGCTTAATACCCAAACATGGTGTAGGTCGGTGGCTGACCTTTAGGCTTTGTAATTTTTTTCATCGGTGTATTAATACAATGGAATTTTTGTGAATAATTTAAAAAATAGTGAACCACCAAAGGGTACGGTGGTCTTTCTTCCCTTTTAGGATACGCGTGAACATTAAAAGTTCAATCGTTGGTTCAGTGAATCTCTTCTATTCCTAAGTTTTGAGGTGAATTTGTTTGATCTATAAAAGGACAGAGTTTCCCCCCATTTCTATTTAACTCATTTTTTCTTAATGCCTTCAAAATTTCTTTATTGTTCTTGAGATCCTTCAGATGTTGTAGAGAACTTTATAAGACTTCCTTCTTCTTTATCCCATTCTTTTTTTTTTTGTTAATTTTGAAAATGGTGTATATTATTAACGAATGCTATTTAGAAGAGTTTAGAGAGAAAAGTAAAATTTTCAGTTGGGTATATTTGAAGAGAGTGGATGGACCGTTAGGTGCCCTAACTTTAGATGACGGTCATTAGCTTCCCACCCTATTTATTGCAAAGCGTGGAATAACTCCCCCCCTCCCCCCAAAACCAGTTTTTCTTGAGTTATGTCAGTACTTCAATATAGTCCCTGCTAGGGTAACCCCAAATACGTGGGGAGTTGTGAATGGGGTCAATCGTTTGAGTGAACTCCATGTAAACGCATAGGGATCATTGAATTAATGTATTTTTATGAATAGGGAACTATAAGAGGTGACACATAATACTTGAAGACCAGAAAAGCTATAGGGCTTTAATGGTCAACCTACCTATAACCAATAAAGATTATTCGGATTATGCAGTGGTGATCAAGAATTGGAAATATGGTCCCCTTATTGAGGGGGTTAAATATATCAATCCCATGTGCCCTCGGGAAGGACGTGGCATAGGGACGCCATCATTTTGCGCGACTTTTCTTTTATGTCTCTTGGTTGTTTGGTAATATACCGACTAACAACTTTTACTTGGTTTTCTCTGCAGAGGAAAGCAAAAATAAGTGTCCCTGTGATTCAGAAGTCAATTTTAATGAATTTAAATTTCTTTAACCAATCCACTAAAGACTAGGGGAAGAACACCCAAGGTCGACACCCGCCTAATTAAATACCGGGTGATCACTCCTTTATTAAATTAAAATCAAGGTGAACAGTTGGTTCATTCTTAGCATCACTGTTGCAAATGAAAATCTTTTCCAATTAAACACCCTAAAAAATTAAGCTAAGTGTCAAAACCATTTAAAACTTTATTTCCATTTTATTTAAATCTATTTATAAAACCTTTAACCATTTACATTCTAAGAGTCACACAATACGTATAAGAATAAAATGAACATTCAAGAGTTTACTCATCAATAATAAATCTCAACATTAAAACACTAAAGGAAAACATCCTCACATAAACAAATCCCGAAATAAAGATACTGAAATTAAGAGAATGACAATCTCTGACAATACCCACTAAATAATGGAAAAAGGGCGACACATGCCCCCATTGGATAAAGCTGAACTAGAAGTATAGTCAACAATGAGATCGTCTAAGCAATGGCCTGCATCTCCCACAAAAGCTACAGCGCGTTCCATCCAAAGAATCCTAAGTAAGACGCCCCTGTGGCTGGGCACCTGTAATATATATACATATATATACAAGAGAAAAAGAGAAATAGAAACGGGTCAGAGCCCGATAATGTAAATGATTTAAAATTTGTTTAGCAAGTATTTAAAATTTTTACAGGCCAATGCAACAACATATTAGTGCGATACTCTCTTGAGAAATTCTCACCTCTCTTCTAATGTGCACGCCTATCACACTAACCTTTCCAACGGATTTTCTTATCTTATATCGCACTAAACTTCCCAATGGTTTAACTTATCTTAGGTTACTCGTAAGATTTAAAACTGAACATTATAGTTGTTTAAAAGGAAGATTTAATTTGGTAACAAAGCTCTCATTTTAGCTTTATTTATTAATAAAGTTTCCCAGTGTCATATTATACTTTTTCAAAACAAGTATTTCCACTTTGAGTCATCATACATGTCTTACTTACCATATCACAGTAGGCAGTTCCAAATTTTAGAATTTCATATATATATATTAAATACTCGTATAATATATATATATTCTAACAGCACCCCACATCAAAATTATGGTTCATGCATACTCTACTATCCAATCCCAATATCACTCGTACTAAGGGAAATACAAGTTCGGAATCACTCTCGAAATGTATTAACACATACACAAACAATATTGAGGCGAAGCATAGATTCCAAGTCTCTAAGAGGATAACACATGCCTCACGTCTCTTAGGACCGTCTGAACTATCGATTCGATAGCCTGTAACAAGGATTTCTATCTTCTAGGGTACGAGTCAATATCCCCCATAAATGTCCCATCAAGATAAGACTGTCCCAGCGCGGTAACCTCAGGAATAGCAAGTAGCGCGGGCATGATTTTCACATGTATATAATATATGCATACACACAGTCATATAAATATACTACATTTATCATAACAATTTAGGTTCGTCTCATAACCCATAATCACGACATTTATCCTTATTTTCCCATTATTTGTTATCACGTATAACGGTTCGTCTCTAACTTTAATTTGAGGGATTATTCCAACTTACTACGTAACACTCATGGACTCTATCCTCCCAAGCGTAAAATTCAGTAGGTATTTATTTAATTTCCAACGTAACTATCTTACGCGTCTCTCCCCTTAATACATAATTTCCTCGTCCCTTATATGTAAACATCCCAAAAATACACCTCTCGTCTTACATTAAAGGTCCCATAATTATCTATAGGTCCTACTGCTCGTCTTTGTCTCCCTAAACATTTTAATAAGGGTGTCCAAGGATTATTTCTCATTAAATTTAATTCAAATAATTTAAAAAGAGAAATATGAGTCTGCCAGAAGGGGTCGATCGATCGATGGCAGGGGCTCGAACGATCGAAGCTCTTGGCTCGATCGATCGATCAAGCAGGTATGGCGAATTCTGCAGTTAACTAGTTACAGGTTCTATCACATAACCTCATCCAAATCCAAACTTTTCATTCCCAATCGCCCACAAATTTGTACTAATAATAGTATAAACCTATTTCATACACCTTTTACGTAAAGCATGCCAATTTCCATTAATAACCATGGATTAACAGGCCAAAATTCATGTAAATCTCAAGAACCCTAGAAATCTCTTTAACATGGTTCTAATCAGTCTTTTCCAAAATTTTCTTCTTCTAAAACATCATAAATTCGTGGTTTAATCCTCTACATGCGAAGGGGTTTCCAGATTTACATTCAAATCATTACTACATGCGATTTCCTATCTCAAACTTGGGTTTTCTTCCATAAAACTCATCATAATCATCCCTAGACTAACATGAGTGATGCATTAAGGAAAATAAGAAAGATAAACACTTGCCTGGGATTTTCAAAATTCTGATTTTCGAAAAATTTTGGTGTGGTTGCATTCCCTGTCGTGCGATCTACGCGTTGGTGGAGGTGGCGGTGCAATCGGGTGACTTTTTGGCCTTGGATTGCTTGGAAAGCTTCCTCCTTCCCTCTCCTATGGACGTTATAAAGTTTGAGTTGTTTTAACCCTAGAAGGTAACCTTATACATCTGATATAACCCTTGAAATTTCGTGGGTTTAATTACCCAAAAATGTCAAATGTCCAAAATGCCCTCCCGGGCTGCTAAATAAGCCTAAAAACGCTCCGAGACCCAAACTAAACCCCCGGGTAAAATTTTCTGAGTATCTCGACCCTTCCGGACACTTTGGCGCTCTCAAAATGACCATACGAGTAACTTATAATTTATTCACTTTTATTAATCAACATTTAGTCCCGACACGACACAGGCGCATCCCGACTTAAATTTCCATAATTGTCATTTTATTTACACGTGATAATATTATAAAATAAAACTCATATATTATTATACTCATCCAGTAACATTAAACAAATAACAAATTTCCAATTATTACTAACTCTCGTCACGCTAGTAAATATTTAAAACAACTTTCCGGATTAAAATTAAATTAATTTATCTCAATTAAATTTAATAAATCACTAAATTTAAATTCCATAAAAATACGGGGTATTACATACTTCCCCCCTAATGATGGAATTTCGTCTCGAAATTCGGAAAATAAGGTCTACCAGGTGGCACAATTCTGGATATCATTTTTCGTACGCAAACTATGTACATAGTACGGCGTTCAATCACTATAGCCCCTTCCTCACAGCAAGCTTGTTTAACATTCTCATTGGAAACACTTCACATGGTGCTCCCAACCGACAACATTCGTATAAGTCACACCTATACGTTATAAATTTTCCATTATCTCACTATCATTAGGAGGCCGCACCTCACTATATGACAACTACTCGGATTTATTCATATACAAAACTCCCATTCTGAGAAAATCATACGAATATTTGATCACTCATGCTCGCCTAAAATAGTCGTGGAATTCCACCATAGTTATCGGATGTTTTCTCGACCGATCCAAAAATTTTAATTATCTACTCACCTCTAAACATACGGAAGGAAAATAGTCGAGGTTCTTACCTAACAAAACCTTAATAAGCACCTCGTACGCGACAAACAGGTACGAGTGCTTCTACAGAGCATTCTTGAAATCATCGTACCGAGATTCCAAAATATCCTTCACGTGGCTCCACTAATCTTTATTCACCGTGCGCCTATTCCCTGGCTAAGGGTGATACATCCTACTCGAAATGAAACCTTATCTCCGCTGGTTCCTGAAATCCCATATCAAAGGTGGGATTCACCAATATCATCCTGATTCAGAAATTTATACTGCACCGGACCATGCACTGGCGCGATCCTTCCTTTCAAAGGAAGTATGGGGCATACTAGTTAATATTGTAAGCCGACCCAAAGGAATATCAACCACTTCCTTCTCGGCGACTTAATTCACATGTTCGGGATGAACCCTTGATCTTGTTTTGAGGATGGCAACCCATCCAAGAACTTTACCGACTTTACCGACCTCTTCCAATTTCAGGAATTTTTTATAAACACAAAATTCTTTGGTTGATTCTCCTCTTTCAACCAAACCTTACCTATGGGCGGTGCATGTAGAGACTACTCACTACGTCCCGCTAAACATCAATTTTTCCCTTGAAATGTCTCACATTAAGTGACACATAATACTCCCCTTCCTTCCTTGGAGTATGCCAGAAGTTCCGACCCATGCTCTTCTCTCCACGAAGTGCACTTGTGGATCTCTTATACCATACTAACATCATTACTCTTTGTATGCGTAAGTCGCTCTCACACTTGACTAATAACAACCCCGCTCCGAGTATGCTTCATAACAATTAAATTCTACTCTCTTCAAGGAATGCCAATTCTTAAATGGCTTCCCACAGCCTTCCATCAAATTAGGGTGCGCTATTATAATTGCTCACTTAAATATGGATTTTCGCCCCTCATGTGACGTTTAATCCACTC
Source organism: Sambucus nigra (assembly GCA_949130495.1). Taxonomy (NCBI): domain Eukaryota; kingdom Viridiplantae; phylum Streptophyta; class Magnoliopsida; order Dipsacales; family Adoxaceae; genus Sambucus; species Sambucus nigra. Next base: position 82,182,642 of record OX422214.1, on the reverse strand, counting down.
TATCACTTCCACTTCGTTATACTAGTCCCACAAACATATATTTCACACGTCAATTACCACGTCCCTTCGACTCGAACGATTTTAACTGCAGCTAACCCAGATGCCCACATTTTTGCAATACCCCGACCGCCCTGGAAGAGCGAACGGCGTGTTACTCATCTGTAGAGCTAACTAAATTCAATGAAATAGAAGGAATAGGGCATTCAAATTCCATGACAATAAAAGAGGAATAATAATTCTCAACCTTCTTCAGATAAGTACAACAATTTTCCCAAATAGGTACAACAACCAAAATAAATCACTAACGCTCTATTCATCAAAATAATTACAGGTCATCTCTTTTGTATAATAAAGTTCTTTCCAGATAATCCATGCTAAAAATCATTCCAACTCTTTATTCACCTCGTGTTCTGAACGCGGTTACGACATTTGGGTACTCTTAATCACACTAGTACATCACTCTTAATAATCATTCCACCCCTCAACTCGTGGGGATAACTTTCAATGCTTTCTTACCACAAAATCCGGCTCCAATGGATTTAAAACAATATTCAACTTCTAACTTACATGCATAATTACTTAATCCCATTTCGACCAGGGTACCGAACTCATGGAATAGTGACCAAATGTCTCCCTATTTCCAACCTTACGCTAAGTTTCATGCGTGGGATGTCTCGCAAAGTGAAATCCAAACAAGGAACCCCCCTGATACACTACTACCTAGCATTGTCAGTTATCGAAATCCGTTAGGTCCTCCGTCCGTGGCATGTACCCCTTTATTCCGTCTCTTGACAAAAAAGTTACAATTTCTCCCGTAATTATGCTTAACAAAGAACGTTTCACCAATTTCACTCTCTTCCCGTATTGGTTGATGGTTACATTCTATAAACCTCGGATACATACGATCGGAATTCTCGAAATTCCCTTCCCTAATAATAGGGGTATAACTCTTAACTCCCACATATCTAAAGGATAAATATAACAATGCACTCTTCCTATCACTAAGTCCGGAGTACTAAACATAATACTGAGTCAAATCTTTTCGCCCAACAGTAAATCCCGATGCATACTGAATCATATTGGCAAAATCTATACATACATTGGCATCGAATATCTCAAGCCCACTATCTCCTCCGAAGTCTCTAGGATAGATAATATAAATGCGAGTCCAACCTTCTTACAGGTAAAGCCTCGCCAAAACAAAACGTGCTGCACTAATGCAACTACTCCGATAGCCTTGCAATAAATGCCCACTATCGTACTACCCATTTCTATAATGTTTTAACAAAGATAATATCATACTCGTACGTCGCTTCACTACAACGAGTAGCCTCAATAAAGTACATAACACTGTTAATATACACATTCATCCTCCGCGGATAGCACTAAAGAAAAATCCCGCTACACTAGGGCAAAATATTCACATTTTAATAACGTTTATAATTATATGCATTAAACTCGTCTCACATGCTAATCTAGAAATGAATAAAATATGGTGACTCGCTCGTGTCACATAAACACGCCGCATCCTCTGAGGATACAACTTATACTTCTACCTTGTCAATCATCTTGACTGCGCAAATGGTATCCGAACGTAACACATCTACTCAAACCAAACAAAATTACTTTAATCGTTGCCTTTTACTAGGCACATTATTCTTGTCTTTTTACTCACTTTGGAACATATTATCGCGAGCGATCTCACTCCGCACAAAATACCTCAACACATAATCCACTTACCACCTGCCCTACTAACCAGGTTAGGATTGTCCTTCTCTCGGACTTTAGTAGACTCAATTCATGGTGGCCATCCCGGTTGTTCCCTTAGATTTTTAGGTCATAAAGGTCATGTTACTATCTATAATAGTACTTCTGAATTTACCATCACTTGGTAGGAATTCAATTATCCGAATCATTTAAATGGGTCCCCTGATGTATATCCACATCCCTTTGTGGTGATATACCACTACCGTTGTATTCAGTCTTATTCTCGATTAAATTCTTCGATTCCTTTAAGCTTCCCACCCAAGGAGCATTATCATCTTTACTGACAAAATATGACATTGTCAACCTCTGAATCAGCCGTCCATCATAATTTCCTCCTTGAGTATTATCAACTATTGTTACGAGTTGGTCTCCCACTTGGATTCGTTTCCTCCACTCGTATCTACATCTTTCGATACAAAATTCGCTTGCGGTTAAGATTTATATTCACAAATGGACCCCTATCATGCCCTCCCGCGATGAGTTCAGAACCACGTTCGCTTCTAATCCTGAACAGTTGAGGAAGGAACATACGGTTAACACTGTACCTAAGGTTCTCCTTTAGACATATCATTCCACTTCTAAAATTTGTGGTTAACTCCCATCATTATAACTTCGTCCCGACAACCAAGAAAAATTTTCTCTAAATTTTCACGTTCAGTTAGCCACACTCCGTCCTATATCTAAACCTTTGGGTATTTTACCTCCTTTGGTAAACACACACAATTCCCGCATTTCTAGAATTTCCCACTGACAGTTCTCTACACGTTTTTGTAATACGTTGGGTAAGTTTACCCTTGCACCTCATTTGACTATAACAACATTTGGAAACCATTACAGCGCCTTAGTCACCTTTATAGTCATGGTTTCTCGTGCCCTAATGGAGGTGACCTCGACTACGGTCATCATCCTTGGATATATTTTATAATCTCAACTGAGCCCGGCCTCCTGAGGTCCGCTTAACGGTCCTCTTTTGACATCCGTCATCGCTCGGCACACGCACACATCCGAACGAAATTAGAATTCACTAATGTATACACATTATAGCAGGAGAACGAAATCTTATCAAAGAAATCGACAATCCTAAACATAGGGCTCTATATCAAACAAAGCAACGCTGAAAGCATAATAAGCCACACAGATCCTAAAGGACACTAGAACCTGATGCTCTGATACCACCTGTGACACCCCGCCTAATTAAATACCGGGCAATCACTCCATTATTAAATTAAAATCAAGGTGAACAGTTGGTTCATTCTTAGCATCACTGTCGCAAATGAAAATCTTTTCCAATTAAACACCCTAAATAATTAAGCTAAGTGTCAAAACCATTTAAAACTTTATTTCCATTTTATTTAAATCTATTTATAAAACCTTTAACAATTTACATTCTAAGAGTCACACAATAAGTATAAGAATAAAATGAACATTCAAGAGTTTACTCATCAATAATAAATCCCAACATTAAAACACTAAAGGAAAACATCCTGACAGAAACAAATCCCGAAATAAAGAAACTGAAATAAAAAGAATTACAATCTCTAACAATACCCACTAAATAATTGAAAAAGGGGGACACATGACCCCACTGGATAAAGTTGAACTAGAAGTAGAGTCAACAATGAGGTCGTCTAAGCAATGGCCTGCATCTCCCACAAAAGCTACAGCGCGTTCCATCTAAAGAATCCTAAGTAACATGCCCCTGTGGCTGGGCACCTGTAATATATATACATATATATACAAGAGAAAAATAGAAATAGAAACGGGTCAGAGCCCCATAGTGTGAATGATTTAAAATTTGTTTAGCAAGTATTTAAAATTTTTACAGGTCAATGCAACAACATATTAGTGCGATACACTCTTGAGAAATTCTCACCTCTCTTCTAATGTGCACGCCTATCGCACTAACCTTTCCAACGGATTTTCTTATCTTATATCGCACTAAACTTCCCAATGGTTTAACTTATCTTAGGTTACTCGTAAGATTTAAAACTGAACAATATAGTTGTTTAAAAGGAAGATTTAATTTGGTAACAAAGCTCTCATTTTAATTTTATTTATTAATAAAGTTTCTCAGTGTCATATTATACTTTTTCAAAACAACTATTTCCACTTTGAGTCATCATACATGTCTTACTTACCATATCACAGTAGGCAGTTCCAAATTTCAGAATTTCATATATATATTAAATACTCGTATAATATATATATATATATATATATATATATATATATATATATATATATATATATATATATATATATATATATTCTAACAGCACCCCACATAAAAATTATGATGCGTGCATACTCTACTATCCAATCCCCGTATCACTCGTACTAAGGGAAATACAAGTTCGGAATCACTCTCGAACTGTATTAACATATACACAAATAATATTGAGGCGTAGCATAGATTCCAAGTCTCTAAGAGGATAGCACATGCCTCACGTCTCTTAGGACCGTCTGAACTATCGATTCGATAGCCTGTAACAAGGATTTCTATCTTCTAGGGTACGAGTCAATATCCCCCATAAATGTACCATGGAGATAAGACTGACCCAACGCGGTAACCTCAGGGATAGCAAGTAGCGTGGGCATGATTTCCACATGTATATAATATATGCATACACACAGTCATATAAATATACTACATTTATCATAACAATTTAGGTTCGTCTCATAACCCATAATCACGACTGTTGATACCAAAATTAGTATGATAATATGGACGAATAATAAGAAGACACGTGTCAGTCTACGTGGCACAATAGCGACGAGGAAGTCCATTTCCCTGACCAAGTCATGTATTCTCCGAGGAACTCCAACACTCCGAGGAACTCTTGAACGACGAGCAACTAAGGCGGTCCGAGCTGCATCTCGACCACAGCAGATGCACCTCGGCCACAGCATTTATTGCCAGATAATCAACAGTTCAACTATTCATTGAATGCTTATCATCTTGACGCACACGCTTGAATAGTATTAAATGAATTACCCTTTCATGTACAGCCTAAGGGCTATAAATACCTTGTATCACCCTCATTCAAAGGGACCGGAATTTCTTGATAGTACTTGTAATCGATAATTCCCAAACATTCAGCAATAACATAACAGTGGACGTAGGCCATTCATATAAGGCTGAACCACTTTAAAAATCTTTGTCTCATTTTATTTATCTGTGATTGAATTATTAGAGTAATCTAATTTTTTACATCAACAGAACAAACTATACTCCTTTGGTTAGGAGGCGTACACTAGCGTGACCAACTCAGGTTGGTAAAAGAGCTAGTGGACATGATAGTTCAAACCCACAACCAACTCCGGTTGGTAAAAGGGCGAGAACAAACTATACTCCTTTGGTTAGGAGGCGTACACTAGCGTGACCAACTCAGGTTGGTAAAAGAGCTAGTGGACATGATAGTTCAAACCCACGACCAACTCCGTTTGGTAAAAGGGCGAGAACAAACTATACTCCTTTGGTTAGGAGGCGTACACTAGCGTGACCAACTCAGGTTGGTAAAAGAGCTAGTGGACATGATAGTTCAAACCCACGACCAACTCCGGTTGGTAAAAGGGCAAGAACAAATTATACTCCTTTGGTTAGGAGGCGTACACTAGCGTGACCAACTTAGATTGGTAAAAGAGCTAGTGGACATGATAGTTCGAACTCAGACCAACTCCGGTTGGTAAAAGAGCAAGAACACGAGACTCCTAAAAAGGCCAATTTCGATTGGTTAGGAAACAAGATATGATCTCAAATACCAACTTATGTTGGTCGGGAAGTAAGTAGTTGGTCGACGAGGAGAAAATATTCTAAACAGTACCAAGTATAGCTGGTCGGGGATAAAAACCCATTAACTATAGTTGGTCGACAAACACAATTTAACAACCTTGGTTGGTTGGAAAATTTTTTAAACATTTTTATACTCATTACTTTATTATTAAGTGATCGAGCAACATTACTGATACTTGTAACTTTGTATTACTAAGTTGGTCGATGAACCACACAATATTGTTATACAAGCACAAATATAAAGTGTTTGACAAGCACAAGACAATAGCAATACAGATTTGCAAACAGAAAATGAAAGTCTTTCATTAAAATTCAAAACGAATTACAAGTTACATATGTGTACTAACTATTACATTGAGATCCCTACTCTATTGGTTTCTTTCCCTCTGCTTTTGAAATAGGTTCCACGCCAGCAGGCGGATCATTTAAAGTCTGAGGAGAGTTAATGAAGTTCAAGTCCTTCAGCATCCTAACGTTCATCACAGAAGGTGTGTCCAGTAGATGCTCGGGACGAGATACCTCGATCTGAGAATGAAGATTGTAGTCACCGAGGTATTTTGTAATTAAGCTCCGAGGAATGGCACGAGCTGGGATCCATTCCATGTCCAATTTATAAGGTGGCACAGGCAAGTCTAGTAGCCCAAAAGCATGATAATCCCATAATAATGGCCCTGCTCTAGTTTTAATACACCCAGGGCGTTCAACCATCCCTGTTTATAACCTTCATTATTGGCATTTTCAAGGCGAGCATCCAAGTGACAAAGGGCCTCATTGTAGCCTGCCATCCAGAACTCACGAGGTTGTTTGTGGAATTGGAAAGTTATTCTCTCTAACTGCTCATGAAGGTTCCTGGCAAAAACATTCATATTATTCAGAGCAGACTTTGTCGAAGCAAGTTGATCCTCCAGATTTTGGATTTTCTTGGACATTTCAGATAAAGCTCGATCTTTTGCATTCAATTGGAACGCTTGAGTTTCCAATGTTGATTGAGTACGAGCTTCTTCAACAGAACGAAGAAGACCTCTTGGTCGTCCCCGAGCAGGTTGAATACTCTGTTCCTCGTCAACATCCTGTGCAACTCTTACTCGTCCACGAGAACCTCTTCCTCGTCCCCGAGCAGTAGTAGAAGTACCCGACCTTCTCAAGGTATCCAACTCTTGCCTCAATTTGGCATTCTCAACCTCTAGAAAGGAAAATCCCTCGTCAGTCACTGGGATTACAGCTGTTGAAGAAGATGCTGCAGACTTATACTGTGCCAGCTCTTTCTGCAAATTGTTATTTTCTTGCTCTAGCAGCTCGGCAATCTGTCTACAGGCTTCAACTTCACCCTTTAGGGTTCTCTCTCTGACATCGTACCCAGCCAGGAGTTTGTCGTAGCCCTTATCGGCAGAAATCTGCTGATACCTTTTCTCATACCCCTCATGCAACAGGGCAGTTGATTCCTTATACTGATTTTGAAGGTCTTCTAAGGTACATTGAAGATCCTCGATCATTTCGTAATAGGCCACATTATTGGCCACAGCCGGGTCAAGTAGATCCTTCAGGTACTGATAAGCCTCAACTGCCTGCTCAGAAGCATCATGACCAAGGATATCAGCAACTTCAGATGCACTTAGGTCTGTGTGACCAGCCTTATAATATTCATGGCATTGCCGCATCAACTTTGTATCATTGGCAAATAATAATTCCATTCTAGCCACAAACTAGTAAAGAAGATAAGGCAAGAGTTAATAAAAGAAGAAGACAGAACATCAACAACGCAGAAGAACAAAAAAGGTGATTTTATTACATCATCAAAAGGAGTACAACATTCAGAATACATAGTATAAGTAAAAGAAAAATAAAAAGAAAATACCGAACAACTTCACACCTTTTCCTTGTCTCCCAAGACTTTCTCGGGAGGCTGGGACGAGGAGCTTGGTTGCTCGGTGGGAACAATGAGTTGATTGGCAGAAGTTGAGACTTGTTCAGGAAGAGCAGGCAAAGACGAGATATCCTCGGTGGCTGTCTGATTGGGTTGTGAAGCAAGGACTTGATCACCTACTATCATTAAAGACTCCTCGAACGCAGCTCCGTCTTCTTCCTCATCTTCAATTACAGGTGGGGGGCCAGGAAGATGTTGTTGAAATCGTTCAGAGTCTTCGCTAACCTTCAGTTCCTGCAGGGCAGCAACCCAACCATCTCGGAAGTATTTCAAACTCCCATACTGCACCTGGGTCATCATTGCTGCTACCCCCTATCCCATCCTTTGTCCCAACCAGTTCAAAATGATTTTTTCACAACCACCTTTCTTTTCATTTTCTCCGAGGAGAGCTTCTCGGATAGAAGATCCTCGGTGGTTTTTAACTTGGCCTCCACCTCCTCCTTCTGGAGATTTACTTCTCGCAGAAGGGTCAGCTCTTCCTCGGCCGATTTCAACTTATTTTCAAGCTCCCCAAAGCTTGTGAGCTTCTCAGCATATTTTTTATTCTCCCTCTCCAAGTCTCTCACCTTATTTCCCAACTATACCTTCTCTACTTCAGACGCAGCCAACTTCTTCTCCCATTCAACCCTATCCTCGTCGTATTTTTGACGGGATTCCTTCAAAGATTGGGTTAAGCCCTGTAAAGCATCCTCTACTCCAGACGAGGAGCTGGAAGCCTTGATTGCTTCATCTTTCTTCACTATGGTGTTAAAGTAACTCACCAACTGAAAAAGAAAATAATGATAAGTCAGTGCCGAGATACATATATTGACTAAAAGAAAAGTTCTGGATAAGAGAAACTTACTGAAGCAATGTGACGAGTAGCTAGGGATGTCAGCATATACCTAGACATGTTTTCCTCGATTCCTTGGACTTCAGGAATGGTCCAAGTCTTTACCGAGCTCATTGCAGAACTCGTGGAAATAATGGTTGGAACACCAGCTCCACTAGCTTGGAGCTGGGGAATGGCTTCAGAAAAACTGACCGAGGAGGTTTTCTTCAGTCTCCTCGGTGTCTTCTCAACAATCTCAACCAAAGAAGAACTTTTGGTTGGAGAGATGGTGATTACTTCCACAGGTGCATCCTTCTGCACAGGAGCCACTGGGGGCTTCTCGGCAGCCTTCTGAGGAGCAACAGAAGGAGAAACATCCACTTTCTTTGTCCCCTTTGGGACATCAGCCTTGCTTCTTTTTCCATCTCCAGCAGAGGAAGCCTCCTCGAAGATAGCAGGAACTCTTCTTTTGCCCATCTTCTGACTCAGAGGAAAGTGAGAGTCTGGTGAAGAATTCTCAGAAGCTGGCAATGGTTCACTAATGCTGACCACAGGACGAGTAGTAAAGGACGATGTATAGCTCCTGTATTGCAACAAGTATGAAGCAGACCTGACGTGCTCGTCTGCAATTTTCTGATGCAAACTCCAGATATGTTTCAAATGCTTTATATTAACTTCTGATTCTTTGGGAGTTTTTCTCTTGCCGTCAACTGCAAACAAAAACATATTGAAATGTCAATCATGCATTTATTCAAACATAATGAAATCATAATTTCAAAAATAGAATAAAATAAAAATAACTTATCCCATTGCCATATGGAGGGCATTTGGGACCCTCATATACTGCATCGCCAACCAAAGGGGCATGTTGCCAATTTTTTATAACTACCCCATGTTCAAAATAATCCCTATTAGCATCAGGGAGATTGACTACTAAAGCCCTATTCAAAAATCTAGTTTTTAAATAATAAACATTATCTAGAACAGCCTATCTATAACAGTACATAATCTCAGGAATTCCTATACGAGTTCCATGAGTTTGATTTAACCTATACACCCCATTAACTATTCTCCATGTGTTGGGGGCTATTTTTGCAGGGACAACATCGAAATGTTGACAGAACTCTAAACACAAAGGGTTTGGTGGAAAAGAAAATCCACATTCAGCAATAAAGAGGCTGGGGAACCAATGTCCCTCAGCCAAACGAAAGTAATTTGAAGGCTCAGAAAGATCCTCCAAAGTTACCCAAGATGGAATGGAATAATCTGAACAGAATTTTTCAAATGATTCAATAATATAAACCATGGTGAATAACAGAAATGAAGAAGAAGGAAGAAGATCTTACAGGAATAAAGGGAGATCTGTTGACAACGAACGAAAACAAGGATGAACGCACAAGAGAAAGAAAGGATATGGAAAACTCGAAAGCAGAAAATTGGAAAAGGTAGAAGACGGTATGATTGCCTAAGAAGCTTAAATACTTTGCCTTGGGAAACAGCGAAATAAATGATTACAAAAAAGAAACTATTACGCCACCGGCGGCTAAAAGGAGAAAAAGTGCACAAAGATCGAAGCGCTTATAAAAATTCAAAAAGGCGGATTCTGCGAATTTGGAAAGAAATTCAAATACGAAGAAAATGCTCCTAAAACCCAGGAAGGTCATTTAATATTTCCATATACCGAGAAAGAATGTTCCATACTCCTCAAAATTCGAAATATAAAACATTGGGGGCTTCTGTTGATACCAAAATTAGTATGCTAATATGGACGAATAATAAGAAGACACGTGTCAGTCTACGTGGCACAATAGAGACGAGGAAGTCCATTTCCCTGACCAAGTCATGTATTCTCCGAGGAACTCCAACACTCCGAGGAACTCTTGAACGACGAGAAACTAAGGCGGTCCGAGCTGCATCTCGACCATAGCAGCTGCACCTCGGCCACAGCATTTATTGCCAGATAATTAACAGTTCAACTATTCATTGAATGCTTATCATCTTGACGCACACGCTTGAATAGCATTAAATGAATTGCCCTTTCATGTACAGCCTAAGGGCTTTAAATACCTTGTATCACCCTCATTCAAAGGGACCGGAATTTCTTGATAGTACTTGTAATTGAGAATTCCCAAACATTCAGCAATAACATAACAGTGGACGTAGGCCATTCATATAAGGCTGAACCACTTTAAAAATCTTTGTCTCATTGTATTTATCTGTGATTGAATTATTAGAGTAATCTAATTTTTTACATCAACAACGACATCTATCCTTATTTTCCCATTATTTGTTATCACGTATAACGGTTCGTCTCTAACTTTAATTTGAGGTATCATTCCAACTTACTACGTAACACTCATGGACTCTATCCTCCAAAGCGTAAAATTCAGTAGGTATTCATCTAATATCCAACGTAACTATCTTACGCCTATCTCCCCTTAATACATAATTTCCTCGTCCCTTATATGTAAACATCCCAAAAATACACCTCTCGTCTTACATTAAAGGTCTAATAATTATCTATAGGTCCTACTGCTCGTCTTTGTCTCCCAAAACATTTTAATAAGGGTGTCCAAGGATTATTTCTCATTAAATTTAAGTCAACTAATTTAAAAAGAGAAATATGAGTCTGCCAGAAGGGGTCGATTGATCGATGGAAGGGGCTCGAGCAATCGAAGCTCTTGGCTCGATCGATCGATCAAGCAGGTATGGCGAATTCTGCAGTTAACTAGTTACGGGTTCTATCACATAACCTCATCCAAATCCAAACTTTTCATTCCCAATCGCCCATAAATTTGTACTACTAATAGTATAAACCTATTTCATACACCTTTTACGTAAAACATGCCAATTTCCATTAATAACCATGGATTAACAGGCCAAAATTCATGTAAATCTCACGAACCCTAGAAATCTCTTTAACATGGTTCTAATCAGTCTTTTCCAAAATTTTATTCTTCTAAAACATCATAAATTCATGGTTTAATCCTCTACATGCGAAGGGGTTTCCAGATTTACATTCAAATCATTACTACATGCGATTTCCGATCTCAAATTTGGGTTTTCTTCCATAAAACTCATCCTAATCATCCCTAGACTAACATGAGTGATGCATTAACGAAAATAAGCAAGATAAACACTTGCCTGGGATTTTCAAAATTCTGATTTTCAGACAATTTTGGTGTGGTTCCATTCCCCGTCGCGCGATCTACGCATTGGTGGAGGTGGCGGTGCAATCGGGTGACTTTTTGGCCTTGGATTGCTTGGAAAGCTTCCTCCTTCCCTCTCCTATGGACGTTATAAAGTTTGAGTTGTTTAAACCTAGAAGGTAACCTTATACATCTGACATAACCCTTGAAATTTCGTGGGTTTAATTACCCAAAAATGTCAAATGTCCAAAATGCCCTCCCGGGGTGCTAAATAGGCGTAAAAATGCCCTGAGACCCAAACTAAGCCCCCGGGTACAATTTTCTGACTATCTCATTCCTTCCGGACACTTTGGCACACTCAAAACGACCATACGAGCAACTTAAAATTTATTCACTTTTATTAATCAACATTTAGTCCCGACACGACACAGGCGCGTCCCGACTTAAATTTCCATAATTGTCATTTTATTCACACGTGACAATATTGTAAAATAAAACTCATATATTACTATACTCATCCAGTAACATTCAACAAATAACAAATTTTCAATAATTACTAACTCTCGTCACGCTAGTAAATATTTAAAACAACTTTCCGGATTAAAATTAAATTAATTTATCTCAATTAAATTTAATAAATCCCTAAATTTAAATTCCATAAAAATACGGGGTATTAAATGATGTTGGAATATAGAAGCTCAACCCCCTCTTTTATTGACCGACAAACAAAAGATATACCCAAAGCCCCCCAAAATCTAGAAAAAGAACCAATTTTTACCTTTGCGATTGTAGAATCTTTTGAGGCAGCGAGAGAGAGAGAGAGAGTTAGCCGTTGGAGGAAATTCCTATTTGCTTAATACATTTGGCATCACACCATCCAAACTTAGTATGTTGAAGACATGGGAAAGAGGAGAATTTCCAATTTGATGCGTAACATGCCTTCTCCCCTACCCAAGAAGGCTATTATTGGCTACAAGAGGCCAGTAGTTATCTGTGTTGATGAAACAAAGACCAAAGAACCTAAGTTCAAGAGATTGAACATGGATACTTCTCCTTTATAAGAATTGATACAAAAGACCTTAGCCAACCAGGCTACTGTTAATTTTGCCTCTGTGGTGCGAACCCTGGTCTGGCCAAGAGAATGATCCACTCAGGAGTTCTTCTTGCTAATAGGTCGACAACAACTCTTTTTTCTAGATCCCGTTTGTTAGAGAGGGCTAATAAAAATTTGGCACTGGTAACTTGCGTAGCCACTTACTTTCAGTGATTTCCATATATTGATAAAGGATGATATGTTGAGGTCATCCTCAGCTGATGTAGAAGAAGACTTAAAAGACTTAAAAGAATCCCTTGATCCCACTTAGGAGGCCCATGAAAAGGAATAGAAAATGTGGCAGGAGTAGTTAGATTAGACCAAAGAGAAGGTGAAGTCAGTCGAGAAAAAGCTAAAGATAGTTGAGCCGATGGATGCTAACTCAGCTCTGGATGTTGTTATTGAGAAGAATAAGTTTTTTAAGATAATGGATTAGAGTAGGAAGGACAAGGAGGGTGTCTTCAACGGGGGATGGGACAAGGCCTTTCCTTCTATCACTATGTAGATTGAATATATAAAAAAAGTTTCCTTCAAAGATGGTTGGACCAATGCTCTGAAAGAGGTAGGCACCACTGCTAACTCAGAATTATTTTTGAGATATAACCTTGGTACCCCTCACAATTTGGAAAAGGAGGTTGATGTCGAGAAGGGGGAATGTGAATCCTCCTTGGTGTTTGTAATTGAAGTTGAGGCAATTCCGTAAAAAGCAACAATAAAAGACAAAGAGAAGGTGTAACTCTTTCTAAGTTTGTTGGATAGCCCTTTCCCTCCCGTCTTTCCTTTTATCTGATCTTTGATTTTCTTATTTTATGTTTTGGATAAAAGGAAGTGATCCATTATAACACCTTTTGTTTGTAATGAATGAAATTTTTGGCTTGGTTAGCTAAGTGGTTTTATCTGTAGTTGTACTTATTTACCATTCTCGCTAGGCTATTATTCTTATACTTTTGTTTTTAATTTAATTCCAGGAAGAATGCAATAATATTCGTTGAGAATGATATGATGAAATGTAGCCTTAAAATTTTTGGTACTGGGCATGCGACCCTGACAGAGGCCTAGTTAAAAGAGCTGCTCGGAGATGATGCATCTGACTAAGTCAAAGAGGCCTACGTTCGTCTGCATGGTATTTTTGATCGGATTGTGGCCAACAATGCAACCTACTATGAAATGTTTGAATAGTTTTAAGATGATAACAACCTCTCCTTGGCTTTGTTTTATTCTGATTATGAAGATAATTATGAGGCATTGAGGGGAGGCTGAGGTTTTGACAAAAAAACCAAGACATTTCCTCAGCCTTCGGGAAGAAGGAATTTTTGCTCGACCGAGAGGTGAAAAGTTTTTGCAAGGTGGCCACTATGTTGAAAAATGAAAATAATTCCCTTAGAAATGAACTGAAAAGTTTAAAAAGTCCTTCTAAAGATTCCCCAAGTGAGGTCACATCTTTTTTACATATTGAGAATGCCAGACTGATGGAGGAGCTACAGAAGTTAAAGAAAACAAAGTCTGGTTAATCGTTTAAACATGTAGTTATTTATTGATCAATAATGGATGAAGAGAGGTCCAAAAATACCCTAGTCGACCAAGCACCCTTCCTTAAAGATAAAAATGCAACCATTATGAAACTGACTGAGAGGGCTGATCGGCTGACCTTTCATTTTAACAAGCAACCGAGGGAAGTTATGTTGGACAATGATGATGCGGCTCAAGCTTACCTTGAAGATGAATTTAAACAAGACCTAAATGAGGGTCACAAATGGGGTTGGTTGGATGCCTTGACGGTTATGAAGATGACACACCCTAACCCAGTTACTTATAATTAAGTTTAAAAGTCAAAGTGAGTCAAACCATAATTAATCTAACCAAACCATAATCACGAGTTTTGATTTCAGAGTCATCATTGTAAATTCATATAAGTGAAAACCTTTTTACAACATCAGAGTAATCATGCCCATAAAAACTTTCTTGAAGGATAAGTTAACTTAATTACATCATTTACATTTACACAAAATCATAGTTTCTCCCATTCCTGGCTAACCCAACCCGACCTCCTAGATTTGGCAGTGACATCGCGTTACCTGAAAAATGTGAACATAGGAACCGTGAGCAAAATAGCCCAGTGAATGCATCACTACTATACAACTGTATGAATTTAAATGCAATAAATCATGTCCATATACTTATGTATTAACTTATCCGGCTCATTCATAATGAATGACCAACTTATCCGAATCATGATTTACATATCCTGTCTAAATAGACAATTCTCCCCCATTCCTGGTCGAGGAGTAACCCCTTGTCATTAATAGACAAATCTCCCCCATTCCTGGTCGAGGAGTAACCCCTCATTTCGGTAAACCGAAATGAACAATTTTATATTCATAACATTATGATCACATTTGTAACAGTATACAAATACATCATTCCAGTGAGTACACTCACCTTGGGTTGTCAACTACGTATCCAGGTTTCCTTCTGGTGGAGATGAACTGGGTTTATTAGACCTTACACCTGTCAATCTAACTAGATCAGTACTGAACCTCAATCATAAATATTATCCTAACATAATTATGTAACTTTCCATGACTATACATCAACAATATAATTTCAATTAAGTCACATTCCATAAAACATAGGTAAAGGCAAAACAATGATATACATGTTGATAAGGTTACGGACATTCAACCGTAAGAAATACCTTATAAGTAATTTATAACCAAAGTAAAGTAAATATGAAATTATACTTGTCAATGTATATACACATGAAACATGTACTCAAAGTACCCTTCGTAAGGACGAAATACAAACTTTCATTCAAGGGGTATCCAATATGGCCTGAAATTATTGTCATACATACTTAACCATCCTATATTTCTAAATTGTATAAATTAAGTGGTCCAACCTCATCAATATGAAAACATATATGAATATATTATCCATTACAAGTGACGGTGTAATTTTTCAAGCTTCCTAGGGCAAGTTATGACCATTTCTCTACAACACAAAAAATCTGCCCTACAAGCTCTTCTATTGATCCTTCGAATTCCCAGAATTTTCATAATTTTTATACAGCATAACTTTCCATGATTTTCAACAAACTTTCAGTATACATACTGAATAGTACATAATTAAAGTTTCATAATATTTGGACTTCATTTGCTATCTCAAAATCTTGACCAAACTCAGGGCATACCGAAATCAAGTATACAAACAGCAACTATGTACCAACTTGAAATCATCATTACGGCCTAACCACAAGGATATAAATTCTAATTTTCAGATATTATATGCATATAGGAGTCTACTTTCATTTACAATTGTAATTTCTCAATTCCAGTAATCACACAAAGAGATATGTAGATTTGAATACAAGGGGTTTTAACACAAAGCAATTTTAAGGGTTTCTACACTCAACTTAACATAAGCTTGCATCTAACCATACATATATATATTGGGCTGAAACTTTCGTAAACTTATGATGATTTATATCATATAAATCAGTAATATAAGATAAATAACAAGAATTGCAATTAGGATTACCTTCAGGGCTTTTTACGTAATTTCTACGGATTTTTCTACACTTTTTCTCCTTACTTTTCTTCCTTAACTTCTACTTTCTCTTTCCCTAAGCTTAAAACCCTTTCATGGCTGGTTTTGGATGAAGGATAAGGATATTTAAAGGGTATAAGGTCGGCCAAGGCTGCCTCCCAAGCCAACCAATCCAATTAAACCATTTGGTTTAATAAAAGACAATTTACCACTTAAGGGAATTGACAGATTCACCCCTTCTCGTAATTTCGACCTAACTTCTTACTCGAACATACGTTTGATGCACCGTTTGTTGTGTTACAACCCTAACTCACATATCTACAACTATGTAGTTTTCATCTCAAGTCAATTGTAATGTTACAAGGGTCAAAACTAGTCTTAAACAGGAACATTTCTATCTAAAATAACCAAATCTTGTGTTCGTAAATAATTCGACATTTCATGATTTATGAAAGTAGAATTATACTAACCATAATCACTTAACATTAGATATACTAATAACACATTATTCATATCACATAAGATAAGTATAATTTAAATATAATTTATCATAATTATATACGGGTTGTCACAACCTCCCCCCCTAGAAAATTTCGTCCCCGAAATTTAATACGAATAACACTTACCAAACAAATGGGGATACTGTTTCTTCATGCTATCCTCCGTTTCCCAAGTTGCTTCTTTAATTCCATGGCTCATCCACATAACTTTAACTAAGGTAATAACCTTATTCCTCAATACTTGCTCTTTACGATCAAGAATTTCCACCGGTTCCTCGATGTACGACAAGTCTTCTTTCAGTTCAATAGGTTGGGCTTTCAGTTGATGAGATGGATCTGCCAAATACTTACGAAGCATTGATACATGAAACACATCATGTAACCGAGATAAATCTGGAGGTAAAGCTAATCTATAATCCAGGGGCCCAATTCTTTCCAACACTTCAAATGGTCCAATGTATCTTGGACTTAGTTTCCCCTTTTTCCCAAATCTCATAACACCTTTCCATGGTGAAATACGCAGGAATACAAAATCTCCCTTCTGAAATTCCAATGGATGCTTCCTCTTATCTGCATAAAATTTCTTCCTGCTTTGCGCTATCTTTATCCGTTCCCGAATCATTTTTATCTTTTCAGTTGTCATATCTATCAATTCAGGACCCAAAATTTTCCTTTCACCCACTTCATCCCAACACAAAGGTGTTCTACATCTCCTCCCATATAAAGCTTCATAAGGATCCATACCAATAGTTGACTGATAACTATTATTATACGAGAATTCCATCAATGGCAAATGATCATCCCAACTACCTTTGAAGTCAAATACACAGGCTCGTAACATGTCTTTTAATATTTGAATCGTCCTTTCTGATTGCCCATCAGTTTGTGTTTGAAACGCAGTGCTGAACTTCAAAATTGTGCCCATGGCATTCTGGAGACGAGGCCAAAACTTAGAAGTGAATGTTGGATCTCTATCTGATACAATTTATACTGGTGCCCCATGTAAACGGATAATCTCATCAACGTACATACGTGCATACTTGTCAACAGTGTAGGTGGTCTTAACTGGAAGAAAATGAGCCGACTTCGTCAATCGGTCTACAATCACCCAAATAGAATCATGCCCCTTTGGTGACTGGGGTAATCCTGTAACAAAGTCCATCGTTATATGCTCCCACTTCCATTCCGGAATAGGCAAAGACTGCAACAATCCTGCCGGCTTCTGATGCTCTGCTTTCACTTGCTGGCATACTAAACATTTAGCTACGAACTCTGCAATATCACGTTTCATATTGTTCCACCAGTAATATTCTTTCAAATCTCTGTACATTTTGGTACCTCCCGGATGCATAGAGTAAATACAACTATGTGCCTCTTCTAATATATCCTTCTTTAAGGGTGGATCATTAGGTACACAAATCCTATTTTTAAAACACAGCGATTCATCATTCTTAATTTCAAAGTCACTCTCTTTACCATCCAGGACATCTTGTTTCTTCTTCTCAAGGAATGGATCACTGGTCTGCAAATTTCGTATGCACTCGGCCAATAAAGGTCTCACTGTTACATGTGCTAATAATCCTCCACTTTTTGAAAACTTCAATTCAATCCCCATCGATGCCAAGTCAAGAATATTTCCAATACGGGCATACTGTATGCAACCAAGCATCCCTGATGATTTTCGACTCAAATCATCTGCTACTACATTGGCCTTCCCAGGATGATGATGAATAGTACAGTCATAGTCTTTAATCAGCCCTATCCAACGCCTCTGTCTCAAATTCAGTTCTTTCTGTGTAAACAAGTATTTCAAACTTTGATTATCCGTAAATATCTCACAAGTTTCTCCATACAAGTAATGTCTCCACAACTTTAAAGCAAAAACAATGGCCGCTAGGTCCAATTCATGTGTAGGGTAATTTCGTTCATGCGTCTTTAATTGCCTGGAAGCATATGCTATTACCTTCCCATTCTGCATAAGAACACATCCTAACCCCTGAAATGAAACGTCTGTATAGATCACAAAAGACTCATTCCCACATGGAATAGTAAGTATAAGGGCTGAAACCAACCGATGCTTTAATTCTTTAAAAATCCTCTCACATTCTTCATCCCATACAAACTTCACTTCTTTACGAGTCAACTTTGTCAGTGGTAATGCTATTGCTAAAAATCCCTTAATGAATCTGCGATAGTAACCTGCCAATCCTAGGAAACTCCTAATTTCTGTCACATTCTTAGGACTTTCCCATTCAACAATTGCTTCCACTTTCTTTGGATCAACATAAATCCCATTTCCCGAGACCACGTGCCCTAAAAACACCATTTCATTCAACCAAAACTCACACTTGCTGAATTTAGCAAACAATTTCTTCTCTCTCAAAATCTACAATACAAGTCTTAAATGCTTCTCATGTTCCTCCATGCTACGCGAGTAAACCAACACATCGTCTATGAATACAATCACAAATGAATCAATGAAAGGGTGGAATACCCGATTCATCAAATCCATAAAAACTGCTGGAGCATTGGTTAATCCAAAAGGCATCACCAAAAACTCATAGTGCCCATATCGAGTCCGAAAAGATGTTTTGGAAGCATCACTATCCTTCACTTTCAGTTGGTGGTAACCCGATCTCAAATCAATCTTCGAAAATACAGTGGCCCCCTGTAATTGGTCAAACAAGTCATCGATACGAGGTAGAGGGTACTTGTTTCTAATGGTCACCTTATTCAATTGCCGATAATCAATACATAATCGTATTGTTCCATCTTTCTTTTTCACAAATAACACGGGTGCTCCCCATGGCGAAACACTAGGCCGAATGAAACCTCTGCTTATCAGATCTTGTAATTGCACTTTTAATTCTTTCAACTCCACTGGTGCCATTCTATATGGTGCAAGAGAAATTGGACCAGTACCTGGAACTAATTCAATAGAAAACTCTACTTCCCTATCGGGTGGCAATCCTGGCAATTCTTCTGGGAAGACATCAGAAAATTCTCTAACCACTGGTATATCTTCAACTTTAAGTGCTTCCTTACTAACATCAACCACATACGCTAGGTACCCTGTATAACCCTTACTCAATAAATTTCTGCTCTTAATTGCTGAGATGAGACAATTAGGGACAACATTCCTTTCCCCTGTAAATTGGAACTCCGGTTCACCAGGAAGATGAAATGTAACTTCTTTTCGAAAACAATCAATGGAAGCATGATACGATGATAACCAATCCATCCCCAGTATAATATCAAAATCCTGAATGGCCAACGGTATCAAGTCAACATAGAAATCTCTCTCACCCATTCGTAAGACACAATTTTTATAAACATGCTCAACCAGAATCATACTTTCCATTGGGGTAGAAATATATAAGGCACAATTGAGAAATGAACATGGTCTACCCAAATATGAAACAATATTTAATGCCACAAATGAATGCGTAGATCCAGGATCAATGAGTGCATATAAATCTTTGTTCGCAATAGAGAGTTTACCTGTAACCACTTCAGGTGTAGCATGGGCATCTTGTAGCGTCATCGCAAACACTCTTCCTCCTGCCCTCGATCCAGTTGCTTGTTCTATACCTCTCCCCCTGGTGGCACTCCCTGGAGAAGATCCTTTCTGAGGCCCCACACTACTGACTCAAACTGTTCTCGCTAACATAGGACAATTCTTTCTCAAATGACCCTTCTGGTGGCAGTTAAAACATTCTATATTCAGTAACTTTGGGCAATTTCTCTTTATATGACCTGATGCCCCACAAAAGAAACAAACATTCGGATCTCCTTGTGCTGAAACTCCTGAACCTCTTCCCCCACTAGCTTCACCCCTTTGCAGACTGCTTCCACCTCTACCCTGTTGGAATTTCTGCCCTCCAAACCTCGAATATTCTATACGACTACTCTTTTGATAATTTGGATCAAATCTGCTTCTCTTTACACCTCGCTCTCGATTCCCTCTAGCTTCATTCACGTCCCTTTCTACTAGCATGGCTTTGTTCACCAAGGAGGAATAGTTAGAAGTCTCTAAAGCCGACAATCTAGATTTAATGACTAACTCAAGCCCATCGAGAAATCGGCTGCACATATCTTCCTCATTCCGTATAAACCTCGAAGCAAACCGAGATAAAGCTGTAAGTTTAGCTTCGAATTCTCTAACTATCATACTCCCTTGATTCAACAGGAAATATTCCTTCTCCTTTTATTTTTGATACATTGGGGGGAAATACTTATCATACAAAGCTTTGACAAAAGCATCCCATGAGATCAGATTCTCACCTCCTGGAGTAATCAACAAATGTTTTGTGGCATCCCACCAGTACTTAGCTTCTCCTTTCAGCATATACGTCGCCAAGGTCACTCGTTGATTTTCAGGCATTCTCATTACCCCAAAAATAAGTTCAATCTCTTTAACCAATACTTCTGCCTCTGCTGGATCAACTGCTCCTTCAAATGAGGGTGGGTTCATCTTAATAAATTTTTCATGTGAAGTACTTCTTTCTTCCCGGTGTATCACCTCCTCAGCCCTAGCTAATACTTGTGCCTCCAGTTGCCTGGTATGTTGTTCTTCCATCTGTGCCATAAATCTAGCTTTCTGCTCTGCCATTAGAGTCATAGCACGTGCCAATTTTTGCATGTCTGTCAATTGTTCCGGGTCAGGTTCTACATTTCCATGAACAGGTTGTTCAACCTCTGCTTCCGCTGCCATATTTGAAGCCTCGTCTTCTATTCTCTCATTAACATTCCCTCCTTACATTCTTTTATATCTGAAATGAATCAAAGATATAACAACATACATATATACATATTTTTCCTACCATAATCGTTAGTATCAAATAAAATATATTTTTTAACATTCACTGCCAAATCTAAACTCTTCGCACTCCAGAACCTCTAAAACCTAGGCTCTGATACCAAAAGCTGACACACCCCAACCCAGTTACTTATAATTAAGTTTTAAAGTCAAAGTGAGTCAAACCATAATTAATCTAACCAAACCATAATCACGAGTTTTGATTTCAGAGTCATCATTGTAAATTCATATAAATGAAAACCTTTTTACAACATCAGAGTAATCATGCCCATAAAAACTTTCTTGAAGGATAAGTTAACTTAATTACATCATTTACATTTACACAAAATCATAGTTTCTCCCACTCCTGGCTAACCCAACCCGACCTCCTAGATTTGGCAGTGACATCGCGTTACCTGAAAAATGTGAACATAGGAACCGTGAGCAAAATAGCCCAGTGAATGCATCACTACTATACTACTGCATGAATTTAAATGCAATAAATCATGTCCATATACTTATGTATTAACTTATCCGGCTCATTCATAATGAATGACCAACTTTTCCGAATCATGATTCACATATTCTGTCTAAATAGACAATTCTCCCCCATTCCTGGTCTAGGAGTAACCCCTTGTCATTAATAGACAAATCTCACCCATTCCTGGTCGAGGAGTAACCCCTCATTTCGGTAAACCGAAATGAACAATTTTATATTCATAACATTATGATCACATTTGTAACAGTATACAAATACATCATTCCAGTGAGTACACTCACCTTGGGTTGTCAACTACGTATCCAGGTTTCCTTCTGGTGGAGCTGAACTAGGTTTATTAGACCTTACACCTGTCAATCCAACTAGATCAGTACTGAACCTCAATCATAAATATTATCCTAACATAATTATGTAACTTTCCATGACTATACATCAACAATATAATTCCAATTAAGTCACATTCCATAAAACATAGGTAAAGGCAAAACAATGATATACATGTTGATAAGGTTACGGACATTCAACCGTAACAAATACCTTATAAGTAATTTATAACCAAAGTCAAGTAAATATGAAATTATACTTGTCAATTTATATACACATGAAACATGTACTCAAAGTACCCTTCGTAAGGATGAAATACAAACATTCATTCAAGTGGTATCCAATATGGTCTGAAATTATTGTCACACATACTTAACCATCCTATATTTCTAAATTGTATAAATGCATGGGTCCAACCTTATCAATACGAAAACATATATGAATATATTATCCAGTACAAGTGACGGTGTAATTTTTCAAGCTTCCTAGGGCAAGTTATGACCATTTCTCTACAACACAAAAAATCTTCCCTACAAGCTCCTCTATTGATCCTTCGAATTCCCAGAATTTTCATAATTTTTATACAGCATAAGTTTCCATGATTTTCAACAAACTTTCATTAGACATACTTAATAGTACATAATTAAATTTTCATAATATTTGGACTTCATTTGCTATCTCAAAATCTTGACCAAACTCAGGGCATACCAAAATCAAGTATACAAACAGCAACTATGTACCAACTTGAAATCATCATTACGGCCTAACCACAAGGATATAAATTCTAATTTTCAGATATTATATGCATATAGGAGTCTACTTTCATTTACAATTGTAATTTCTCAATTCCAGTAATCACACAAAGAGATATGTAGATTTGAATACAAGGGGTTTTAACACAAAGCAATTTTAAGGGTTTCTACACTCAACTTAACATAAGCTTGCATCTAACCATACATATATATATTGGGCTGAAACTTTCGTAAACTTATGATGATTTATATCATATAAATCAGTAATATAAGATAAATAACAAGAATTGCAATTAGGATTACCTTCAGGGCTTTTTACGTAATTTCTACGGATTTTTCTACACTTTTTCTCCTTACTTTTCTTCCTTAACTTCTACTTTCTCTTTCCCTAAGCTTAAAACCCTTTCATGGCTGGTTTTGGATGAAGGATAAGGATATTTAAAGGGTATAAGGTCGGCCAAGGCTGCCTCCCAAGCCAACCAATCCAATTAAACCATTTGGTTTAATAAAAGACAATTTACCACTTAAGGGAATTGACAGATTCACCCCTTCTCGTAATTTCGACCTAACTTCTTACTCGAACATACGTTTGATGCACCATTTGTTGTGTTACAACCCTAACTCACATATCTACAACTATGTAGTTTTCATCTCAAGTCAATTGTAATGTTACAAGGGTCAAAACTAGTCTTAAACAGGAACATTTCTATCGAAAATAACCAAATCTTGTGTTCGTAAATAATTCGACATTTCATGATTTATGAAAGTAGAATTATACTAACCATAATCACTTAACATTAGATATACTAATAACACATTATTCATATCACATAAGATAAGTATAATTTAAATATAATTTATGATAATTATATACGGGTTGTCACAGAAGATTCCCAAGTCCAATGTGATTTGGTATTGGCATGACCCCGATGTGTAGTATTATCCAAATTCTCCTTTTAAAATTGATTCCAGTTAGATCCCTACTGTACCATTCCTCAGAGTTTGATTAGAAAGTATTAGGCAATTTCAACTTGTAATAAGAGGATACTTATGTTATCCCCCAACACTTGTTGAACAAAACCAACTCAAGTGGGCAAGACAGGCCAAAAGACTAGACTTCTACCATTCTTCCCTTAGCTCTTGATGTTCCTACTGCTGGGATGAATAAGGCTGAAAGAAAACGTATAGTGGAGTGATTTTTTTATCTTTTTTATTATAATCTTTACCTTGATAGTGATCCTGCAGAATCGACTTGAATAAAAGAATTTATGCTTGCACATGTTTGTCTATTTTATGTAATTGAACTTTAACAATTAATCTTTCTGATTATTTGGTCGTCTAGGTAGCTGATTAAGCTACTTGATTGTTTTTTTGTGTTATTAAGTATGAGCTTGAATTTCTAGATCTTATGTTTTACTAACTTAGAATTATCAAAACACACAGTTTGTGAAGTTAAGTGTTTGTATCAGTTACCATTTGTAACCAACTGGTTTACGAATGCTTTAAGATTTTCCTCAATTTA
Source organism: Sambucus nigra (assembly GCA_949130495.1). Taxonomy (NCBI): domain Eukaryota; kingdom Viridiplantae; phylum Streptophyta; class Magnoliopsida; order Dipsacales; family Adoxaceae; genus Sambucus; species Sambucus nigra. The sequence continues at coordinate 82,158,164 of OX422214.1, read as the reverse complement.
ATTTGGTCTGCTAAAACTCCTTATTTTTAAGTTTAGGCCATACGTAAAGTTTTAGGAACTTCTTATTCATGACTTGTCGAAAATAAAGTCATATATGAAGTTTTGATGTTTTTAATGATACAATTATCAATATTGTCATCATCGATATCCCAAAAAAAGGATAAAAAAGAAAGCGTAATTGCTAAGAAACCACCATTTTATAGAAATGATTTAACTGAGTACATCAAATTCCCCATAGATCTACTAACAATATTTCAATGATGATCGGAATTCCAGGGATTCTTGAATTCTTCCTCTTCAAATTTCTCCAAGAGATGAGTTCCTAATCGAACAACTGTTGAGATACAATAAGGACCATACCAGTTTTCCTCCAACTTATTCCCTTTCTGGAGTACTTTTTTTAGAACATAATCTCCTTCCTTCAAGTTTGTTAGCTTCACCCTTTTGTTGTAGAATTGGTTTGTGGGCTACTGGTAAGTAACCAGTTGAATTGCAGTATCCTCCCTTACTTCCTCAATCAGGTATTGATGCAATCTTCTTATGAGATCACTCTTTGGGGAATTATAGTTTAACCCTCTATGAGTGGGCAAACCTACCTCAACTGGTACAATTGCTTATGTCCTAAAAGCAATCATGTAAGGGGTTTATCCCGTAGCTATTCTCGATGTTATTCTGTAGACTCAAACAACGATGTGAAACTCATTGATCCAGTTACCTTTCACATCATAAAGTCTCTTTTTCAGTCCAACTAGTTGAACTTTATTTACCTTTATTTGTCCATTACACTGGGATGACCTGGGGCGGAGTGAAGTTTTTGGATATTGGACTGAATGCAATACTCCTCAAACTCCTAATTATCAAATTGTGTTCCATGATCAGGGATGAAGGTGTATGGAATACCTTATCTATAAATGATGTTATTCCAAATGAATTGAAAGACCCTTTCATAAGGCATTTCAACCACTTGCTCAGCTTCCACTAATTTCATGAAGTAGTCTAATATAACCACCAAGTATTTAAATTTCCCTTTTGTCTTCGACAGTGGGCCGACTAAGTCAGTTCCCCATATGGAAAATGGACATGAATAAATGATTGGTGTTAATGAATCCCCAGGTCTTCTATGGATTTCAGCTTTGACATTTGTCATATTTCTTGGCAAAGGAGATACAATCGACCTTCATGGTCGGCCAGTAATACTCCTGCATATCTATCCTTCTTACCAATGAGTGGCCGACTGAATGAGATCCACATGATCCTTCATGCACCTCCCGAATCAAATCTATCACTTCGGTGGGATATACACACCAAAGTAGAGAAATAGTGTATCCTTTTTTCTATAAAACTCTTCGCTCTAATACATAGCTATTTGCCTTGTATCTTAACTTTCTATATTCCTTTGGGTCGACAGGCAGTATACCCTTGTTAATGTAGATTTGTATAAGATCCATCCACGAAGGTCTTAAGTCTACCAAACTAAAAGCCTCTGTATCTATACTTCTATGTGCAAGGATTTTTATTGGGATGGTTCTTCTGATCTCTTTTCGGATCGTTGAGGCCATCCGAACAAGTGCATCTGCTCGAGCATTCTCTATCCTTAATAACCTGATCATTTTTTACTACCGCTAATTTATAGATGACTTCGATACCTCTAGAAATATATTTGGCCATGATATCTCCCTTGACCCCATATATTTGAAGCATCTAGTTATAATTTTGATTTACCAGGCATTTCAAGTTGTATAATTCTAAACATGGAGTATATTAGCCATTAACGAAATCGATTTCATGATATATATTTATGTTGGCTAAAATGTATCACATGGTATATATGGATATTTAAAACATAGATAATTATATTGTACACAAATAAAAGTTTTCTAGTACAAACAAATAAAAACCAATACCAAACAAATAGAAAATTATAAACCAAACCTAGATATAACCAGGGAATAAGATGAGAAATATATAGAATATCCTATGAATATATATTGAATCCTATCTCTAATTACTTAGATGATGGAGATGGACAACAACACTTCAAAATTTCATGGAACTAGGTTAGATTAGTGTCGAAGTTCTTAGACCAACTACGATGCCTTCGTGAGGTAGTGGGATCAGACATAACTTTGGAGACAATCGTGGTTGCTTTTCTATTTGGGGCCTTTATAGCATTCCTATTTCTTTTTTACCCTTTTGATCAACACTCAAAGTATCCTTAAAGCTCACCAACGTAAAAAAATGATTGAAATAAAAAATAAAAATAAAAAAAACTCCCTTACATAACCTATCTTATGGTAATGGGTACACTTATTGGATTTAGCTTCTACCGGAGTGATCCGTGTTCCTTACAACATGTTTTTTAAACAAAACTCTTTCAGATGTACCTATTTATCACAATAGGAACACGTGAACTTCACATTACATTATTTATTCATGGATGTATTATTTAAAGATAAATTATCTAAGGATAATGGAAAAATGGTTTATGACATGGGGCATGGAGAAGGGACTCGAGGAGAAAAAGTGAGAGTGATCCATGGGATATTACTGCTAAAAAAATGAGTAAATCAAATTATAATTTTTCCTTTCAATTTAAATTGACATTAAAACCAACAATCACAACCTAAAAATATATATGATAATATTTATTAATGATTTAATCTACGCAATACATATTAATATTCATTAAGCATTAACTATTAAATCTAGAGAAAAAGTAAATAATTCCACAACACCAGATATAAAAGGAAAAAACCCACTAAAGGGAGAAACCTTGAGCCAAGGAAATAACTAATAAAACTTGGTAAGAACTTACAGAGGGGATAAACATCTTATGATCACACATCATATTGATTCACATGTCACCATTTTCCCATCAAATCCTAATGGGTTCAAGGCCCATATAAAGTTGACTAGAATCTCAACAAATCGATGTTATGAACGAATCGTCAACAAGTATTCCTTAAACTATCATCAAAGTTGTCTTGAAAAGAACCACACGACCACAAAATCTTCTAATCATGATATATCCTAAGTTTAAAAAAAAATAATGAAAAATATGTTTTGAAGGTTCAAAAAGTTCACTTCTTCTTGGATATTAATCAACCGAAGACAAGTTGTTTAAGTCCAAAGAGGCGAAAAATGAAAAAAAGGAACAAGTATTCTGTCCTGAAAGGTTTTAGGTTCTAAAAAATGAAGCACAAAAACTCTATAGTTTTTTTAATAAAATTTTGGCTTTGAAAATATATAAAGACTTATAATATAGAAAGACTAATGGGATATAAAACCTGGGTAGCGTGCCCCTACTTAACTTACTAGAGAAGTAAAGATAAATCAAACTAGTCCCATCAACGAAAAAGTGTATTTTGGGGAAATACCTTAGAAAAGATCTTTCAATTTAAAAAAAAATTAAAATTGATGATGACATTTTATTGGTTCTTCGCTTAACGAAGTACTTCACAGGAGAGAACCATATATGAAGTCAGGTCGTGAGACACGTCAGAGAATTTTCATGAGGCAAAAGATAGTCACCGTGACCAGGGATATTTTGTTGAATCGAAATACTCATTTTTTGCAGTGAGGTATCATCGAAGATACATTGCAAACACCTACAATTCGTTTTCCAAATAACTAATAAAGTTTGTGACAAGCAAACGTAGCTATAGCAAACCGCTCACAGACATCACCCACATGCCTTTTATATATATTTTTTCATAGACAAAAATACTTTGACATTTGGAGACAAAAAAAATGTAAAAGAACACTATAGGAAAAAGATATCCTAGATTGTCCAGATAACATAATTGAAAGACGAAAATCCTATTTAATTAAAAGTGAGGCGATTTATGCTACCAATGAGAAATCTCACTCCATGAGGTAATTATGATGCTTTGTGAGATTAATTCTAGTTAGCAGTAGAGTAAATTCAAATTAAAATTTAGTCAAAAATTTAATTTAAATATATGTAATTGGAAGTCTCCGCCTCTCCACGGAAACCCTAGCACTCGACTCTCTGTAGACAGATAGGAAATGATGACCCGATTTAAGAAGAACAGGAAGAAGTGCGGGCACGTGAGTGTGGGTCATGGTCATACCGGCAAGCACCGAAAGCATCCTGGTGGTCGTGGTAACACCGGAGGTATGCATCACCACCGTATCCTCTTCGATAAGTACCATCCCAGTTAGTTCGGTAAGGTCAGTATGAGGTACTTCCATAAGCTCCGCAAGAAGTTCTATTACCCCATCGTCAACATCGACAAGCTCTGGTCCATGGTCCCCCAAGACGCCAAGGATAAAGCCACCGCCAATAAATCACCCATCCTCGATGTCACCCAATTTAGATTTTCTAAGGTCCTCGGAAAGGGTTTCTTTCCCCCGTCTCACCCCATCGTTGTCAAAGCCAAACTCATTTCCAAAACTGCCGAGAAGAAGATCAAGGAGGCCGGTGGTGCTATTTTGCTTACTGCCTAGGTCTGATTGTCTTGTCTTTACTATTTTATGCGTAATCTCAACTTTTGTCATATCAAAAGAAAAATATATGTAATCGGAAATTAATTTTTCTAATGAAGATTTTGAGGTTTAAAAAATGATCTTAACTTTTAACCCACTAGCTTCAATATTAAAGGAAAACAAATTAATTGGAATGATTTTGATAAACTGGAAAAGTAATCTAGACATTATCATTAATCCTAATAATTATGAATTTATTTTACCCAAACTATGTCCTACCAAGACTAATGAGGGTCCATTTGAATTGGATGTTCGGTCTTACCATATATAGCAAAAATGCTAATCAAATGGCTCAATTCTATATGTTAGCCTCTATCACCAATATATTTCCACACCAATATCAGAATATGTCGAGCTGTTATGCCATGATTCTTAACCTTAAGGACATGTTTAATGATCGTAATCATTTCACAAGGTTAGATGAGATGGAAAGGCTTATAAGCACAAAGATAGTTAGAGTTATTCCCATGTATGACCATGTTCTAAACATAATATCCATATTAAGGTAACTAGAAGTCCTTAGATGAAAAATATATGGGGAAACCTATTTTGTACTCCAATAACTCCCGAAGTCTTTTATGGAGTTTTACCTAATTATTCTATGAACAAATTTGATTACTCATTAGTAAAATACTTAAATAACTCCAATATATGTAGAAGATCATCGAATAAAATGGTGTTGTACATATTTCTAAGAGAGGCACGTCTTCTTTTATCTTTAAAGGGAAGAAGAAGAAGAAGAAGAAGAAGAAGAAGAAGAAGAAGAAGAAGAAGAAGAAGAAGAAGAAGAAGAAGAAGAAGAAGAAGAAGAAGGGACTGTCACAGGTGTAACATGTTTTGGTTAAGCCTCATGAACCATGGGAAGAACCTGAAAGCAAGTGTTACATCTAAAAATGGCCAAGACACTAAAGAAGAACTTTTCGATATACTTAGATAAAGAGAGGAATTTAACGGTTATTTTTCCTTAGTCATTGAGCCATATTTTGTGGTCCAATATATCGGGACCTAGTGTGTAGATTCAGGAGCCAATAATTATGTTTAAAATTTTAAAGGGGTTCCAAGTAACCAGGAAGATCAGTTAAGGGGAAATGGATCTATTCATGGGTGATAACAACAAGATGTAAGTTTTAATAGTTAAAAATCTATCTTTAGACTTCGGCGGAGATAAAAAGATAATTGTTAATGATTATTTTTATGTGCCCACTTTTAGAAGAAACTTAATTTCAGTTTCTTAGTTAGTGATGAATGGATATTCAATTTATTTTAGTAAATATGCTTATATCAAAAATAAAAATCACTTATCTTTTCTGGTGCATTTGAAAATGATTTTTATGTTATAACTACTGCCTCGCCATCACAGTTGAATATTGAATGAAAATAAGCTAAAGAGAAAAAAACGTTCTAAGTTCAACCAATATTATATTTGGCACTTATTCTTAAGTTATATTAATTTGATAATAATTTATAAACTAGATTTATATGGTAAATTAAGCTCATTGAAAGTGGAGGCACTTTTAGTCTGCCCGAATCCTATTTCGAAGGTAAAATGACCAAGAGCTCCTTTGCAACCAAAGGATATTGAGGCAAAGATATGTTATGACTGATTCTTTTGGAGTAGAAATGTGATTCACACATAACACAACAATCATGAATAATATAAATGGTGATGAATGTAATGCAGTAAAAGAATGAACTTCAGATATACATGGTTGAGTCATATTAACCTACATCCATAGGGAAAAGGGGTAGCAATAGAACTTTTATTATCTTGGGAGGTTAAAGATGTTTCATAAAAAGTAATGGACTTAGCCTCCCGAATTCAATACTATGTTGGCTTTATACACTAGACATATAACGTGGTCCATAATATTCCCTCCCTGAGGATAGAGTCAGCATAGTGGGACACGTGTTTGTTCTTGATTATTTTTCGTGTTCCACATTACTATTCATGGGGAGAGTGTGTCGCCTTCATATGAAACCTGTGACTTGTTTGAAATAACGACTAGTGTACAGATTCAGATATACTGGGTGACTAGTAATCTAGTAAGTGGGAGATAGTGTTCAGTCATAATTCACCCTACGAACATCGTTTGTCTGACTTAACCAAAAATCCCTTCATCAGCTACCTCCAGTATCTTAGTGTTCATGGAGATGCGCAGAACAATCTAAATCGTGGAAGAAGAGAATTCCCATCACATGTGTTCTTTCCATACCTAGTGGCTCTTTGATTATTTATATATGTGGCTACTTATATCATTTTGGACCTATTTAGATATGTGTGTCATTTGAATATTGATTCGGCATCATTTTATTTCAGCGCTCAGGGTTTCTCTGTAGTGATGTGATAATATATCATCACGTGGTCCCAATGCACATCGTTGTTACGGTGTTATTCCATAGTCATTGCACCTTTGATGATGCATGTGCTTCCAAAGTGCACGTGGGTGCATAAATTCTCCCTACACGGTCCAACCTCGCGTGTAATCCACCTAAAGCAAGAATTCGTTATATCAAATAAAATTGGTATATTTAATTCGAAAGGTCCCCTTACCTTTTTTAATAAAATCCAGTAATTTTTCATTTGATAACATTAACATTTTAGAATTTTCAAAGAAATACCCGCATTTGTCTTCTTCATTCCTTCATCCTTTTCCCTTCCCCAAATTTCTCTATTTTTGGTTCGAAGGTTTTTGAGGTTGCATATTCTTATAAATGAAGTTCTTGGAAAATAATTATTTTTATCGTCTTTCTTAACCCACTGGCATGCCTCTCTCCTTCGTTTTCTGAAATTTTCAAGTCTTGATTCTCAAGGCCTTGATTTTATATTCCGTTTTACTAGGATTAGTAAGTTTGTTGACCAAATCCTTGATGGAAACCCTTTATCTCTGAGTTTATTTCTTCTGATTCCCATTTACACCAATAAATTGCCAAGCTTCAGCCCTTTGACTACAACCTCAATTTGGATCATCAAGAAAGACACTGACACTAATAGTGTTTTGAAAATATGATGGACATTATTGATGGTTTTTAGGATAGAGTATAATAAATGTGGGGACTCCACTCATGGGGCTTCTTCATCTACTATTAGGAAAAATGTATAATTAGTGAACGATTAAAATGTCTCTCGGATTACAAGCCCTTCGAGCCCCTCTCGTGTTAGATTTATCGATGCTAGGAATAGTAGCCAGGTCCCTAAGAACATTTTAACCATATATTTGAATGAACTTCTATTGACTAGGTTAAGCACCTTGTTGTCCCTACTGACCTCTCCATCTTCTCGGCTAACGTGATGGATCGAGCTCCTAATCCTCGAGATATGGAAATGTGCTTCTACGAACACTATTTCAAGTTGACCTTGGGATTCCCCTACTGAAGCCCATATAAAATGTTATTTCCTTCATTTACCTTTCACCCTCACAACTTATTTTGAACTTCAGGAAAAGTCTATTAGGTCTATGGTGTAGTTCCATAATCTCTTCGGCATCGCTAATGATTATACATTTAAGTGTAGAAAAAATGTAGGATCAATACGAGCATAATAATAACTAAAATATATTACAAAATTTTATTACAAATAGGAAGTAAAACAAACTTACAAATAGGAAAGTCGCCGAAATAAGGCTGGAGATCCACAAGCTTAATATTACGAATTTCGAGAGAGAGAGAAAGCAAGTAAAGAAAGAGGTAAGAAATGAGGGAGAAGAGCCCCCTATTTATACAAAAATAAGAGAATAAATAATTCTCTACGACGTTCCTCCATAAGGTCGGTCGATAAAGTCTTTTGTCTCAATGCATCGGTTGATGGGCTAGTGGGTCCTACCATAATAAATTAGTTTCCATAAAGTAGACAGATTTGTCTTCGAGCGTTGGTGTGAGTGCAATTGGGACCAGGTGGGCCCCTAGGTCAGATCATTCAAATCTCCGTTCGGGTTTGGAAAACTTCCATCCAATCTTCACGTTAGAAATGCATAATTAAGTGAGGCAATGAAGGCCTCCATTATTGATTTAGTAGGGATATTAGTGGTAAACATATCCCCAATAAAATCATCGTCTTCTGGATTATGAGATTCCCCAGCTAAACCGAAGAAAGGATTATCGTTTGTGACACCCCGACTAATTAAATACCGGGTAGCTACTCCTTTATTAAATCAATACAAAATGTCAAGTTGGTTCAGTTAATAGCATCACTGTTGAAAACATTTTAAAGATTACTAACCACCTAGTATTTAAAAAGTAAGTTGCCAAATTTTAAGTTAAGTCTGATTAACATGCAAAAAGAATAATGGAAGAATAACATAAATCCATTCACCATAACGAAGTAATGAAATAACCACAAATAGTAATAAGTCCGGAGGAAAAACTCCTCACAACAATCCCACAACTGAAAATAATATGACAAGTCTGAAACTTGAATTAATTACATGCCCGAAGTCTGAATAACTGAAATAAATGAAATATCTCTAAAAGAAATGGGCGACATGCTCTACAACTGATAAATGCTGAATATAGAGTCAAGATATATGAAGCGTCTATAATCAAAGCCCTGTAACTTCCACAAACAGCTACAGCTCGTCACCTGAATGAGGATTCTAAGCATGGTGTCCTTGTGGCTGGGCACCTAAAATGGTTTTTACAAAAAAATAGATTTGAAAGCAAACGGGTCAGAGCCCGAAAGTGGAGAGTATTTTGAAAACAGCAAGTGCTTTAATAACATTTAAAACAATAAATGCAAGATACATGTTAGGACGTGCTCTCACATGAAATACTCACCTCTCGTCTAACTGTGCACTCCTAACGTTCCTGTACTCATTCATGTGTTTTCTCATAACTATCTAGTTCAAAAGAGTTTCTAGCACTTCTACTCGGTTCACGTTTTAATTTCCAACCTTAACAATTAAATAGATGGTTCCACTTTAATTCTCGGATTCCCAATTATTAACAAAACCATTTATTGATATCCGTCCCCTTTTATCTTTTCACAACGTTACAATTACTATACTCACAATTTAACATAGCAAATTCCTTTCCATTTAACCGTATATTATTCACATCATAAATATACAATACAAGCACCCCGAGGCTAAGCTGCGGTGCACACATACTCTGCTATCCATCCCGGTACATCACGTACATAAGGATCACGCATTCCGAATCTCTCAGGAATCGTTCTCAGATAACAACATCACAAACAATGGAGGCGAACACAGTCACATCACATGGGTCACGTACATACCTACGCTCCCACGATCAGCAGACTTATTAACATCCCAATAAGTCCTTCTCTGACCTATGTTCATCGAGGTACCAATCTAAATCTGGGCAACACAAGGATAAGAAGGCCCTAAGTGAACGTAAACCTCTCGTGATAGCAAGTATGGTAGGTATGTCATGCACATAAAATTATATGCTAAGCATTCACACATCTTAGATATCTCAATATTAATAAAGGTATACTCTACATCTTTATACCATTATTCCAAATTTGTATATTTTACGTCTCCCGATAATATAAAAGTTAAACTGTCGACACGTCTCACGTCGTAGTTTCTTATACTTAAAACCTATCTAAAATAGATTATTAAGTTCCTATTATTCCCACATATAACATCTTTATTCCTAAGGTCCTTACTTCTGCCCCAAACCTCATTTCATCAAATTATTCAAATTTACACTATTAACCCAAATATTATCTCACTTATCGAATTTCATTAGCTTAGAATGATTCTTCAAATTGAATTCTTATTAAGGTCCAAATTTCATAACCATGCCTACTGGTCTTCCTTAAGTTTAATGGTATACATAAGGTTTCCAATAAAATTTTCCAAGGGTTACCACCATTAAAATTTAAAATAGGGAAAACTTTGCTCATTCTGGGAAGGTCGATCGATCGACCTTTTCCTTCGATCGATCGATGGAGGTCGATCGATCGACTGATGAACATCGATCGATCGAATGCACCAGGTATGGCTACGGACTGCTTCGTTTTGCAGTTTTCAAATCATCCCAAAACATACTTTTAATGCATGAAACTCTAATATAACGTTATAGTATCATCATACAACCATCCTACAACATTATTAATGTTCTAAAATTAATAATTCATCAACCAAGGGCTATATTTGGATCAAATCTTCATCAAGAACCCTAGTTTTCTACTTCTTTCAAGAACATTGATAAACCTCTTCTTAAATCCGTTTTTAGATCATCAAGGGTCATAATTTTGAATTCATAATTCGTCCAGAATGTTTCTACATGCAGTCCCTAACATAAATTCATAGTTTTAACCTTTCAATTCATGGGTCTATATCAATCTTCCAAGATAATTTCGATAATTCCTAAACATGGAAAAGCATAGCATTGAATTAATTATAATTAAACCACTTGCCTCTAATCTTTCTCTGAATTTCAGGTTGAATCTTGAAGGTTGAATTGCCTTCTCTCTCTCTCTGTAGAATCCTTCTCTTTCTCTCTCTCTCTACAAGTTCTTCTCAAGGTGTTAATGGAGGTGGGGTTGGTTTTTGCCAAGTTATAAGGTTTCTAACTTCTCCCGTAGCCCACTACCTAAATTGGGGTTGGAAATGGCTTAGTGGGTTAATACTAAGTCAGATTTTTAACTCTAATTTTCGTGGGTTTTAATTACCCAATTTCTGAAATTACCAAAATGCCCTTATAAGTTACCGGTATGGCCCAATAATGCCCCGGGACCCAAACTTAACCCCCGGCTAGTGTTTTCTGACTATTTCGACCCTTCCGAACACGTTGGCGCACTCAAAATGACCATACGGATGATAAAAATAAAATTCACTTTTTAATTCAAATAATTATATTCCTGACGCGACTGTCACGCGCGTCCCAACAAAATTTCCCAAATTGCCGTATTTCAATCTCGCGACAATTTCAATATTTCCAATATTCATATATTGCCATATATACACATTTTAATCAAATACTAACTCACATCTCGTTAATATTTTTATCCGGATTAATTTCCAATTAATACACATATAATTCAATTAATCCCAAAAATAAATATCACAGAAAATACGGGGTATTACATACTTCCCCCCTAATAACTGAATTTCGTCCCGAAATTCGGAACTAGAAAGTACCTGGTAAGAACAACTCCGAATAACGTTCGCGCATCTCATCCTCGCGCTCCCATGTGGACTCCTCGACATTATGATGTCGCCACTGAACACGCACTAACGGAACGATCTTTGACCGCAGTTTCCGCTCACTTCGGTCCAAAATAGCAATCAGCCCCTCCTCGTAGGAGCTATCAGGCTGGAGATCGATGTCCTCCAAAGCAATATGAGAATGAGCTAAATCGTCTCTAAGATATTTCCTTAGCGAGGAAATATGAAACACATCGTGAATCCGATGCAAATGCTCCGGTAACCCAAGCATATACGCAACCGGTCCAATCCGCTCAATAATAGGAAATGGTCCCACATATCTTGGTGCCAATTTCCCTTTCTTCCCGAAATGCATAATCCCCTTCATAGGAGATAATCTGAGCAAAACCTGGTCCCCCACTTGGAACTCCCTGAAGAACCTCTTCGCATCAGCATAGCTCTTCTGCCGATCCTGAGCTACCCGAATGCGACTCCGAATCAATCCTATCCTCGTCGAAGTATCCTGAATCACTTCCGGCCCAAGTAGTTTGTTGTCCCCCACTTCCAACCAACATGCTGGGGAATGATAAGGTCTACCGTACAATGCTTCAAATGAAGCCATGCCAATGGTGAACTGGTAGGAGTTGTTGTAAGAAAACTCCACCAGTGGAAGATACTTCTCCCATCCACCCTCAAAATCAATGGTGCACATACGTAGCATGTCCTCCAACATCTGATTTGTACGCTCGGTCTGCCCATCGATCTGCGGGTGGTACGCCGTACTCAATTGCAACTCCGTGCCCATGGCCTGCTGAAAACTTTCCCAAAACCGTGAAACAAATATCTTGTCTCTGTTAGACACGATATTTAGGGGTACTTCGTGAAGTCTCACTATCTCTGCAATAAAGAGCTAGGCATACTGTCCCGCAGTGTAGTCTGTCCTTACGGGTAGAAAATGAGCGACTTTGGTCAACCTGTCCACAATTACCCAGATGGAGTCGTGACCTCTCTGTGACGTAGGTAACCCCGTGATAAAGTCCATGGAGATGCTCTCCCACATCCACATCGGGACCTCCAACGGCTGTAGAAGTCCTGCCGGTCTCTGATGATCCACTTTTACTAGCTGACAAGTGGCGCATTTTGATACAAACACGGCAATATCTTTCTTCATCCCGCTCCACCAATACTGACGTCTCATGTCTTGGTACATTTTGTCCCCACCGGGATGTACCGCGAACCTTGATCCGTGCGACTCTGCCATCACCTCTTGTCGTAATTCCTCCCCTTCCGGAACTACCAGTCTCCCATTGAAGCGTAATCCCCCGTCTGAGCTAACGGTATAGGATTCGGCTCCCTCTGCTAATAATCGAACTATCTGCTCCTGACAGAACGAGTCATCTGCTTGTGCCTTTACCACCCTCGTGACAATATGCGGTGTAACAGTCATCACCGACATGAATGATTGGGCCACTGCATCCTGGTGTCCCAACTCCTTCCACTTTTCCTTCCACACATCTGCCACCTCATCTACGGGTCTACGGCTCAACGCGTCTGCTACCACGTTAGCCTTCCCCGGGTGATATTGGATATCAAACTGATAGTCCTTCACAAACTCAAGCCACCTTCGCTGCCACATATTCAACTCCTTCTGCGTGAATAGGTACTGTAGGGACTTGTGGTCTGTGAATAATCGAAACTTTTCCCCCAAAAGATAATGTCTCCAAATTCGAAGGGCAAATACCACTGCCGCCAACTCCAAGTCATGGGTGGGGTAATTCTTCTCGTGAGGCTTTAGCTTACGGGATGCATAAGCAATGGCCTGACTCTCCTGCTGTAATACACCTCCAAGTCCTTGCAAGGACACATCGGTGTAGACTAGATACTCAACTCCCGGTCTCGGCAATGCTAACACAGGTGCTGAGGTCAACTTATCCTTTAACTCATCGAATGCCAACTGACAGGCATCACTCCAGATGAACGGCACACCCTTACGAGTCAGATGTGTCAAAGGACCTGCTATCTTTGAAAATCCCCGAATGAACCTCCTGTAGTATCTTGATAATCCCAAGAAACTACGGATCTCCGTCGGTGTCGTGGGTTGTCCCCACTCCCTCACCGCGGATACTTTCCCCGGATCAACAGATATCCCCCGGTCGGAGATAATATGTCCCAAAAACTGGACCTCCTTCAGCCAAAACCCGCATTTCTCATATTTTGCATACAGCTCGTTCTGACGTAGTGTCTGCAAAACTTGCCTCAAATGCTCGGCGTGCTCCTCCTCTGTCTGGGAGTAAACCAGAATATCATCGATGAAGACAATGACAAACTGATCTAGGAAATTCCTGAACACCCTATTCATCAAGTCCATAAACACTGCTAGAGCGTTGGTCAAACCAAAAGGCATAACCCGAAACTCGTAAGATCCATATCTCGATAAGAACGCAGTCTTAGAGACATCCTATTCCCTGATACGCAACTGATGGTATCCCGATCGTAAATCAATCTTCGAGAAGAAAGAAACTCCTCTCAGCTGGTCGAATAAGTCATCGATTCGAGGCAACAGATACTTATTCCGTATCGTGACCTTATTCAACTCTCGGTAATCCACACACAATCTCAGTGAACCATCTCTCTTCTTCACGAATAACACAGGGGCACCCCACGGTGAAGTACTCCTCCGTATAAACCCCTGACCCAACAACTGCTCAATCTGATCACGTAACTCCCTCATCTCAGCTGGATCCATACGGTATGGTGCGCGTGCTATAGGTCTCGTATCTGGTAATAAGTCTATGAAAAAGTCTATCTCTCGACTGGGGGGTAGGCCTGGTATCTCCTGAAACACATCTGAGTACTCCCTGATAACTGGGATCGAATCTAAAGGAATCACAGCCTCCTTAGAAGTATCCTCCTCTATGTAATACAAATGAGCGGTCGAACCTCCCTCTGGGCGAGGCATCGCCACTACAAACATCTCTTGCCCCGGAATAGCAAAAATAATGCTCCCACCGAAGCAATCAATCATGGCTCTATAATCCGCGAGCCAATCCATACCGATGATCACATCGTGAACATGCATATCTAATACCAACATGTCTGGAGGTAATACCAGACTACCAATATCTACCCCCACTCCCCGGCATATAAAGAAAATAAGCAACCCACTCCCCAATGGTGAGTCTACACACGTCATTGTGCTCTCTGCTGTGGCTAACAACCCTAAGGCTTTCGCAAAATGTGTAGCTATAAAACAGTGCGTTGTCCCCGTATCAAACAAAACCCGACCCATAGTACCATGGATAGGAAACATACCCTCAATCGCGGGTGGAGCCTGTGGAGCTGCTGCCTGGTGGACGTTATAGACACGTCCATACTGTAACTGCCCCTGCTGCACAGGAACTGCTGGAATGGCTGGTAGTGCTGGCACCTGGGCTGGAGATGGGAGAGCAGGTGGAAAAAGTGGCCTCTATAGCTCATGTCGAGCACCCTGCTCCTGCTGCGGGGCCCTGCCCCTATCAGGACAGTCCTGGCGTTTATGGCCAGTCTTGCCACAAACGAAACATTTCCCCGGGAAGTTCCCCCCTCTCTGTCCCTGCTGCCCCCGGTCTTGGTGGCCGTTACCGTTCCTCCACTGGCCCTGCTGAAACTGATGTTGACCATTCTGACCCTGCTGGTTCTGATGGCCGTTCGGACCCTGATGGCCCTGCCGAAAACCTCCCTGTCCGTGCCTGAAATTTCCCGACCTGAACCTCTTATGATCCCCCTGCTGGGAACCCTGATCACCCTACCTCTGCCCCTGAACAGAATGTGCCCCACTGGCACCATTTCCCCCAGTCCTGCCCTGATGGCTGGACTCTCCTGACCTCTTGCCTTCAGCCATGTGAAAGCGATGATCCTGGCAGTGTAACAGTGCAGCGTTAACCACATCAGAATAAGTGGCCAACGATAGGTTCCCCAACAAATGCTGACGGATCCTCCAAGTCAACCTGTCCGTAAATTTCTTTATCTTCTTCTCTTCCGTAGGTATCTCATCTGGGACAATATTCAGCAAATTGGTGAATTCGGCCTCATACTCAGCCACAGTCTTACCCTCCTGTCGAAGGTTCATCAACTTCCTCCTCATTTCCGTGTGAACAGCAGACGGAAAGTACTTGCGATCGAACCGCACCCAGAACTCCTGAATCGTGAGAGTATCTCTCTGCTTCACGGTGGTAATAGACTCCCACCACTGTAGTGCAGATCCCACTAGCTTAAAAGTATCTAGTACCTGCCTCTGAACGTCAGTGAACTCATACATCCTCAAGTGCCTCTGTATATCCTTTCTCCACTGACTCGAAACAACAACATCGGAGCTACCAGCAAACTCCGGTGGATGTGCTTTCTGAAAAGCATCACGTACACGTTCCCAGGCAGACGGGAATGCATGTGGCTGAACTGGCGCGGCAACTGGCGCCTGAGGTGGTGCCTGCTGAACTACGGCTAGTGCAGCATTTACCGCTTGGGCTACTATGGCTGCAACCTCAGTGGCGTTCATCGTGCCCTGAACTGGTGCAGGCTGTCATTCTGGCGTTGCATTCCTGGGAACCCGTGGTGCACGTCGTGGAGGCATTCTGAAACAAGAATGAAGTCTATAAGTTCGCAGTTATAAACTTAAAATAGCGGAAGAACGTAGCATATACAAAAGAATACAACAGTCCTAAAATATAGGGCTCTACATCAAAGAAAGCTCAGCGGAAACATAATAAGCCGTTCAGATCCTAAAGGACACTAGAACCTGATGCTCTGATACCATCTATGACACCCCGACTAATTACATACCGGGTAGCTACTCCTTTATTAAATCAATAAAAAATGTCAAGTTGGTTCAGTTAATAGCATCACTGTCAAAAACATTTTAAAGATTACTAACCACCTAGTATTTAAAAAGTAAGTTGCCAAATTTTAAGTTAAGTCTGATTAACATGCAAAAAGAATAATGGAAGAATAACATAAATCCATTCACCATAACGAAGTAATGAAATAACCACAAATAGTAATAAGTCCGGAGGAAAAACTCCTCACAACAATCCCACAACTGAAAATAATTTGACAGGTCTGAAACTTGAATTAATTACATGCCCGAAGTCTGAATAACTGAAATAAATGAAATATCTCTAAAAGAAATGGGCGACATGCCCTACAACTGATAATGCTGAATATAGAGTCAAGATATATGAAGCGTCTATAATCAAAGCCCTGTAACTTCCACAAACAGCTACAGCTCGTCACCTGAATGAGGATTCTAAGCATGGTGTCCTTGTGGCTGGGCACCTAAAATGGTTTTTACAAAAAAATAGATTTGAAAGCAAACGGGTCAGAGCCCGAAAGTGGAGAGTATTTTGAAAACAGCAAGTGCTTTAATAACATTTAAAACAATAAATGCAAGATACATGTTAGGACGTGCTCTCACATGAAATACTCACCTCTCGTCTAACTGTGCACTCCTAACGTTCCTGTACCCATTCATGTGTTTTCTCATAACTATCTAGTTCAAAAGAGTTTCTAGCACTTCTACTCGGTTCACGTTTTAATTTCCAACCTTAACAATTAAATAGAGGGTTCCACTTTAATTCTCGGATTCCCAATTATTAACAAAACCATTTATTGATATCCGTCCCCTTTTATCTTTTCACAACGTTACAATTACTATACTCACAATTTAACATAGCAAATTCCTTTCCATTTAACCGTATATTATTCACATCATAAATATACAATACAAGCACCCCGAGGCTAAGCTGCGGTGCACACATACTCTGCTATCCATCCCGGTACATCACGTACATAAGGATCACGCATTCCGAATCTCTCAGGAATCGTTCTCAGATAACAACATCACAAACAATGGAGGCGAACACAGTCACATCACATGGGTCACGTACATACCTACGCTCCCACGATCAGCAGACTTATTAACATCCCAATAAGTCCTTCTCTGACCTATGTTCATCGAGGTACCAATCTAAATCCGGGCAACACAAGGATAAGAAGGCCCTAAGCGAACGTAAACCTCCTGTGATAGCAAGTATGGTAGGTATGTCATACACATAAAATTATATGCTAAGCATTCACACATCTTAGATATCTCAATATTAATAAAGGTATACTCTACATCTTTATACCATTATTCCAAATTTGTATATTTTACGTCTCCCAATAATATAAAAGTTAAACTGTCGATACGTCTCACGTCGTAGTTTCTTATACTTAAAACCTATCTAAAATAGATTATTAAGTTCCTATTATTCCCACATATAACATCTTTATTCCTAAGGTCCTTACTTCTGCCCCAAACCTCATTTCATCAAATTATTCAAATTTACACTATTAACCCATGTATTATCTCACTTATCGAATTTCATTAGCTTAGAATGATTCCTCAAATTGAATTCTTATTAAGGTCCAAATTTCATAACCATGCCTACTGGTCTTCCTTAAGTTTAAGGGTATACATAAGGTTTCCAATAAAATTTTCCAAGGGTTACCACCATTAAAATTTAAAATAGGGAAAACTTTGCTCATTCTGGGAAGGTCGATCGATCGACCTTTTCCTTCGATCGATCGACGGTGGTCGATCGATCGACTGATGAACATCGATCGATCGAATGCACCAGGTATGGCTACGGACTGCTTCGTTTTGCAGTTTTTCAAATCATCCCAAAACATACTTTTAATGCATGAAACTCTAATATAACGTTATAGTATCATCATACAACCATCCTACAACATTATTAACGTTCTAAAATTAATAATTCATCAACCAAGGGCTATATTTGGATCAAATCTTCATCAAGAACCCTAGTTTTCTACTTCTTTCAAGAACATTGATAAACCTCTTCTTAAATCCGTTTTTAGATCATCAAGGGTCATAATTTTGAATTCATAATTCATCCAGAATGTTTCTACATGCAGTCCCTAACATAAATTCATAGTTTTAACCTTTCAATTCATGGGTCTATATCAATCTTCCAAGATAATTTCGATAATTCCTAAACATGGAAAAGCATAGCATTGAATTAATTATAATTAAACCACTTGCCTCTAATCTTTCTCTGAATTTCAGGTTTAATCTTGAAGGTTGAATTGCCTTCTCTCTCTCTCTGCAGAATCCTTCTCTTTCTCTCTCTCTCTACAAGTTCTTCTCAAGGTGTTAATGGAGGTGGGGTTGGTTTTTGCCAAGTTATAAGGTTTCTAACTTCTCCCGTAGCCCACTACCTAAATTGGGGTTGGAAATGGCTTAGTGGGTTAATACTAAGTCAGATTTTTAACTCTAATTTTCGTGGGTTTTAATTACCCAATTTCTGAAATTACCAAAATGCCCTTATAAGTTACCGGTATGGCCCAATAATGCCCCGGGACCCAAACTTAACCCCCGGCTAGTGTTTTCTGACTATTTCGACCCTTCCGAACACGTTGGCGCACTCAAAATGACCATACGGGTGATAAAAATACAATTCACTTTTTAATTCAAATAATTATATTACTGACGCGACTGTCACGCGCGTCCCAACAAAATTTCCCAAATTGCCGTATTTCAATCTCGCGACAATTTCAATATTTCCAATATTCATATATTGTCATATATACACATTTTAATCAAATACTAACTCACATCTCGTTAATATTTTTATTCGGATTAATTTCCAATTAATACACATATAATTCAATTAATCCCAAAAATAAATATCACAGAAAATACGGGGTATTACATCGTTCTTGACAGATGCCATGGATATATCATCATCAGATGGTGGAGGAATAGGATTCTTGTATTCCTCTGAGTAAGTGGTGGTAAAAGCCGCAGTAAATTGGCTATGAGTGTAGTCCATCACTTTCTTTAGTAGCTCTTGTTTTGTTGCATTTGGGAACTGCTTTTTAAGAGAAAATTTTAAATCCTTTTATTGGATTAGTTCCTAGAGTTATCTTCTCAGCAGGAGGGGGTGATTCTTCAACCATGGACATGTAATGCTTGAAACTTTCTTTTATTAAAAAAATGGTATTAGTATTTTTAATACCAACCCACCATCTGTAATAAAAAAGTCTTTCAAGTTGAGGAATTTTAATATTATTTACTCTACATTGAAGATCCCATATGGATATCCAACGAATACTAATTTCAGTAAAAAAAAAAGTAGGCTATTAAACCCTATGGGACATCATGTTTCCCTCTTAATTTAGGACGAAATTTAGTCCAAGGTAGAAAAATAATTCCTTGGTAATTTCAACAGAAAACATATCAATTCCTAGGCCAAATTTGTCCCACCAATTGATAACCCATCTTGGGTAGCATTCTTTTAAAGAATTTGGGGAAAGTTTAAAAAATCAAGTATGATTATGTTCAGCATTCTGGTAGTAAAAAGCTTTCGTCCAAGCTTGGACATAATCCCAATAATTATAGGATCCATTTTGCGAACTCAATTTTCACGATTTCAAAGGATGAACTCCCCATTCTCGGGGAGAGATGAAGTTTTTCAAAATCACATTGCTATAAACAATGGGGGATTTGACATTCTTCTGGGGCTTATTAGTGTGACTAAACACCATAAAATCAGTTTCTTCGAGGATTACCTCGTATACCGTTCGGTATTTGCCTTCTTGCACATCATAATTATGTGTATCAAAGTATAGGGACTTAATATCCCAAGGAGAAGACATAAGCTTCTTATCCTCTTCATTTTGGATGAGCATAAATTTCGAAATCCTTTAATTAGGAATGAAATCATGATTTATGGTCTATAAATTTTATTTAGTAGATTTCTTACTGCTAAAGAGATTTGGAGGATGAGAACTCAATTTTCCCTTGTTCTGCGCACCCAGGCGAAGAAATTCCATGTAATCCTCCATCGGAGGATATTGATCTTCATTTATAACCATTTTCTCTTTGCATGGACTTTTGTGGGATTGCCCACGACCTTTGCCACGCCCTCTAGAGGGGCCACTCATTGGTTCTGCAAAAACACCCTAGTTAGAAAATCAGGAAGAGAATTATTTTCATCTTTTATGTGTTCATCAGGGAACTTAGAGGAAAAATAAATTCTTCTACCAATAGGGAGTATTTTCCCTTCCCTAATGTTGTGCCCGAGAAATCTAATGTTGATTTTAAAGATTTTCATTTTCGGGGAAGAAATAACTAAGCCATTAGTTTTAATAACATCTTTAAAAATTTTAAGATGTTTGAAGTGTTGATTAATCGATTGTGAAAATATGAGGATATAATCAATATAGACAATAGAAAAATCAGAGTAGAGATTAAATATCTCATTCATGATATTTTAAAATTCTAAAGGGGCATTCTTAAGCCCAAAAGTCATAACATTCCATTGATAATGGCCAAATGGTACCACAAAAGCAGTTTTATGCCTGTCTTGTGGAGCAATTTGAATTTGCCAATATCCATACTTTAAAGTCAAATTTGGAAAAGATGGTGGTAGAACTAAGTCGCTCCAGTAAATCCTTTTTATTAGTAATTGGATATCTTATCCATTGCAAAATATTGTTAAGAAGCTTGTAATTAATTACAAGTCTAGGAACACCTCGTTCCTTTTCAGTAGCCTTATTAACATAAAAAGTTGTACAACTCCAAGGAGAATAACTTTTAGATATAAACTTTTTATCCAAAAGACTCTGAATCTCATTCTTGCATAGATAAAGAAATTCAGTCTTTATTTGACTGGGCCTAACTTTAGTGGGAATGGATTTTTCATTAAAACCAGTTTCATATGGAAGGGAAACAATATGTTTCTTCCTATCCCAAAAATCATTAAGGATATCACTTCAAACTTAAGTTATTAATTGATTTTTAACAACATTAATTTTTTGTAGTATGTTAGGTAAAACCACCTTCTGCTTAATATTTAAAAAAGAGATTTCTTTTTGAAGAAAATTTAATTGATTTTCTTTGAAAATGATATTATTTGTCAAAGAGTTAATTTTCTTAACCTCTGGTTTAGTAATGAATTCAAAAACAATCGTTTGGTTTTGAATAGTGGTATATATTCCACTAGAATCACTTTTATCCATCGGAATGAGCAAGGATAAAAAAGGAGTACCTAAAATTATCTGTTGAGATAAGTTGCTAATAAGCAAAAAGGTACTAGCCAAGAAAATTCCATTGTTACAAATGGCAACCTTAGTTAACTTATATTTAATACCCATGCTATTTCAACTGGCATTAAATAAAGATTGATTAGTTTTCTCAAAGTATTCAATGGGAACTAATCCTTCTTGAATACAATTCCTATCAGCACCGCTGTCAATAAGGGAAACAATGTTATTTAAAGTTGATTCATTGTTAATGACAAGGTTGATTGTAATGTACCATTTCTGGCTAGGTACACGGTTAATAGCACCTAAATAAAACTATCGATTATTCGGGATTTGAAGTCTCGGGATTAGAATGCATTGTAGTTGTTGATACCAAAATTAGTATGCTGACGTGGACGAATAATAAGAAGACACGTGTCAATCTACGTGGCACAATAGAAACGAGGAAGATCATTCCCCCGACCAACATACTCACTCCGAGCAACAGGTGTACTCCGAGGAACACCAGTCTTCCGAGGAACACCAGCCCTCCGAGGAACTCCAGTGCTCCGAGGAACTCTTGGACGATGAGCAACTAAGGCGGTTCGAGATGCATCTCGACCACAGCATTGATTTCCAGATAATCAACAGTTCAACTATTCATTGAATGCTTATCATCTTGACGCACACGCTTGAAGAGCATTAAATGAGTTACCCTTTCATATGTATATCATTTAATGTATCACCCTTTCATGTACAGCCTAAAGGATATAAATACCTTGTATCACCCTCATTCAAAGGGACCGGAATTTCTTGATAGCACTTGTAATCGAGAATTCCCAAACACTCAGCAATAACATAACAGTGGATGTAGGCCATTCAAATAAGGCTGAACCACTTTAAAATCTTTTGTCTCATTTATTTATCTGTGATTGAATAATTAGAGTAATCTAATTTTTTACATCAACAGTAGCATTATTGATATTATCAATCTTAATTTTCATGTTATTATGTTGATCCTTAAGGTGTATTATCTCAATTTTAAGGGAATTAACTTCATGTCTAAAGTCAGTAATGCTAGCGAGTTTATTAAGTTATTCACCCTTTTCTAAAAGGTTGAGCATTTCCTTAAGGTTGTACTGATGGGTTTTAGAAAAAAAGTAATGTCAGGATCAGTAACATAATTGATAATATCAATCATGGATTATTACTGACTAGTAAGAACATTAAGACTTAATCCATTCATTTGAATAATAGATTATAGATGATTTCATCTCTTAGTTAATTAATTACACTTGCAATTTCCATTCTCGGATATATCTGAGTCACTAGAGCTTTGAATATAATCAAGCTTGTCATTACTCTTAGAGGAGCCCTTTAGATCTTCAGATGAGCTAGAATTAAGAAGCAATTTTCTTAATTAAGTCTTCAAATGGTCATCAATTTGAAGATTATTAATTTTAGTTTCAGTCTTACATTTATTAGCAAGGTGTTCGTATTTACCACATTTGAAACATTTAGGGTTAGATTTGTAAGTATGCTTTTTTCTTATAAATTTTCTTTTAGAATTCCCACCCTGGTTGCGAGAAACGTTAGCATGTTTCTTCTTTCTTTTATAGGAAGAATTTTTAAAAACCTTCCTGTTCCTTTTGGAGGTCATACGGGTAGAAGCCTCAAGAGTATTGTGAGAAAATTGATCATAAAACTCTCCTAACTCATTCTTCCCAGAAAGGTTTTTCTTCTTAAGCTATCTCTACAGCTTAAGGTCATTAAAGAGAGAAAGACCCTCTTGGATGACAACTCTAAATAATTTACCATAATTATAATTATGGTAAGGGATAGAGATGCTATCATTGGCTTCTCTCATTTTTTTTCTAACTTTCTCAGCGAAGAAAGTAAGAAAGCCATCAATAAATTTGGCTTTCCAATGGTCAGAGTTAGCATCACCTCTCTGAGTAACCCTAGAAAGGAAGACACCCTTGTACCGTCGAAATTGGCTTAGAGTAGGACATTTGAGATTTTGTAATAATTTCCTGTTACGTTCGTGATAATATTCAGCACTACCAACAAAATGATGAACAAAAGCAAGCATTAAGGTATAAACAGCATCATGTAAACCAACGTCTTTCATCTTTTCATCTTTGGTGAATTTTACGGCATTAAAAGCCTCATTCCTTTCATTATTTATGAGAACATTATCCCACCAACCTCTAAGGGTTCCAGTAAAGCCATAGATAATCATATGGGCAATACTTTGGTCAGAACTACCATTGTGCTTACACACAGTAGAATACATGGACATCTGGTGTATC
Organism: Sambucus nigra; assembly: GCA_949130495.1. NCBI lineage: Eukaryota > Viridiplantae > Streptophyta > Magnoliopsida > Dipsacales > Adoxaceae > Sambucus > Sambucus nigra. Next base: position 82,134,166 of record OX422214.1, on the reverse strand, counting down.
ATCTCATCGATTTGAGACTCAGATTTACCATTAATATTCCAATCGTAAATGGATGTACCATGAAAGGTGTCCTGTGAGTTCATCACAGTATTTTCTTCGAAGAGAAGATCTTGAGGAGTTGGTCTACCGTAGTAGTATCTAACAGGACCAACATAGCCAACATTGTTAGTGTAAGTAATTTTGTTAACTTGATTTTCAAAAATTTTGAAAGAATTTTCAAAATTATCAATTTCTTCCAAAGGTAAGTTTAATTTTGAATCAGAATCTAAGTAAGACAAAGTGTTAAGTTTTAACCCTTTAAGAATATTTTCAATCTCTTTTAATTGGGAGATAAAGTGAGTTTTATTACCCATTTTAAAACCTTTAATATCCATAGGAGGGAGGACTAAAGGTTGGTCAAGACTCTTACCAAGGTCTTTCTGGTGGTTATTTTTAGTAAGACGTTCTTGAAGGTTCTCAATCCTATTGAGTTGTTTTCCTACTATGCTAAGGATAAGATTGGTATAATTACCTTGTTTATCAATAGGGTTCAAAAATATTGTTTTGGTGAGAAGCTTATCCTCAGTCTCAAGATTGAGAAAGGCGTTAGCTTCTAACTTAAAAGACCTGACATTTTGGCTAGAACTTCCAACATCGAATGAAAGGGGTTCAGTAGGAGGGTGAATAGGAGAAATAATATGATTACTCGAAGAATTCCAATTTTTCAAATGTTTATCTTCAATTCTAAGAACTAGTTTATTCTTTGTTTCAAGAACAAAAATATGCTCATCTTTAGAAAATATTTGAAACCAAACCACAAAAGAAGTAATCTGCTGGTTATCTTCAACCCATTTATAAAACACATTTTTATAATTGGCTAATTCAAACTTGCTATACTTAGCAAAATACCAAGTTCTAAATTTAACGTAACCTGGTAGGTAAAACTCTTCATTAATTTCTTTCCTATTAATTGTAAAAATCATTAAAAGGATGGATTAAAGTCTGACGTTCATCTCAGAGGGCGTAGGAGATTCTCTACACTGAGAAGTATTCTTCTCATAAATACCATGAGGTATTTGTTCATTGGTAAAAATACCAAGAAGGTTCTTATCATCGTGACATGGATGGTTTTTAGGATTTTCTTCACAAACAGAATTTCGTGAAGCGGATGGAGGATAGGTAACAAAAGGATCTCTAAAAAATTGACCTCTAGCGGATTGGCACCTATTAAATTTCCTGAAGGTCAAGAAAACATCTCCATATTTATTCTCAATAATATCCCCAATATCTTCATTTTGATGAGGTTGGGAAGGAATAACATTTATTATTGCCCAAATCTCTGGGAAATCAATTTCATCCCAACTTATAGTTCTAGGAGTGTGAACATTAGAATCTATAAGGTTTGTGTCATTAACATAGTTATACCAAACGGACTAAATTGTTTGATATTGGGATCCATAGTATTCATTACTTTATAATAAATCCTATAGATAATCCCAATAGTTTCCGATCCCGGAAGAAAAGTATAACCTTTGGTTTGAACTCTAAGACTTAGATCTTTACAAAGATGCATGTTAGATAAAGACAAAGTGATATTTAGGAAAATATCAAAATAAAGTGGCCCATTACAAAGAGTAGTTTCAATTTCTCCCATCAAAGATTGTCTAAAATTAGTACATCTACCATCTCGTAGAGTAGCTTGAAGATAAGTGTTCATGCCAGAAAGGGTTAATGGTTTAAAAGTAATTTGTATGAAACCAACATGGATAAAATGATAATTTTTATCTTTTATATGATCCTTAAGATCATCCCATTTAAAGATCTCAATAGACTTATCTTGATCGTTAAGACTGATGGTTTGTTCCATAGTCTATATAGCATACTTTCTAAGAAAATTATACCAGTTAGTATTATAAATGATTTTAGGTTCGACTTTAGGAATAGTCCACCTGTTCAAATCCTTTTGAATATCAAATTCAATCAAAGAGGAGTTCTTCATTAACTCCTGTCCGGTTTGTGTATCAATGGTATTAATTTCTATAATACAAATGTTAATATTTAGAATAGTAATAATCATATGATCTGAAATAGTAAAATAATATGCAAAACAAAATTCGAAATTTAAAGGAATATAATTAACCAAATTAGAAATCACTTCTGACACCCAGTGGTCAACGATTTAGTCGGGTAAAAATACCTTAACGCCTCATACGGTAACACGGCAACAACCCATAACGCGACAATTACCAGTCCATATCAAATCAGATTTTTATTTCTCTTCATTATTATACTTTAACTTAGATTTTTATTGTAAATAGTAAATTACTATTCACATCGGTGAATAGTAACTTACTATTCCGACATAAATTTCAGACCATTATTATTACTAATCTAAACATTAACCCACAGATTTAGCCAATCATGGCTTTGATACCATAAAATGGAGTATCAATACTAAAATGGAGGATCAATATGAGTCGAATAATAACTGAAATATATTACAAACTAACTAGAGAAATAGTTTTCTCTTCATTTGTGTTCAGGTATTGGAGTGTGATGAACGAAACGACCTTAATGGTCATATTTTCATCACCCTATTTATCTGGAACAAGATATACATGATTGAGTTTGACACATATGCAAATTAATTTATTATCTATTTTTTATTTAATTTGTTCGTACTAATGATTTTATTCTCACCTATAAAAATATGTTATTATATACTGAGGATCTCTAACGATCATTAGGAAAATATTTGAAAAGCTTTGTAAAGAGATCATCCCTGCAACGAATTGTGTCATTAAAATAGGCTAAGCAAAATTGGCTTCATTACTAGAGGCAAAAAAGTTCATGATTTGAACATCGTTCGTCTTTAGGCTCACACTGAAGAAGGTCAAATTCATCTTCTCTCTTTCCAACATTCATATTTACTCAAGGAATTAGGTATGACAATCAATAGTTAATATTTTTCCTCAAATTTTAATTTATCAATTATTTTATTAGCTGGCGGAGTTATGTCTCGTACAACGTTTCGAGCAGCTCTCCCAATATCCAATCAGGGACCCAACTCCCCTAACCATTATTCCTACTGTTTCACTTGCATCTTATTCGACTGATCCCATAGTGGATAAGAACCCCTACCTCCCATATATGAGGTCGATTAAAAATTGGTTAATGTTAAAGAGACATCTTCTCTTGTGCTTGTGGATGATCAGTTCGTAGAAGGTTGATCATTCATGAGGGGACTATTGAGACCGAAGAAAATAACATGCAACCTTATCTTTAATACTAGAATGTGGAGGAGAACTATGATGCCTTGATAGAGGCCTTGGGGGAAGACGAGATGAACATTCTGGGTGGTTATCCACCATAGTGCGCCAAAGAGATTATTTACCAAGGAACAAAGGTATGAATGCATTAAGTTTAACTAACGTTGACTTATTCTAATATGAAGTCATTGAATTTCTTTCTTGCATGTGAGCATCATCAATGCCTAAATGGCCAAGATATGGAAGGCCCGAAATGATGAGGCGAAGGTCATACCAAAGTTGAATGATGATCTAAATACCGAGAAGGACCTTTAGAAAAGGCTAAAGAAGAGATTCTAATCACCAAAGACCAACTTCAGTTAGAGAATAAGGCTAAGTATGCAAAAGTGAAAGAGAATACCACCTTGGTTGAAGAGAGCGTTCGCTTTCAGGACAAAGTTGATGAGTTGAAGAGACAACTTATGGAATAGGATAGGTAATGCTTTATTATGAATTGATCGTATAGTTTGTCGATATTTATATTATAAACTTTCAGGTCGCAATCTATGACAATTGCATAAAAGATACCGAACATGCTAATAATGCACCTCCAATTGAATAAATTCCCCTTTTGGTTGGTGCTTGACAATGGTCTGCCTCCACCCATTTTATAAAGTAGTCAATAGCCACCAAAAGAAACTTGATTGCCTTTTTTTAGTCGAAAATGGACCCAGGATATCCATCCCCACATAATAAAGTGATATAAAGATACGATTATCGATAGTACTTTGGTAAGTTAGTGTATAAAGTTCGTTGTTCGCTGACACGCATCACATTTCTTAAAATTTAGGTATTTTTTTGTCATCGTCGGTCAATAGTACCCCTGTGTCAATGCCTTTATGCTAATATATTTTTCCTGGATGTTCTCTGCATATACCTTCATAAAGACTTCTTAGAACGAGCGTCACCTCTATCAGTTGCACACAATAAAGGATTAGACAAGTGTACCCTTTCAATATAGAACTCCGTCATAGAGTATGTACTTTTTGGATTTCACTCAAACTTTCTTATCTTCATGGGGTCTTCAAGAAGGGTGCCTTGTTTTAAATACTCTACGAATTTATCGCTCCAGTTGGGCCCCCGGTCTACTATACTAATTATATTCTTTTACTCCAACTAAATGTTGGGTTTATCTAGAACTCCTATGAGGGGATTTCCCTTATGAGATGTTTGAATTTTTCATTTTCTTCTCATGAACTGTGGATGATGTGAACTCCTTGAATTGATTTGACAACTCCTAGAAACATTTCAAATATCCCATCATTTTATTTCCCCTGCATTTGAATCCCCCCATCACCTGCTGAACAACCACATTTTAATTGGTGAATAACTCCTCTTGATTGTCCTAGACGGATAATGTGAGTTGCGCTCTAGCGATAAGGGCCTCATATTTGGCCTTATTGTTGGACATTTGGAAATTGAATCTTAATATATATTTGACAACCGAGTCATCGAGCATGTCAGTGATCAGTCTTGATCCACGACTAACTCATTGGATGACCCATATATATGAATGACCCTTGTAGGACACTAGTCGTTCATGTCCTGGATGGACTCACTTCCTTTGGAGTTTATGAATTCTGCGAGAAATTCTGTAACTTCTTGCCCCTTTAGAGATACTCGTGTCTTGTACTGAAGGTAAAACTCTCCCTAATCTAATGATCACTTCATCAAACATCTGGAGACCTCTGGCTTATGGAATAATTATTTGGGAGTATAATAGTCAGAATGGATGACCATGGTGTGGTCTTGAAAGTACGGTCTTAGTTTTCGGGCCGAGATGATGAGCGCAAAGGCTAAATTTTCAAACTTAAGATATCTTGACTATGATCCTATGAATTCTCTACTAAGATATACCGATCACTGAATCCCGTTATTATCCCTAAACATATTTGACTTTGAAAGGAGAAGGGCTTTGGGTAGGTACGCATCAAAATCTTAGAAAGCCTTCTCACATCCGTCAGTCTAGACGAATTCTATTTTTCACATTTTAAAGAAAGGGAGACATTTATCTATTACTCTTACGAAGAACTTGTTCATCATTTCTACTGTTCACACCAGTTAATGCGCTTCCACTACACTAAAAGTATCAAAACGGCTCCCTTCACCAAGCCAAGCTTCTCATGGTAAAAAATTATGACCAAAAAACACGCGATTTTTGTAAACAATCTTTGACTGTGACAACTAAGTTGTCCCGAACATGCCACGATCAAAGACCGTGATAACTTTAGAAAGTTGTCATGGTCAAAGACCGTAACACGTCTATGACAACTTTAAAAAAATAAAACCCTAGTTGCTTATCAGTTTCCTTTCCCTCGCGTTTTATTTTCCTACATTATTCTCTCTGTCTTTCCATGCTGCTGCAGCGATTCTCTCTTTCTCTCCTCCCTGTTGCTGTGATTCCCTCTCTCTCTCTCTCTCTCTTTCCTCCTTGCTGCTGTAATTCTCCCTCTCTCTGCCTCCTTCTCTCACTAGTATGTTTCTTTGTAACACCCGCACTTTTTATTACGTACTTGTATTTCATCTTATTTATATGTCAAAGCTACATTTCATGTCTCTCATGGGAATTTATTTATGCTAATATGATTTATTTAAGCACTTTGGTATAGTTTTATGCAATTCGGACAAAAAAATAAACGACGCGCAGACACGCACTACACCAAATTTGCCTAATTGTCACGGTCATTGACCTTGACAAGTTCAACTTGTCAAGGTCGATGACCGTGACAATTCGGGGCGAGACAACTTTTTTTATCACGAACATGTCACGGTCATTTACCGTGACAAGTTCGTTAGAATTGTCACGGTCGTGTCACGAGCTCTGACCGTGACACGTTTAGTCACGGTTAATAACCGTGACAAAGACTTGACCCTTTTTAAAAAATTATCACGGCCAATGACCGTGACAATTCTGGGCAGAATTTAAAAAAAAATCTGTTGGGCAGTATGGCCACTGCCACTGCCCAGCAGTATATTTGTACCTGTTATAGCAACGTTGTACCTGTTCAAACATCATATATCCAAATAAACTAGAGATAATGCAAATATACATTCAAAATAGAAATTATTTAAGAAGAAACAACATCACCATCAATTATCTCAAATCTACAAACTATTTAGCTGGAAAAGAGATTTTGTACCTCGACACTCGGGGACACCTCCTTATCATTCCCTTCTCGTCCGAAGAGCCACATAAGTATCGAGCCTATGTGGCCAACCCCCAGGGCCACTCCATGTCCCCTGAAATAAAATAAAGTAAAATTAGTATCCGCCCCGCAAATATAGATATATATAAATATAAATCGAAATCGAAATCGAAATTGACATATAAATATAAATATAAATATAAATATAAATATAAATATAAATATAAATATAAATATAAATATAAATATAAATATAAATATAAATATAAATACATTACCTGTAGTGCCACCCAAACAGCTAACTTGAGCTCATATGGCACCTCCTTCCAACTAATGTACCCCGGAAAATCGTGTCAAGTATAACTCCCTTCATATCTGAACACTAAGAAATGCCATAATCCTATGGAGTTATGCTCTACAAATTCCTTCTAACCGTTGTGTAGCCAAAAATCACCAGTTGAAGTTGTCAATTCCACCTTCCAATGGTCTCCCATGTTTTGCTAGAGGTTCCAAGTGGTGGGGTATGGAAAATGGAATTGACAACTTCAACTGGTGATGTTTGGCTACACAATGGTTGGGAGGAATTTGCAGTACATCACTCCATAGGATTATGGCATTTCTTAGTGTTTGGATAGACGAAGAGATTCAGTCTCCTCTCCACAAATATGACACCCCAAATAACTATGTACTAATCACCTATTAAAGGTAAGAAGCATATATTCATGGATTAGTATAAACAAAACTTAGATGTAGTTGGAATATTTATGTATTAATCTCCTCTCCACACACGCACACTACACAAGAGTGAAAATGATAAAGTGCAAATCAATTAAAAGCATTAAAATTGGATGTTTCGGTACAAATTGGAATATTTATTACAAATGGAAAAATTGTTTCAAATTCGGGTGATCATAAAAAATGGATTGATATTCGGTAGGAGCAGCCAATCCATCCACACTACTATTTAGATGTTTTGGCACGTGTTGGACAATTGACCACGGCTCGTTATTGATATACTCCGAGTAAAACACTTGCTTAACCTTTTGAAATGCACAAACAAACGGCTCATCGTGGGACTTACACTTATGTAAATCATGAGTAGCATAATTCACAATCCTTTGCAAGTTGGACGAAAAAGCAGATGGGCCCTTCAAATTATATATTGTGTCTAGAAGCACCTTCCTTTCCCCACTCGTCAAAGTAAACGCACCAGGGGGAATTATTTTCCTTCCCCTACTATCTTCTTTCAACCATAGTTGTGGCTTAAGTTTTAACGATTTAAGGTCTTTTCGTGCATTTTCTCCATCCTTCGAATGACTCCCCCCAAGGCAAGTACCCCCAATATGTTCAGCGAAGTTCTTATCTGCATGCATCACATCCAATACATGGCACATTGGGTTATTCTTCAAATAAGGCAAGTCAAATAAAATTGACCTCCGAGACCATGCCTTTCGTGTCTCAGTTTCATTCCCAGTTGGGGTCTTCTTATGCTTGACGTCCTTAAATTTGGGATTCTTACCTGGCATATTAGGGCCACATTCAGAAGATTTACTTTCAATTTCTAAACCCGAAAGTTGTCTCGGTGGTAGCCTATGTTCAACCCCGCCCAATAAAAAATTGGAACCTTTCTCAGATCTGAAACTATGAGCTAGGGGTAAAAACCTCCTATGGCGATGGTATACATTTTTAAGCTAGAGGATAGATGAAGAGATTCAATCTCCTCTCCACAAATAGGACACCCCAAATAACCATGTACTACACAACCGGATAATGTCCCATAAGTTAGAAAATCATGAATTGCCCACATCAACATAGCTTTTAGCGTAAACTCTTCTTTTCTAAAAGATTCAAATGATAGCACACCCTCTTCCCACAACTCATTTAATTCTTTTACCAAAGGAGCCAGGTAGACATCGATGTCATCACTTGGTGCCTTTGGCCCAGGTATCAACAAAGACATCATTGAAAATTCAGGTCTCATACACTGTGAAGGAGGGAGGTTGAGTGGGGCTAGGATCACTGGTCATACACTCTGATTGGTGCTTAGATTTCCAAATGTATTGAAACCATCTGTTGATATAGCCAAACAAATGTTGCATTGTTCTCAAGTAAAATCGGGATACTCAAAATTCATCCTCCTCCAAGCAGTAGAATGAATAGGATGACGCATGATATTACCCCCTACTTCTGCCCTAGCATGCCAAGTCATTGCCTCTGCAATCCATGGTACTATGAAAAATCTCTTTAATCGAGGCCCAACGGGAAAATATTTAAATACTTTTTGAGGCACTTTTGAGCTTGTGCCTTCCTTACTAGTATATTCAAATTCAATTTATAATAGAAATTTTTATTTCCTCCATCTCCTCTGAAGGGTGAGTGGTCCTATCCCATTCAAGACCGCATTTTTCTGTAATATACTTAACATGTCATGCACATTGTTACGATTTGAAAAAAATTCGACAGCATATCCCCGTAGCTCTCCAACTACACGACGTAGATTGGCAAGTGTGAGTGTTATTTCAATTGATCAATTGAAATAATAGTCACACTTGTCAATCTAGTATGTACCCAGAGAACATTAATATACGACTGCAGAACTTCCTCTAAAAGTAACAACTTTAAGCCACTAAGAATATTATACAGAAATTATACAGTCTCAAACTGTTCAAATAGGACAATTCGAGAGATCTCATTACAGGGGTAATGACTCTCGAACGAGTCTAAGGGCTATTGAATGCGTACGCATAAGAACTAGAAGGCTAGTATCTATGCGCACTATATTTAATTTCAAGTATGTTTCATTTAATTACCATACTATATATATATTGTTCGATAGACAAAGTAATTTTCAAAAAAATTTGAAAAATTCCACCCCCATATGGACAATAATGCAGTGGTCATGCCACTTTTAAAACTAACCAACCAACATTTACTAAACAAAATAATCTAACAGCAATGTCAACAACAAATGTGTATCCCGTACTCCTTCTTATTCATCTACTCAATTAATCCATTTCATCAATTAAACTAACAATTAAAGTATACAATTATTAATTTACTAATTTACAATGAGGGGCAATCCCACTTTCATATGAAATGGACACTAATTATTAATTTACTTTCATCTAAAACTATACAATTAAAATTATAGTGAAAATGATAAAGTGTGAATCAATTAAAAGCATTAATTTTATTTATGCAAATCAAGGAAGTTTAATTTAATTATCATACTATATATATATATATATATATATATATATATATTGTTCGATATACAAAGTAATTTTAAAAAAAAGTTGAAAAATTTCACCCCCATATGGACAATGATCCAGTGGTCATGCCACTTTTAAAATTAACCAACCCAACATCGATCCACTATAATCCAACAGCAATGTCAACAACAAATGTGTATCCCGTACTCCTTCTAATTCATTTACTCAATTAATTATTAATTTACTAATTTACAATGAGGGGCAATCCTACCCCACCCCCCTCCACTAGGAAGAGATGTTGAAAGGTTTCTAAGAATATAATAGGTGAGTATATATTTGAGAATGCATGTCAAGCTCTCGTTGAAATAAATTGCTTTATAACTATTATATATGCTACGATTAAATGTATTTATCCAGTTCCAATGAGATAAGTATTATTAAACATTTTGACATAATTGAAGTTTTGTGAATTAATAAACTTATTAACCTTAACATGCCAAGTTTTGCAGTTTTAATACATCATAATATAACACAACTATTTTAACTACATGTATTATTAAAACTTAATATTTATAGGCATCCACTTTGTGAACGTCCCATTTGAGTGGATTAATTTATTAATTATATTTTAGTGGATGTAATTATAGAATTTATAGATGGATTCAATTTAATCTTACTATGTGAATGTTTTTATCTACAATGAGTTAACCTAAAAACAATATATATTATCTAATAGAATCATCAAAACACGATATTAAGGGAATTACAATGGTACCTTACCTCACCCCCCTCCCCACCCACCACACACGCACACACAACAGCCCCCTGCCCCTTCCCCCCTCCCCACCCCCACCCAACACACACACCACACACACACACAACAGCCCTCCACCCTGCCCCACCCCCATCCACCACACATATACACACACACACAACATCCCCCACCCTGCCCCATCCCCCCCCCCCCCCCCACCCCCACCCACCACACATATACACACACACACACAACAACCCCCTGCCCCACCTCCACCCACCACACACGCACACGCACATATATACACACAAACATATATATAAATGGAAGAGAGAGAGAGAGAGAGAGAGAGAGAGAGAGAGAGAAAAGGAGGGAAACCGGGGGGGAAGAAAGGGTAAGGCTTTTTGCCTGTGTAATTTGTCACGGTCGTGTCACGGTCATTGACCGTGACAAGTCCGTAACAAATTGAATTGTCACGGCCTTGTCACTGTCAATGACCGTGTCAATACTTTGTCACGGGCGTGTCACGGTCAATGACCGTGAGGGTGGCTGATACTCAGAACATTGACCGTGACAAAGTGATTTTTTTTTAGGAAAAATGATTTTTTTTTAGGAAAAATAATTTATTTATAATAATAAATAAACTTAGCAAACGAATGCAAATTTAATTTTGAACAACTCATCCTTCTTCGGCATTCTCAAAAAAAATTGTTTAGACCCTATTTTGGATAGATTTTATGTCAAAATTGTAGTAAAAATTAATTTTAGGTGGTGTGGTTGGCTCATTTATTTTGGTAGTTGCCTTTTGTATTCTCCAAATATGGGCAAAACGTATCTAATCTAATAACATAATGTAATTTTGGTGTCTCCTCTTAGAGGATTGCCACGTGGCAACACTAATCTAATAACATAATATAATTTTGGTGTCTCTTTAGAGAGAATTGACACCTGTCCACTCACATAAGGTTGCCACGTGGCATATCTAATAAATGATAACCCATTAAAATAGAGGCTTTAAAAATTAGTCCCTACGTGGCTTTTTCAATTTCAAAGATTCATGTACAGACTCCTCGGTTTCTACCTCTCTTTATATCTCCTTAAATTCATCCCTCCGCTCCAATTCATGTTCACGATCCCTCTTCTATTTTTCATGATGTTTAATAAGAATTTTGAATCAACGAATGTATAGGATGAAGAACTGAAGGTGTACAGGTATACCCATTTAACTTATCTCTTTGTGTTATCTAAAAGTATAAAAATTAACCTCTCACTACAAATGGAGAACTACTCCCGGGTATCTTTCTCTGTATACATTTCTCATTTCTTTACTCTACTGATTTATTTAATTAGCTAATTAAAAATATAAATTAATTCTTCTTCTTCTTCTATTTTTCTATTATGATGATGGACAGGTTGTATGAAGATTTTTTTTGTTCTGATGAATTATGGATAACATCTCAGTTTGGAAAAAATTGACTCCTAAGGATCTTCAGTTTTTGCCCCATACGGTGAACTACGTGAACTACCATTATCTATTTTATCAAATTAACACCACACTAACAACTTATGGAGGAGGGAACAACATCGCCATCTCCGATCAGTACCTCTAACATCGGCATTTTCGGTCAGTACTTCCATCTCCGGCATAGATCGAAGCTGAGTTTTGTTCTTTTCACGATCTAAGTTTTCCATCTCCGGTCAACACTTCCATCACCATTGTTTTTTTTTTTGTTCTTTTCACGATCTGAGTTTTGTTTAAAACATCCGATTTGAAATTATGTGTTTCAAAATACCTAATCAATTTTTTTATTTTTTTATTTTTTTGTAGTTGGATGTCATTTTTTGGGTGGAAAACATGTTTTTTGTTGTTGAAAATCAATTTAATTGATGAAAAGCCCTTTTTTCTGGAAAAATATTTTTTTTACTGAAATCAGTTTCAATTTTTCATTTTTTGCTGGAAATAATTTTTTTTAGTTGGATATCATTTTTTGCGTGAAAATTAAATTTCTTTTGTTGAAAATTATTTTAATTGGTGAAAAACGTTTTTTCCTGGAAATATATATTTTTTTAACTGAAATCAGTTTTATTTTGTACTTTTTTGCTTGAAATAGTTTTTTTTGAAGTTGGATATCCTTTTTTGGGTGTAAAATAAATTTCTTTTGTTGAAAATCATTTTAATAGGTGAAAAACATTTTTTTTTTAGGATATATATATATATTAACCACTGTTCTAAAAAACCCGCCTAGGCACGCCTAGGCTTGAGGCTTGGGAGAAATGCCCCGCCTTAAGATTTTCACGTCTTATTCTTTGTAAAACCCTTAAGGCGCATTTTTTTCTAAAAACAACAATGCTTTAGTGAAACGATATCGCCTTTTAAAGAATTTTTTTACAAAACATACCATTATCTCATCCAAAATAATCAAATAGTATTTTAATTTGTAAATATTCAGACATATTTTTATGATATGTACAATTTTAGTTTTTTAATAGCCTTGTTATGGTTAAAAAATATTAAAATATATTAAGAAGGCCTAAACGCCTTTTTACGCCAAGGCCCGCCTAGGCTTCAAAGGCTTAAGGCTTGGCCTCCACGCCTCGATCACACCCCGCGTTTTTTAGAACCTTGATATTAACTGAAATTAGTTTTATTTTTTACTTTTTTTAATTTTTTTTGTAGTTTGATATCATTTTTTGGGTGGAAAATAATTTTTTTTTGCTGAAAATCATTTTAATTTTTGAAAAATGTTTTTTTCTTGAAATATATTTATTTTTACTTAAATGAGTTTTTTTTTACTTTTTTGCTGGAAATAATTTTTTGGGGTTGGATATTATTTTTTGGGTGGAAAATAAATTTCTTTTGTTGAAAAACATTTTTTCTCTCGAAATATATTTTTTTTCCTGAAATCAATTTTATTTTTTACTTTTTTGCTTAAATAATTGTTTTTAGTTGGATATCATTTTTTGGGTGGGAAATAATTTATTTTGTTGAAAATCATTTTAATTGGTGAAAAACATTTTTTTTTCTTTTGCAAATATATATTTTTTGAAATGAAATTAGTTTGGTTCGGCTGTTGTGGGTTTGAATTGTATGGGTCTACTAGGTTTAAGGTACTTGGAAGTACTGGCTAGGGTTTTTTTGCCGTTGGTTTGGTTGTTTGACCGGAGGGGTGATCTAGGTGATGTGGCCGGAGGTTATGGTTTATTTTCATATTTCTTTTGGCTGGAAATTATTTTTTTCTTGGGAATATATTTTTTTCTTGGGTAGATTTTTTTTCTTTTATTGAAAATCATTTTTTTTGTAGAAAACTTTTTTATCTCTGCAAATAATATTTTCAACCGAAATTAGTTTTGTTTTTTATTTTTATGTTGAAATTTATTTTGGGTGGAAAAATTTTTGTTATGCTGAAAATCATTTTTAAACAGTTTTATTTTTAAAAAAAAATTCTAATCATTTTTAAAATGTTTATAAAAAACTATTTTAAAAAAGTTACAGAAACATTAATTTAAAAAAAGTTATTATAAAACATATTTTATAAATAATTATTGTTTTTAATGTATTGTCAAATGGATATTTGTGTATTGGTTTGCCAAAAGCGCAATTCCGTCTTTTAAAACAAGGGTATTATTGGTATTTGAGTGTAGATAGTGAGGTGTTAGACGACTATTAGGTTAAACTGTTAAAATAATACTCATGCAATTATAATGAAAATTAACGTAACTCAAGTCTCAATTATTATAAACAAACGTACTTCAGACGGTAAATGATCCAAAATTTTATTACAATGTTATTCTATAAATTTTTAAAATGTTGCATTAAGAAACTATTACTTATACTTCTCATTTCACTCGCAGGTCTACACTGTCACACTTGGAGTTTAGTCACCTTACATACAAATTTTAGTCTACCATGCATATCTAACTATTTCGACGAATAAATTTTTTGTAATTTTTTTGTAGAAATATCACTATTAACGACAAAACATTTATCATAATTTTGAGAAAAACACGGAACAACGTGTTTCAACTTCGTGTCAATTTCATGTCATTTCATATCATCTTTGTCTATTGTTTCTGAAATTACCACCCTTAATATAGCATAACTTGGATTATTTTTGTAGGCAATTCTAATATACCTATTACAAAAGATAATTATAAAACGTCCGCGCATCGCGCGGCGCTAAAATCTAGTTAATGCACTATTTTCACACCTCCATACATTCATATTCACTCTTCTACCAGCTCCCTCTTTTTATTGATATTTAAAGAGACCCAATAATTAAGGTTCATGTATCCATAAAAAAATCAAGAGTTTTTCTCTAATGATTCAAACGTTTATAAAAAAATCATTAATATATCTCTCAAACGGTTCCTAAACAATTCGTTCTCTTTAGACCTTTCATTGCCTTCAATAAATAAATTCGGTGTCTTCCCAAATCTCTTCACTTTTTTCAATGGTTATGCGTGAGAATATTCAAATAGGCCATTTGGGTATTTTGAAGAAGAAGGTTGTCGGCGTTGAGTTGCAATATAATTGGAGAGGTTGGTAAAATATTGTTACCTTAATTTGAAATTTTGCACTGGCTATCTCTGTCACAAGAACACTCTCCTTCTCAAATACATCATATTTCCTCTATCTTTCTCTCTCGCCTTCGCCCTATATCATATTGTCTAGATGTCACAACATAAGATATACTTAATGTTAACCTTTCACGTTGTAGATCTCACTTTAATGTTAGTTTAAAATCAGTTTGTATATTCCATCATAATCCCAAGTTTGTGCAAATCACTTTGAAATCAAGGTTTTTGATAACATAATATGATTTTTAGTTTGTACTGTAGATCTCACTTTTGGGTTTCTTTTGAAATCAGGTATGTACCTATATATAATAAATATCTTAATCTTATGGAGATCTGGGTTCCGTTGAAATCATGATTGTGTATCTACTTTTGTAGGGTTTTTTCTATAGATAAAAAAAATCTTCTACATCTTTATCTTTGAAGTGAAAGTTATTATCAAATATATGTAATCGAAATTTATAGAAATAAGAGTTTGTTCATGATTTTTTTAATACATAATTCTTGGGGTGTGATTATAAAATTAAGAAGTTACATTTCAAGGAATTAGTGGTGGTAAAAAAATGGCAAAGTATTCTTTCATAGTTCCCCTTTCATGTTTATTGTGTATATTTTTGTTAGAGTTGGTGAATATGTGAATTTGTTTATATGTAATACTCTTCATGACCATTCAGCTTATAAAAACATCTTTTTTTGAGTTATACATTAATAATTGATGCTTTTTTATATAAAACTTAAAAAAATATTTTTTTATAAAACAGTATACATTTTATATTAGATTATAAATGTTAACATTACTTTATAAAAACATCTTTTCCTTTAACAAATTATATTAGATTATAAATGTTAACATTACTTTATAAAAACATCTTTGCCTTTAACAAATTTATATTTATATTTATAAAACAATATTTTAAAACGCAATTTATGTAATGAAATGAAGTCAAAAACTAGAGTTTTTAGAAAACTACTTTATAAAAATAAAATTTTTATACGTAATAAAATATTTTATTCTTATCTTTATAAAATCAAGTTTTGAAAAAATAATTATAAAAAATGTTAAAGTATAGTTTTATAAAAAAAATTATATATTTATAAAAAATAGTATCTTTTAAAAAAATAATTTTTATTTAATAATAGTTTTTAGGATATATACATATATGTGTTTGTGTGTGTGTGTGTGTGTGTTTCTTTGTGTGCGTTCTATCTTTTTGTTTGTTTAATTCCCCTTACTTCATAATTAAATATTCTCCTTTTTATATTTCAATTTTACATACAAGTATTTGTCTGACCTCAAATATTCTACGAATGAAATACATATATTTATTATCCTTTTTTAATTTTTTCTACATTAAAGGCATGTATCACAAATATAAAATAGGTCTTTTCACTTTATATATTTTACTTCTATTTTTGTAAGTATTTTTGCATTGCATTGTGTAAGAAGAATTTCATTGTACCCTCGCACCGCGCGGGGCTAAAAACTAGTTTCACTTATATTTTTAAGTCTAGAAGACTTAAATGAGTCAAAACATTGAAAAAAAAATCTTAAAAATTGATATAAATAATGGTGGGGAGATTCAACGAACTTACTAAACCAAATAAACATAAAATCCTTATCTTCTTCTTCTCTCTTATATCCTCAAGAGCAAAAATACTTCTAAATTTCGTAGCTCGCCCTTATAACCATATTCTCTCTCCTCAAACTCCATTAAAACATCACACTAGGGTTGGGCAACTTGGTGTGGCCCGAAAGCTTGATTTGGGAGCATAGGAGTGGAGTTTATGAGCAATTTAGGAGGACTAGAAATTTTCTTCTCCAAAGTTATCTTGTCTTCATAAATCAAGTTGGGTTTTCCTCTTCCTAAATTTATATTTTCAAAAACCTAAAACACCCATGTTCATGAAAGACGCTTTCTTGTTAAAAAATTTTAGTTCTTGTATTTTCTATTATGCAAACCCATGCTTTTTATGTGTTAAAATGGACTAGCTTTGTCGATTAAATTTTATAATATTATGCTTGTATAAATGAATGATTAGAACATGAAAATTGTTTAAAAAAAAGTTATAACCATATACTACTTGAATATGAATGTGTATAATGCATATACATGGATTTATTAGGTGGATATCCTCATTTCATGTGAATATACCTGAAAATTTTTAGATATGATAAATGATATGTTTTGAAATGAAATAAATAGATTTCATCATGTTTTAAAATAATGATAAATTTCAGCCCCTACTTTGATATTGTTAAAAAGTAAAGATAATGACTTAAAATAGTGTCGAAAACCGTTTAAAACCTTATATTTGAAGTTTACATTAAAATGGTAATTTTAATGATTAAGCTTATGACTAAATGAGTAGAATATTATAGAAAAATAGTAAGGTATTATAAAGATATGTTTTTCTCTTGAAACCCCATTTAAAGGACGCATTTTGGTGTAACATGGCATAATGGCAATTTTGATAATTATGTGAAAAACTAGTGGAAGATAATATTTATTTACATTAAAATGCTAGTAAAATTATTTTGAAGGTACTAAAGATGTGTTAATGAATTAATAAATAAATAGAGTAAATGATGATTGGATGTTAGTATTCAAAATACGGTGTTATTATTAGATAGCCTCCTCGGCTATTTTAAAAGTAAGGCAAATAATGAAGTAAAGAAGTAACACCAAAATATTAATGCGAGTACTTGCAAAATGAGAATAATAGTAAGAATGTGAATATTTGGATGAATGTGAATATATGAAAAGATAATGATATTCGGATTTTGCTGGAAAGAATAACTAAGGAGGGCATGATGTCCCTAGAGGTGAAAAACCCCAAACAACCTGGCTAGTATAGCATATGTGTGTTCGATACCGACGGTGAAAGGCCATGAAATCGTGGATGTTGGCAAATCCCAAAGTAATAAAAGTAATATTCATGAAAGATTGGGAAAATGAATGGAAATGCTTAAGTGTGAGTTGGGCACATAGCCCGGGTGCATTGCATGTAGTTGCATTAACATTTAATGAAATGGATCTTTTTTTTACAAAATATCGAAAGACATTATATATGTATAATATTTTGTTTAACAATCTATTGCTTACTATTTCTCACCCTATTGGGCATTCTCTCACCCCCTTACTTTTTCCACCTCAGGAACTTTAGTTGGTGACACTAGAAATGATCTCGGTAAGGAAGATGAGGTTGTGACTCAATGTTAGATGCTATGTTGACTGTTCCATAATATGTTTAAGATATATATTTTTAGTACTCTAATTAATATGTTGGAACTCTATTATCAGATTTGGACTATTGTGTTGTTTTATTCAGTGAACTTCATTTCGATAGATTAATTGTGGTATTAAATATTTTTTTTTCATGGACAAATTCATAAGTTCGTTTTATTATGCATGTTAAATGTTTATTCTTCTTAAATTGAAATTTGACAAATGAATATTCTATCATTAAATCAATTAAAAAAATGTTTTTCTTAAATGATAAAGTAAACTTTTCCCCCTTACCACTTTAACACCCCAATTCGGATTTGGGTTAATCTAAATCCGTGTCGGGCCGTTTCATTCTCTCTCTCTCTCTCTCTCTCTCTCTCTCTCTCTCTCTCTCTTTGTGTGTGTGTGTACATTTTTCAGTGTGTGTGTTTCAGTTTGTGTGTGTATGGTTCAGTGTGTGTGTGTTTATGGGTGTTTTAGTATGTGTGACTGTAAGTGTGTGTAGTATGTGTTGCAGTGTGTGTGTGTGTGTATAAATTGAAATTAAAATTAAAATTGAAATTGGTATTATAAATTGAAGTTGAAATTGAAATTGAAATTGGTATAATAAATTGAAATTCAAATTCAAATTCAAATTCAAATTGGTATTTGATATTTGGTTTCTCTCTCCAACTTCAGCTGCGGCGACTCCCTTTCCTCTTTCTCACAGATTCTGACGACCATCTCTCTCTCTTTCCACACATTTCTGTACATCTCTCTCTCTCTCTCTGAATTATTTGGGAATCTTAAATTGTTGTTGACTGGTGGATTTGAACATTTATATGGCCATTGAGTTGGTTGGCCCTAAGAATTTCTAATATATCGCATTATTATTTGAATTGTTGTTTGGTATTCATGAATTATTGTAGACTAGTTAATTTGAACATTTAGATGGCCATTGAGTTTGTTGGACCTAGGCATTTCTAACATTTAGGGTTGTTAAATTTTATAATTAAATCGAATATAAATAAGACATAAATCAAACATACTATAAATTTTAAAAGTCAGTTGTTAAACAATTAATAATGCGAGATACATTCATAACTATGTATAAATCATCACTATAAACATTACTACCGAATAAATGAAACATACTTACCATGATAATTTATAACTACTTTGAATACATATAGTGCACAAGGATACTATCCTTGTAGTTCTTATGTGTAGGCATTCAATAACCCTTCTCGTTCGAGAGTCATTACCCCCGCAATGAGATCTCTCGAATTGTCCCATTTGGAAAGTTTCGGATGGCATAGTTCTCATATTATAGTATTCTTAGTGACTTAAACTTGTTACTTTTGGGAGAAGTTCTGATGCCGTCTCTTAATGTTCTCTGGGTACATACTAGATCATGCGTTGTTAAGTGTTATTTCAATTAAAAAATTTAAATAACACTTATACTTACGAATCTATGTCGTGTACTTGGAAAACTATGGGGATACGTTGTCGATTTTTTCTCAAATTGAAACAATGTGCATGAGATGCGAAGTATATTACAATACGTTGTCTTTAATTGGGATAGGACCACTCACCCTTTAGAGGAGATGGAGGAAATTTGCAGTCTTCAGCGTTTGTATTCTGAAATTAATATTTGTATATTAAAATTAGCATTCTAAAATTAAATTTGTATTATGAAATTTTTAATTTGTATAAATTGGTATAAATTGGTAATTGGTATAAATTAATTTATAGTTGGTTTGCCCTTATAACTCTATCTCTCTCTAATTGCAGCAGCGATGATCCCCGTCATCTTCCTCATATTTCAACGGCCATTTCTCCCTCTTTCTACACACATTTCTCTCTCTCTCTCTCTCTCTATCTATCTATCTATCTATCTATCTATCTATATATCTTTCTATATATCTATCTATCTATCTCTCTCTCTCTCTCTCTCTCTCTCTCTCTCTCTCTCTATATATATATATATATATATATATATATATATATATATATATATATATATATATATGTTTGTGCTCATAAATTATTATAGAATACATGCATGCATGCACCCCCAAACCAAGTGTTATATAACAATTAATGATGGTGAAAGATAATAAGTAATCGTATAAAAATTGATTGAGTGTAAATTTACACCAGCCTAGATTATAGTAACAAGAACCGCAATAGATAGCCATTGTCTCCTATTTCACCCACCTATTTTCCATCATAAAATAAGATGAAGGCAAATAGGTGAGTGAAATAGGAGCTAATGTCTATCTATTACAGTTTTCGTTACTATAATCTAGGCAGGTTTAAATTTACACTAAATCAACTTGTATACGATTACTTATTACCTTTGCACCCTCGTTACTTGTTATAGAAAACTTTATTTGGGTGTGCATGCATGTATTCTCATGTGAATGCATGAATTTTCATGTGAATGCATGACATAACGGTACTATAACATGATATAATGCTTTTTATATTCTCATGTTCACTTCATAAGTTGTTGATTGGGGGATTTGAACATTTAGATGGCCATTGAGTTAGTTGGCCCTAGGCATCTCTAACATTTTGCATTATTATTTGAATTGTTATTTTAGGTTCTTGAATTGTTGTTGACTAGTGCATTTGAATGTTTATATGTCCATTGAGTTGGTTAGCTCTAGGCATTTTTAATGTTTTTCATTATTATTTGAATTGTTGTTTGGAATTATTGAATTGTTGTTTATTGGTGAATTTGAACAATAAGATGACCATTGTTTTGGTTGGCCCTAGGCATTTCTAATATTTATGGTTGTGATTCTACCAAATATAAATAAGACATAAATGAAACATATTATAAATTTTAAAAGCTTGTTGTTAACCAATTAATAATGCGAAAGTAAACATAACTATGTATAAATCATCACTATAAACATTCTTACTGAATAAATGAATATACGCTTTTGTTTATACTAATCCATGAATATACGCTTCTTACCCATAATAGGTGATTATTTGTAGTAACTGTGATGGGATGTCCTAAATATAAAAAATGGATGGGTGAGATAAATAGAGTAGGGGATGTGTTTCACAGAGGTGCTAATAAATTTGTGAAATATGCAAAGAGATGTCGTAATGATGAAGAGTTCATGTGTCCATGTGCTAAGTATAGGAATGGTAAGGCGTTTGAGTGGAAAACAGTTGAACTAATTTTGTTAATATATGGTGTGGTGACAATTATTATACAACACAAATAAATATGAGAGAAGCAATTACCGAGAAAGAACAAGAAAAATAAAATGCCAATCACACAACAAGAGATATACGTGGTTCAGCAAAGATGTGCCTACGTCCACGATGGTGCAGTCAGTATTATTTCTCTATATTCTGGAGAATGAGTACAGAGAATACAACTTGTCATTTTGCCCCGGACCTAGGGTTTAATATATACATTTACATGTAGGTGAGTGGAGGTGATGGGTTCCTCCACGTTTCCCGTCTCCCCTATAACTTCCCTTTATGGGATCGTGGGAGGAGACCGGATCAATATAAAAGATAAAGGGCCTAGACTTTGGGCCTCCAGGACTGGGATACTCGTCCAGGCCCATGGTTCTAAATTCTGGGTACCCACAATTGCCCCTAAATTTGTTGTGCCATGTATATGGGCCCAACAGATTTAAATGATTAGCCATAATGGTCGTGTTGCAATTTCTCGGGAGCTGTGGAGTTGATTTTAGCGGCAGCCGCTTCGCTTACTCAACACAAATAAATATGAGAGAAGCAATTATTGAGAAAGAACAAGGAAAACTAAATGCCAATCACACAACAAGAGATATACGTGGTTCAGCAAAGATGTCCCTACGTCCACGATGGTGCAGTCAGTATTATTTCTCTATATTCTGGAGAATGAGTACAGAGAATACAACTTGTCCTTTTGCCCCGGACCTAGGGTTTAATATATACATTTACATGTAGGTGAGTGGAGGTGATGGGTTCCTCCACGTTTCCCATCTCCCCTATAACTTCTCTTTATGGGATCGTGGGAGGAGACCGGATCAATATAAAAGATAAAGGGCCTGGACTTTGGGCCGCCAGGACTGGGCTACTCGTCTAGGCCCATGGTTCTAAATTCTGGGTACCCACAATTGCCCCTAAATTTGTTGTGCCATGTATATGGGCCCAACAAATTTAAATGATTAGCCATAATGGCCGTGTTGCAATTTCTCGGGAGCTGTGGAGTTGATTTTAGCGGCAGCCGCTTCGCTTATTGTGCACTATGATTAAAATTTGAAGGCTCGTTGGGATAACCACATCTTTTTCGTCGTTTCAGACTTTCCAGCACTCTTCCATCTTATGAGAATTCTAGCGCATCATTCCCTTTGCTCTCAGTCCCCATTCTCATTGCTTTTTAGTTATCTTGAGCTCGTGCTTCTTCAGTGCTTGAATCGATCTTCTGTTTTGTAAGTTTTTCATGCCCTTTCTTTGCATTTTCTCTTTGGTTTGTAGCTTTTCTTTATGCTTTCCAATGGCGAAGATTGGGAATAGATCGATCTCTGAGTTTAGAAAGTTCTACAACATCCCTGAGTGGGTAGATATTGAGTGTTGTGCCTCGCCTCCTAAGAATGTTAGGGATATAGCGGATGTCCATTGGATCCATGTTTTGTTGCTTTCTCAGGGGGGACTTACTTTTCCCCCTAATGATCTATTTTTGCATTTCTTTGGTTATTTCAATATCGTCCCCGCACAATGCTCACCAAATGTGTGGAAAATAGTAAACGGTGTACATAGAATAAATCAGTTGTATGGTACTAGATTAGGACTTGCCGAGGTCTGTTTCTGTTATTCCTTTTCTCAAACTAGCTCAGGTGTCCTCTACCTCAAAGACAGGAGTCCTGATAGGGTATTGGTAGTTAATCTACCTGATTCCCACAAGGACTATTGGCAAGAGGTCTTTCTTGTTAGAAATTGGCAATTTTCTCCCCTGTTCGAAGGGTCGAGGTCTAAGAGGTTTACTGTCCCCTTTTATGGGGAAGAGTATATAGGTAGACATTTGTGATGTTGTCTCAATCTCTGCTAATTTATGACTTTTCTAACTCCTCTTTGCTTTTTCTTCTACAGCGAAGTCGGAGAACTTGGAGCCTGCCCTCAGTGAGGTCCGAATCTCAGAGTTGGTGAAAGCTTGGAGCATCAGAGAGCCTTTGGGTGACGGCGAGCATCCCAGGTCTGCTGCCTTCTTGTTAGAGTACAAGAACGTAGGCTCCAGTTTCATAGCACGGCCTGTGGAAAGTGTACCAGAGTTTGATTCTTTGGGAGAGACTACTGCTGAGCCGATCCAGTTGGACGAAGAAGAGAGCAGCTCTGAAAGTGAGCCTACAGGTAATCTAGGTGAAGGGAGCTCTGACAGTAGCAGCTCTTCTAATTCTGAGGAGAATTCTAAAGCTCGAGGATCGTCGAGCACTTCCAGCAGTTCTGGTGAAGATATGCCTCCAAGGAAGAACCTGATCAGAGATGATGGTGATGATGACCATGTGCTCATTGCACAAAGGTCAAAGAAACAGAAGTCTACATCTGGGGCCGTGGCTACAGGTTCTCGGCCTTCCTCTCAGGAGCAAAGAGGAAGAGGAGAGAAGAAGAGCAGGTGAAAGAGAGAGAGAGAAAGAAGGAGGAGGAGAAGAAGAGGGTGGAGGAGAAGAAGAGACTGGATGAAAGGAGGAGGATGGAGAAAGAGAAGGAGGAGGAGAGAAGGAAGATGGAGTCCAGGACAAAGGCAGGGCAAGCCTTAGTCCCGGTATCTGCTTTGCCCGAGGGGGCTTCGGTTGCCATCTCTCCTCAGCTAGCTCCTGCGCTGCTTGAGAGGGAAGTTCTCCCTGCAGATCGCCAGAGGGCGCTGAGGTCTGATCAATTGGTCATGCAAGCTAGTCAGAGGCTAGCCCTGGTAAGATACTCTTTCAACTTTCAATTTTTTGACAAGTTCTAGATGTTTTCCTCTTCTTGATTTCTTCTCTATTCCTTGCAGTTTGTGACTGACTTTGCTGTGCTCTACCGCTCTCGCGATGAGCTGGTGAGGAGGAATGGCGAGTTGGAGCAGCAGAAGTCTTCTCTGGAAGCCAGGGGCTCTCAGCTGGAGCTTGACCTAAAGGCTGCTAATGCAGCCCGAGTTTTGTCTGATTTGGCCCTCGTCAACTCTACTCGCGAGGGGGATGATGCGGTTAAGGACCTGGGCGAGCTGAGGAAGGCTTATGATCTAGTATGCTCGAGTAAGCTGGACCTCGCGGAGAAGAACCGGGTTCTGGCCGAGCAGCTGGAGGCGGAAAAGGCCCAGGCAGCCACCATTAAGGAGGGCTCATACAACTCTAGGTGGACTGCTGCTTATGACGACGCCGAGGTTCAGATAGGCTATATCAGTCGTCTGAACTTCAAGAAGGGCTGGAACAAAGCTCTTCTAGCTGCTGGGGTTGATGTTGAGTCTCCTATGTTCGACGAGCATGATCCGGGTCCCAAGCCAACTGTGGACGAGGAAGCTTCTGCCCCAGCCATCGAGGGTGCTGATTTTCCCTCTGATACAGTTCTTGTCGGTGTTTGCCCTGCTCAGGCGACTGAGGGCGTTCCTGCAGAGGGGGATGCCTCTGTTGCTGCTGCTGACAAGGGGAAGCAGCCAGACACTGCTAGGCCGCCTGAGGTTGCCAGTTAATCTGCTCTTAGGATTTAATTCTGTACTTTTTGCTTGTAATTTTCCAAGTTTCTGCTCAATGTACTTGACTTTGATTAATGAAATGAGAAGATTCTTCTTTTGTTTGTGTTGATCTCTTCCTTTCCTCTATCTTTATTTTACTTGTAGTTGGTTGACGTTGATGACTATATTCCTGTCACTTCCCAACTGGGCAGGACCCTTGGTCCTAATGTAAGCCTTGAAGTTCGCCAGGCCTTTGTTAGACTTTACAAGTCACTAAGGTCTAGGAATCAGAAATATAAGGAGCAGTCCGAGCTAGTGGCTAAACTAAAGGACAGGCTCCAAGAAATGGAAGAAATCGGTGCCTCAGTACAAGAAGAAGTCAGTGCACTGAGAGCAAGGTTACTAGAGGCAACCGAGATTAACCAGGTTGGGGAGTTCCTGCAGCAGGAGAATGAAGACTTGAGGAGGGAGGTCTTAAAGCTTAAGGAGCATTCGCCGAGCACCGTTTTGGCAGTCCTGCAAGGTTCCTCATCGTCGCGAGCTGGATCTCGTCCTCCCCTTCCGCGTGCTGGTAGGGGTGCCAGGGGCAGGTACAGGGAAGCCGAGGAACAGCGTGACAGGGAGATAGAGGAGCTGCGCGACGATGTTCGGCGAGCTTATGTAACTGCTGCTGGGATCCAGAGGGACGTCACCCAACTGTGGCATCTGTTCAAGAAGGGTCCTCGACAAGTGTGGTTTGATGGCTACGATCAAGGCTGGCTGGATGCTCCAACGAGACTATCAGAGTTCGAGGAACTTTCCTTCATCAGAGGGTGGTTGAGTGCCCTGAAAGAGCTGCAGGTCACGAGGAACTCGGTGTTATGGTATCGACACGAGATGTCCTCCTCCACTCTGATGCCCAATCCATTCAGGAGGGATGATCGATGGATCCCCATTGATGTTATTCCCTGGCAACTGTTGGAGTTGGATGCAAATGAGGTCGTGGAAGAGCTAGCCCCCACTCCTGATGATGGAAGGAGAGCTAAAGTTGTTGATTATCTTGCTCGGAGGCTTCCACTTCCTTGAGATTTTGTTACTCTTTTTCTTTTTGATAATGTAGATGCTTTGGGCGAGCTTCGTCGACTAAACATGTATTATCATTGTTTGTAAATACAAGAGATTAATGAAAAGTTCGTGTTTTGGGCAATTTTGTCGACTAAACGTGTTCATCCAATCTTTTATATTTTTGCTACTTCATAATCCTTCTTGTTTTGTCATGCGAGTGTCCCCCCAGTCCAGTACAATAACAAAATAACCATTGTGCCCTTACTTTACCTTTTAGGTTGTGTCGTCACACTCCCTTAGGCCTAAGTGGGGTGATTGGTGAGGACACACCTGGTATGGGATGCCTTCATCCGATCAGGATTTTGTTTAACCAAAGTAGGTTTGATGCCTAAGAATACTCTGTAGGGCTTCATATATTGCCAGGGGCAATGCTAAGAGGTCTTTCGTGCTTCATGATGATGACCTGAGGAGGGGTGTTCCCCTGCTATGTCGACCATTGTGCCTGTGATTTGGAAGGGATGTGTAATAAAATGTAACTGTTACTAATTAGAGAGTAATCAACTAAGAGGTTTTCATTATTCATAGGGGAAATGAACTGTCCTTTCTCATAACGAATACAATAAAAAGACTTAATAACAGAATTCCTAAAAATAGAATTTCTTGAGATTAGCTGCGTTCCATGCTCGTGGTATCTCCCTGCCCTCCATCGTTTCCAAATAATAGGCACCTTGCAGGTATTCTCTGGTTATTTTAAAGGGTCCTTCCCAGTTTGGGCCTAGCTTGCCATCTGATGACTTTACCGCGTTGCCCAGGGCTTTTCTTAGAACATAGTCCCCAACTTGGAACCTTCTTGGGTTTACCCTTTTGTGGTACTGCCTCGCGAGCTGTTGTTGGTAGCTCACGAGTTTTATCAGTGCAAATTCTCTACGTTCGTCTGCCAGGTCGAGTTCGGCGAGCAATGTCTCATCATTCTGTCCTTGCTCGACAAGGTCCGATCTCATTGTTGGCAATCCTGCTTCTAGTGGGATGATCGCCTCCATACCATATGTTAGTGAGAATGGCGTTTCTCTTGTTGCTCGCCGAGGGGTAGTTCGGTATGCCCATAGGATGTGGGGTAGTTCAGTTGCCCATGCGCCTTTGGCTCACTCTAACCGTTTCTTTAACCCATCGATGACAGTTTTATTGGAAGCCTCTGCTTGTCCATTGCTCTGAGGGTAGGCCACCGAACTGAAGTTGTGTCTGATCCCGTGTTCGTTGCAGAAGCCCTAAAAGGGACCACTCTCAAACTGTGTCCCATTATCAGTGATGATGGTTCTGGGGATTCCGAATCGAGTGATTATATTCCTCCATATGAATCTTATCATATCAACATCTCGGATGTTCGCCAATGGTTCTGCCTCAATCCATTTGGTGAAGTAGTCAGTTGCGACCAACAGGTACTTGCGATTGCCAGGAGCGGTGGGCAGTGGTCCCACTATGTCTATTCCCCATTGGGCGAATGGCCATGGGCTGGTCAGGGATTTCAGGTCGCTGGCGGGTTGGTGGACCTTAGGAGCATGGAGTTGACATTTCAGACAGTTTCAGACGTATACCGCGGAATCCTTTTGCATATATGGCCACCAATAACCTTCCTTCATTGCTCGAAAGGCTAGAGACCTTCCTCCGACGTGACTTTCGCAGATTCCTTCATGAAGCTCGCGCAATACTTGCTCGACATCGCTTGGATGAACGCATCTGAGATAGGGACCGGAGAAGGATTTCTTATACAAGTCACCCCCTGTAGATAAGTGAAAGCGAGCGGCCTTGACTCTTATCTGGTGGGCAGTTTTCTTGTCCTCTGGGAGCGTGCCCCCCTTTAAATAGTTTTTTAAGGGGTCCATCCAGCTGGGGGTTGCTCCCACCTAGAGTATTTGCTCCACGTTTGACAGCTTGATATGTGGCTGATGCTCGGATATATGAGGAAATCGATGGGGATGATCCTTTTAAGGCTGGAGTCAACTGCTGAACTCGGGGCTGCTAAGGCATCAGCATGACTGTTTTGCCCCCTAGGAAACTGCTGGATGTTGATCTCCTCGAAGCTCGCCATGAGTTTTTTTACCAAGGCGAGGTAGGCTGCCATTCTTTCATCCTTCGCATTATAATCTCCATTTATCTGGTTGGAGACTAGTTGCGAATCGCCGAACACCTGCAAACGTTTCGCTCCCAGAGTTTGTGCTTTCCGGAGACCTGCTATTAGGGCTTCATACTCTGCTTCATTGTTGGAGGCTGCGAATCCCAGCCTGATTCCTTGTTCAAGGATTGTGTTTTCCGGAGTGATGAGTACAATGCCTACCCCTGCCCCCTTGGAGTTGGAGGCTCCATCAACGAATAGTTTCCAGCTCTCTGCTGCCGCTTGGTTGTTCTGCTCTGTTGGCTGAGGCTGGTCGGAGGGTTCTTCGCCTGTGAATTCAGCTATGAAATCAGCAAGGATTTGTCCCTTGATAGCTGTCCTTGGTTGAAATTGGATGTCAAACCGTCCGAGCTCGACTGACCATTTAGACAATATGCCCGACAAATCCTCCTTCCTTAGGACAGCCTTGAGGGGGTGTGATGTAAGGACGATGATAGTGTGAGCTTCGAAATAATTCTTTAGTTTCCTCGAGGCTACTACTAGGGCAAAGGCGAGCTTCTCCAATGGGAGATATCTCTGCTCGGCGTCTAATAATGTTTTGCTCGCGTAATACACTGGGTGTTGGATCCCTGCCACCTCGCATATTAGCGCAGAGATGACGGCATGATGGGATACAGATAGATATAGGTATAAAAAATCCTTTTGTCGTGGTATGAAAAGCAGTGGGGGAGTGCTTAGGTAGGATTTGATCTCGTCCAGTGCTCGCGAGCAATTTGGGTTCCATTCTATCGATTTACTTCCCTTCAGGAGCTGGAAAAAAGGCTTGCACTTTTCGGAGGATCTGGAAATGAAGCGATTCAATGCAGCGAGCATCCCAGTGAGCTTCTGCACGTCCCGGATTGTGCGAGGAGGCTGCACTCTTTGGATTGCTTCGATCTGGTCTGGATTAGCTTCTATGCCTCGCTTACTGACTAAGTACCCAAGAAATTTTCCTGACTGGACACCGAAGGAGCACTTGCTCGCATTAAGCTTCATCCGGTACTTCCTGAGGGTTTCGAAGGTACTTGACAAATCTGAGAGGTGATATTCTTTCTTCTTGCTCTTAACGAGCATATCATCGATGTATACCTCTATCGTGTTCCCCATTTGGCTCTTGAACATTTTAGTAACCAGCCGCTGATAGGTTGCCCTGGCATTTTTTAGCCCAAAAGGCATGACCTTGTAATAATATAAACCAACTGTTGTGATGAACGTCGTCTTGTCCTGGTCCGGTGCATACAAGGGGATCTGATGATATCCCGAATATGCATCCAGGAAACTCATTCGCTCGTGGGCTGCGGTGGCATCCACTAGCTGGTCTATCTTTGGGAGTGGGAAGCTATCCTTGGGGCATGCTTTGTTGAGGTCGGTGAAGTCGATGCAAACTCTCCACTTCCCATTATTCTTCGGGACTACCACTGGATTGGATAACCACTTGGGGAATTGCACTTCCCGTATGGATCCTGCATCCAGCAGTTTCTCGACTTCCTTTTCTATCGCTTTAGCCTTCTCAAGTGCAGTTCGTCGTGCTTTCTGCGTGATCGGCTTGAATGTGGGGTCGACATGCAACTGATGACAGACTACACCAGGATCAATTCCGGGAAGCTCGTACGATTCCCATACGAAAACATCTATGTTGTGTCTTAGCAAGGTCGTCAACTCCTTCTGCTCTTCGTTGGTGAGAGATGATCCTATCAAGAAAACTCTGCTACTATCACCATCTTCGGCCATAATCTCTATTAAGTCCTCGGCAACACGCTCGGTGGGGAGGAGCCTGGTCTCCTCTACTCCAGGTCTTCCGTACTTTAATTGCTATTTGGAAGGTAACACGCCTTCTTCAACTTTCTCGCTGGGTTGACTGGCCTTCTTCTCTGGCTTCGGCCGGATGGCTGCTATGAAGCACCTTCTCGCCATTGCTTGGTCACCGTGGATCTCCATTACTCCTTGCTCGGTTACATATTTGAGCTTCTGATGGTAAGTCAAGGGGACTTCCTTCATCGCATGGAGCCATCCCCTACCGAGGATGGCCTGGTATGGCGAGTCGATGTCGACTACCAAAAATTCAATCATCTTCGAGATGTTTCCAGCTCGTACTGGCAGTACTATCTTGCCCAGGGGCATGGTCATTTTTCCAACGAAGCCGACCAGAGGAACAGTAGCTTCCTTTAGGTCGCCGACGCTCAGCTTCAATTTTCTGAATAAGTCGAGGTACATTACTTCGGATGAGCTTCCTTGATCGACGAGCAACTTATCGACGTCAAAGTTGGCTATCCTGAGTGTAATGACCAGAGCATCATGATGTGGGGTTCTTACTCCCACCAGATCTTCATCTGTGAAAACGATATGCTTGTTATAGTTGACGTCCTCTTCTCGTCTACGCTTTCCTGACTGGGATTTTGCTGGATCGATTTGAAAGGCCTTCATTACCGCCGTAAGTTTTTTTACTTCCATCCGAGTTGAGTTCCCTTGTATCTGCTTGATGTCAGATGCTCCGTGGATTACTGCGAACTCATGTTCGGCGTCTTCCTCCAACACGTTATCAGGTCTCGCTTCCCTGTTGGCAGCCACTTTCTCTACCCTTTTCTCCACGTAGTCATTCAAGTGCCCAGACTGGGCCAACTCCTCGAGGTGAGACTTAAGATCCTTGCAGTGTTCGGTCATATGTCCTCCCTCTTTGTGGAAAGCGCATCTTAATGCATTATTCCTCTTCGAAGGGTCTCCTCCCATTTTTCGTGGCCATTTGATGAACGGCTCATCCTTGATCTTCGCGAGAATTTTGTAAATTGGCTCTTTGAAGACGGTGTTGACCGCCTGGAATGATTTTGTCACATCAGGGTTGCCTCCGTTCTTGGAACCATTCTTGCCCCCATTCTTTCCCCCTTTCTTCTAGTTCTCAACTTTCTCACTTCCCTTGGTGGTGAGCTTAGCTCGACCGTTTTCTCCTGCGTTAAGGCGGGTGACATCTTCCACCTTTGGGTATTTCTCAATCCGGGCCATCAAATCGTCAACGTTCATAGCTTCCTTCTTCGTCAGGGACTGGTAAAGGAGGGAAGAGCTAGGTAGCCCAATTTTGAAGGAAGCCACTGCCACCTCTTCCGCGCAATCCTCGATCTCGTTGAATAACTCCCAGTACCTTTTCGCATAGTCTCGTAGGGTCTCCTGAGGCGTTTTCTTCATCGTCAGTAGAGCATCCATCCTTTTGGGGTGGGAACTACTGGTAATGAATCAGACTGTAAAGAGTTCGGCCAGAGATTTGAAATTCTTGATCGAACGGTGGGGAAGCCTTTCGAACCACTTCTGTACTACATCATGCAAGCTCGAGGGAAAGATGCGGTACATCAGGGCATCTCGATGATTCCATAGGGTCATGGCTTGTCGATATTACCGGATGTGATCGATGGGATTAGTTTTCCCGTCGTAAATCTTGAACCTTGGAATGGCAAACTTCTTGGGAGCCTCTTCTTCTTCAATTTCCCTTGTGAAGGGTGACTTCATCTGGGTTTTGAGAGCTCTCCTCGCGAGTTCTCTGGTTGATCTTGCTCCGTGGCGAGCAGGATGTTGGTCCATTTCTCTACGGACTAGGTTTCGTATGTTCTTGTTGCTGCGAGCAGGGCTCTGGTAGCGGCGAGCTCTTCGCAGCTGTTCACGGAGGTCGTCGTCTGACTCGTCACCTTTGACTTTTTGGGATTCTCGCCTAGGGCTCCTTCCTCGGCTGCGAGATTTGCTCACCTGAGGGCTAGGAGTGCGATATGGGCGTCTCCTGGTATCGGGACGTAGTTCCTTCTCCAGTCTTTCCAGTCTTCTTTTTAGACGAGCATTCTCAGCCTCGTACCTGCGAGAAGACTCCCTCTGCTCATGGAGCCTTGCCTTGTATGAATCAATTAATCTGGATATCTGTGTGGACCTTGCTGGTCCCTGACTTTCTTCTGAGGCTGGCCTATCCGGGCGAGCTCTCTGATCTGATCGCCGGACATCAGACCTAATCCTGCGAGGAGCAGGTGGTTCTTGAATATCCCCTGCTTGAGGGGCATTGCTGCTGTGACCAGACATCTTAGACTCCTTTCTTGGTGTGGGCTCTTCTCAGGGAAAGATAAACGTTTCCCACAGACGGCGCCGATTGTGGTGACAATTATTATACAACACAAATAAATATGAGAGAAGAAATTACCGAGAAAGAACAAGGAAAACTAAATGCCATTCACACAACAAGAGATATATGTGGTTCAGCAAAGATGCGCCTACGTCCACGATGGTGCAGTCAGTATTATTTCTCTATATTCTGGAGAATGAGTACAGAGAATACAACTTGTCCTTTTGCCCCGGACCTAGGGTTTAATATATACATTTACATGTAGGTGAGTGGAGGTGATGGGTTCCTCCACGTTTCCCATCTCCCCTATAACTTCCCTTTATGGGATCGTGGGAGGAGACCGGATCAATATAAAAGATAAATGGCCTGGACTTTGGGCCGCCAGGACTGGGCTACTCGTCCAGGCCCATGGTTCTAAATTCTGGGTACCCACATATGGTATGAAAGATAGTTCTTAATTTTGGATTTTTCACGACAAATTGAAAGTTCCCAAAAACCTTCAACAAGTAGGATATATGTACAAGGAGGATAATGTAGATCATAATATGGTAGAGGATTTAGTTGATGATGTGTATGGAGTTCAAGAATTGTAAGAAAATGAGGTCACTAATGATGTACAAGTTCAGATGCTCATGAAGATATTGGGATAAACCTTGACGATGACTACCAAAGTTTAAAATTTAAGGCGACCCGGATGTTTTACTCTCGCTGGGACAAAGATCAAAAAACTTTACATGCCATCGTTGGTTTGCATAGTTTAAAGACCTAATATGGTTTGTCTGGAAATAGCGTGGAAGGAATTTTGAATTGGGTGAAGGGCTTGTTACCTAAGCAGAATATGCTTCTAAATAGTTATCTTACTATAAAGAACAATTTGAAAGGTTTGGGAATGAAATATAAATCAATTCATTCTTATGTGTATGACTACATACTTATCAAAAGGAGTATGAAATCGTTGTTTGGTATGCGATGAACCTAGATATCCGCAATTTACGGGAAAGGAAGGCACAAGCTCAAAAGTGCCTCAAAAAGTGTTAAAATATTTTTCCGTTGGGCGTAGATTGAAGCAGTTTTTCATACTTTCGTGGATAGCGGAGACAATGACTTGACATGCTAGGCCAGAAGTTCGGGATATTCTCATGATTCATCCTATTAATTCTACAGCTTGGAAGAGGATGAATTATGAGTATCTTGATTTTTCTTGCGAACAGTATAACATTCGTTTGGCAATATCAACAAATGGTTTTAATCCATTTGGAAATTTAAGCACTAATCAGAGTGTATGGCTAGTGATTCTAACACCACTAAACCTCCCTCCTTCATAGTGTATAAGAGCTGAATTTTTTATATTATTTTTGTTGATACCTGGGATAAAAGCACCAAGTAAGGATATCGATGTCTACTTAGCTCCTTTGGTAGAAGAACTAAATAAGTTTTGGGAAGAGGGTGTGCAAGCATTTGACTCTTTTAAAAAATAAGAGTTTATTCTTAATGCTTTGTTGATGTGGGAAATTCATGATTTTCCAGCTTATGGGACATTATTTGGTTGTGTAGTACATGGTTATTTGGGGTATCCTATTTATGGAGAGGAGACTGAATCTTTGAGTCTCATCGGTAGCAAGAAAAGTATGTGCCATTGCCATAGGAGGGTTTTTGTCCCCGTTCATAGTTTTAGATTTGCAAAAGGTTCCAGTTTTTTACCGAGCGGGGTTAAACATAAGATACCTCAGAGAAAACTTTCAAGTTCAGAAATTGAAATTAAATCTTCTAATTATGGACCCAATATGCCAGGTAAGAATCTTAAATTCAAGAATGTCAAGCATAAGAAGACCTCAACCAGGAATAAAACTAGACAAGAAAGGCATGGTCTAGGAGGTCAATTTTATTTTACATGTCTTATTGGAAGAATAACCCGGCGCGCCATGTATTAGATGTGATGCATGAAGAGAAGAACATCACTGAACACATTGTGGTCACATGCCTTGGGAGGAGTCATTTGAAGGATAGAGAAACTGCACGAAAAGACCTTAAATCATTTCAACCTAAGCCATAACTATGGTGGAATGAAGATAGTAGGGTAAGGAAAATAATTCCCCTTGTGCATTCATTTTGACGAGTGAGGAAACAAAGGTACTTTTAGACACAATATATAATTTGAAGGTTCCATCTAATTTTTCATCCAACTTGTAAAGGATTGTGAATTATTCTACCCATGATTTACATAAGTGTAAGTCCCACAATTGGCATGTCATTATGCAATTAGTTCCTCTATTTTTAAAGCATTATTTCACCAAGCACAATGATTTGTAGAGGGCTATTATGCAAATTAACATCTGCTTCTCACTTTAATGTGAGAAGGTAGTGCTTCCCCCATCTTTTTTTGACATAAATTTCCCTTGTTGGTACACCTATGCGAGGAGGAACTTCTTTGTGGCCCAATTAGATATCGATGGATGCGTCCGTTTGAAATATTAATGAAAGTTTTTAAAGATTACGTCAAGAATACACGATATATTGAAGGATCAATTGCTAAGGAATACATCACCGTGGAGTCATCAATCTATACTCAGGAATATATGCCTGACCCAAGAAGCGTGAATGACAATGATGAGCTCATTAATGAGGGTGGTTAGGTGATGGGCAAGCAAGTGAAATTAATGAGTTTACAACATAAACAAGTAGCTCGTTATCTATTTGACACACATAAAGATGTAGAAGAATGGAAAAAGTAAGTTTATATTATTTTAACTTTTATATTATTTTAATTTTTATACATGATCAATTTCGTAATACGTTAGTCACAATCAATGCAGAAAATATAATGCATGTAGGAACAATAAAATACGAAGAACGATGGCATAATCAGACATCAAATTTAGGTTGTGGGTGTCACGCGAGATAATTATAATGAAAATGTCTCTTATTAAATGTCATATTATAAGAAATCATTAATACTAAACTATCTTATTTATCTATAATATCAGCTCTTAAAGGCGGGTGATGCGGCATCAAGACTTGCTCGGCTAGCCACTGGACCCTTGTTCATGTCACACGATTACAAAAAGTATCGATTGAACGGTTATGTATGTGGTACAAGGGTGTACGAGGAAAATACAAATGTACAAAACTCAGGCATTTCAGATAAGGATAGTAATTATTTTTGAGCGAGCGCGATAAATAAAACATCGTTGAAGCTGAAATGACTTACTATGATGTCATTCAAAATATATTTGAATTGGAATATATAAGATTCAAAGAGGTTGTATTTTACTGTGATTGGGTAAGAGTTGAGGATAAAAATTCTTGTAAAGTTGATCTTGGCAACAATTTGATCATGGTTGACTTGTCCAAGTTTGAAGAGTAATGAGCACGTGAGTGATAAGCCATCTGTTGTACTTTTTAAAAGGTCAAGCAAGTGTTTTACTCGGAGTATATCAACAACGAGACATGGTTAATCGTCTTACATGTCGTGGATTTGTATTCTTATAATGTCGTTAACTTGTATTCTTCTAGTGCTTTATTAATATCGGACGATAGTTTAATGCTTTCATTCATTTGAATTTGATATGTTCTGGCAGATTTGAATCAAAATTGGTGGGTTGGTTATTGACTATGTTAATTTATATCTTACTCAGTTTAACCCTTAATTCATAGTTCGTGACATGACCTGAATTTGAAACAATTTTTAGCTTTGTAATAAGTGTTCCATTTATTTGAAAAAATGCTTAGTTTGGTTAATGATACGGATTTGTATTATTATAATTCGTTAACTTGTATTGGTCTAGTTCCTTAATCCATTTGGATTTTAGTCAGTTTAATGCTTTTATTCATTTGGATTTGATCATTTTCTCATATACATATTTGTACTAATAACAATAATTTTTACAGGAAATGACTTCATCAGGGCATCACAGTAGCAGAGGCGAGGAAGGCTAGTCTGCCAATAGGCCCCCCAAATTGGGGAAACTTAGGATTTTTGTCGAGAACAATATGAACTTACTGGCTAGAAACCTGGAGTTGCTCAAGACGATCGTCAACCCGGGGTACATGGATTGGAGGAAGGTGCCACAGGAGCTCAAGATGGCCATCTGTGGGGCATTATAGGTATTTACTCACTTTATTTTTGTTTTGTATTTATATTTATGTTTATATTTATATTTATATTTATATTTATATTTATATTTATATTTATATTTATATTTTATTATTTAAATACAACTAACACTTACTTTCCTTTTTGTTTGTATTTGTTTAACAGGAACAATTTGGCCTGCCCCCACATTCCTGCGACTCCACGTTAGAACATTTGAGAGATCGATATAAAACTTGAAAGAAAAACATGCGGGCACTTTACTTTGGGAAGGATCAGGAGTCCATATTGAGGGTGAGTGAAACCGTAACCTCAAAGGAGCCGATCTCATTGGCACAGTGGCAGCAGCTTGTTGACAATGAAATTCAGGAGCGACAACTGGCATTTCGTCAATTTGGGAGGTCAAACTATGACAAAAAGGTCCACGTGCACTACTCCGGACGGACGTCTTATGCCGAGGTGGAGCATAGAATGGTAAGTTTTTATTTTTCTTTAATTTTAGTTTTATGTTATTCTAATTTATCATTACTTTGCATTACTTACTAATTCTGCATTATTTTATTTCAGGAGACGAGGAGTGGGTTAGGGATAGGCCACATATGCTTGATACATATATGGAAATTCGAACGAAGAAGGGCAAGGATAAGTAGGTGTCCCCGAGCATGGAAGCCACAATTGTAAGTTATAAAAACATCTTACAATTGTTTAATTTTTTAATTACGTTATAATTTCTTTTATTAACTTAACTAATCATGTACTTTTATTCGTTCATGCAAAGCTTAAGGAAGTGCATGACAAGCAATATGTTGATGACAAGGCATCTGTTGACACAAAAATTCTCCATCTACGAGGACCAATCAGAAAAGGACACATGGCATCCTACGTGGCAATATTCGGCACCCGAGGAGAGTTGATCGACACCCGAGGAGAGTTGGTCGGTACCCGAGGAAAGTTAGTCGACACCCGAGGAGAGTTGGTCGGCACCCGAGGAGAGATAGTCGACACCCGAGGAGAGTTGGTTGGCATACCAACTAGGAAGATCAAAGGATAACTATGCATTTAAAGTGCATTAAATGCAGATGACAACGCATTTAATGAGCCTTAATGTATATTTCTACTATATTAATAGATGACAACACATAGCATACCAATCAATTCAAGGAAGATCAACCATCATAGAAGGCCAACAATTAGATTCATTGAATGTAGACATAAATGTCTACATACAATGAATCTTTTTATCTCCTATCACTATAAATACATGTATTCCCTTAGCCAAAAGGGAGAGATAACTAAGAAATACCATACACAAGATACACATCATTTCTCTCTACACCCTATGGTGCTATTGTAAACCCCTGGGAATAAAATAACAGTGGACGTAGGCTTTATTCATAGCCGAACCACTTTAAAAACCTTTGTCTCTTATATGTTTGATGTGAATGTTTATATTCATCTTCAATCTCATCCTCATCATTTATCTGCTGTTGACGCCACTAAAATGGCAGTGGCCATTTTCTGTCTTCAACAGATTGGCGTCGTCTGTGGGAATATGTTACAAGCATTGTTCTCCATCAAAAGCTAAGTTTTTATTTTCTCTATGTATAACTAATTATATGCACGCATCTTTTTGTTCAAATCATGATTCTCATATGTTTATATCCATAAACTTAGAGATCAAATCAATTATATATTGTGCATACATCTTTTAATTCAATTATGATTTTATATTCACAAATTATTGAATCAATTTTTATAAATCTGTATAAATGTATATTTCATAATCACAAAGTTTGAGAAATTTGTGTACATATTATATTATTTCTCCTTTAAGGAGACAAAATAATATCTCTTTTATATGAGTATATACATATCTGATTCATTTGAAAATCTTTTAATTTGTGTATGCACTAACCATGTGATCGATTTCAATTTGGGGATCTGGTGAATTTTAGACTCATAAATATTACACAAATCCTTACATACATGGATCCACTTGAAAATTTTCTAAACCAATACGTTTAAAACATGGGTTGCACCAATTTCTGGAAACCCAATATGTATCCAAATTTTCTCATAATTGTGTGGAGGAATTATACACTCAATTTTTATCCATCAATCTACACAAAAGTGTCACTTTCAAAACTTTTTTGATACGAATTGCATATATTTAAGAAACAGTTGTTCATCACGCTTTTATATGTGCAAATATCAAGAACAATTTTCTCTCTCCAGAAAATTCTGACCCAGACCAATTTTCCTCGTCCTTTCGATTATATATGTCATAATTCTTAATTTTGGATAGTTTTCTACTATCGGAGGTACGTAAAGATACCATAATATCCTAAATCAGTCTGGGGATAAATATACCCCTATGTTGATCCCCTGTATCAAATTTTTTTGAACTGAATAAAAAATATTCAAATGATTTTCAGAGGATTTTCCATCGATAGTAAGGAACCGGAATGGGGAACATCCACGTCTTGATTTCGGATCTAATTTTAATTTTTGATCTAATGTCTCCGTAAATTTTTGTGATAGTTGAAGAAGATGGTCATCAACAAGTCAAGAATATATATTTGTGTATCCCAGTCATCAGATTCTAATTATTAGAAGAAACCAAGACTCTGGATTCCATTTTTTTTCTCTTCAAGAGATGCCAGATCTTAAAAATGGCGATTGATATTCAAACCGCATCCACACAGATTTCAACCAAAAATACTAATTAAAGATTCGTTGGTCAGTATCACTTGATCTGATGCCAGTGCCTAGATAATGGATCTCATACTTGTTGGTCGGCAACATGGATTTCGATACCAGGACGACGATCATCAAAACTGGTTGGCAGTAGGATTGCTGCCAAAGTTCTTAATTTGCTGAAGCATGGCGACATGATTTTCATAAGTCAGGGGATTTCGACCACTTTTAATTAGTCGGCGGCATGGGATCAAAGTACCGGAGTTTTTTTTTCAACTTATTTTGGCTTTTGCTGACACCAGAGTTTTATACAAAGGACCTATTGTAGATCGGAAATATAGTCTTATAACAGTTTCTTGGTCGGAGACAATTTTTGTTGGTCGGTAGAAACTATTGTTGATCGGCAACAAAATGACCTACAGACAACTGGTCGGCCACGCCTGTTAGACGACTTATTTCTGTCGGCATCCTCTGTAACTGGTTAAAAATAATTTATTCTTTCTCGGGAATTTCTCATTCTTGGTCGACAGGCATCATCCAACTCGGGTTACTCTGGTTGGCATCTATTTTTAATGGTCGGAGGCATCTGATTCTAAGTTGGCAGCAGTTATTTCTTGGTCGGAAACAAGTTTCACACAGGTTGAAATGCTTCCCAACCATTTATCATCGTTTAGGATGCTTTTCAACCCTCTCTTTTTCGTCGGCAGAACGATTATTTACATATGTGGTGTGGTCGGCTGCATCGAATATTGGCCAGCACCATCTGATATTGGTCGGAGAAATCTTGAACTGGTCGGCAGCCAAAAAGATAAAACTAATAATATTTCTTGGAGGATGATGGGTTTCAGGCTTGTTGGTCGGCAAACCTTATGATAAGCTTAAATTTAAACCCAACCTGTATTTCAATATGTAGTGGCATTTAAATAATTTTTTAAGCCAATTTATATTTGGGTCTTTAGTTGAAATTAAAATAATTTCACAAAAAACTCTAGATTAAACTTCGTGCCTTACATTTGGCACAAAACATATTAGTTCATATTTTGAAATTTTTACTGCCTTATGTCTGAGCTGATATATATTATATGATATTTAGCTGAAAATTTTTGCTAATGATAATTTCTATGAGAATCAATCTCAACGGGTGTTCGAGCAACTTATTAAATTCCGCATGTACAAGATTCACCCCCAACAGTTATCCTTTTATCTTGTATTATACATCAAGAGGAGCTCCACGACTTACTATTTGTTGGTCGATGGCATCTATTTCTACTCGGTAGTTCTCATACACTTAGTCGGTATCAAGTCAGCAACAATCCTCCAGCGAATTTCAGTTTATCAATTCCAGTCATCAACAAAGAACGGTTGAAAAACTTCTGGCATAGGTCGACTGTAAAAGGTCGGGGCCCCTCATAATTGTAAGTATGGCCGAATGATTGTTAGTAGGTCGGCAACCAATACTACAACAGTAAACATCACCAGCACCAATTGTTTTGGTCCACGATATATAGCTAGTCGGAAAAATCAAATGTTGGTCGGAGGCATTTCATTATGATCGGCGATGGATATTATGCAGTTTGAGGAGTTCCCGAGCTCCCATTCGTTGATCGGCTACATCTATTTCTACTCGGATGTACCTATTGTTGTTCGGCGTGTATATAGTTGGTCGAGAAAACCTATTGTTGGTCAGCAACATCTCAACCTGGGTCGGAGGCAATAGAAAGCTAATACCAGAATTGAAAATTGACGATTCCTTTGGTTCTCTCTTTTTGATTTTGACAAAATCACTACTTCGCTGCCAAAGGACAAGACTATCCCCTTATTCTTATCCTTATCCTTTATTAATTCAAAAAACGAAATTCCTACTTGAAAAATTAAAATGCATACTTGGTTATTTTCTAATCCACAGAAACTTTATGTGAAAAATATTTCAAGACCAAAAAATTATATTTGAGCATTTATTGAATTTCAAATAATTCCTAAAGTGATAAATAATTTCTAAAAAATCAATGTACATTTGGTCTTTTACTCAAAATTAAAATGTCGGGCATTTTTTATAAAAATCTGCTCATACGACATCATAGTCAGCATGACACAAGGCATATTATTTCATATTTCGAAATTGATATTTAGTTGCCCAGATTATTAATTTTGACAAAGTCTAAATCATCACCATAGCTCCCTACTATTTCTTAATTCACACTTCTCTAATAAAATAAATTTTGTAAAGCTAAATAAAATATAACCCAAAGCTTTACCTTAGAATAAATTTTCTGAACCAATTTATATTTGGTCTTTTACTTAAATTAAAATGCCTAATATTTTTATCAAAATTTTCTCATGAAATACATGTGTGGCACAAAAATATTATTTCATATTTTGAAATTTTTATTATTTTATGCTGATACACATCACATATTATTTGGCTAAATAATTATTCTCATGACAATAATTATTTGATCTAGTCTCGACAGGTGCTCGGGCAGCTTATTAAAATTTCATAGGGATGAGATTCAATC
Source organism: Sambucus nigra (assembly GCA_949130495.1). Lineage (NCBI taxonomy): Eukaryota > Viridiplantae > Streptophyta > Magnoliopsida > Dipsacales > Adoxaceae > Sambucus > Sambucus nigra. Next base: position 82,092,736 of record OX422214.1, on the reverse strand, counting down.
TCGATGAAAGCTCTCGTAAACCTCTGGAAACTAGTATTGCTCGACATCAGGCAATTTTACCTCGACATATCAACCAACATATATTATTTTATTTTTTGAAATTAATATTTTTATTTCTCAAGCATATACCTATCATATATTTATTGAATGATTAAATTATTCTCATGACTAATCAATTCAGCCTACACATATGGTAGAGCAAGATATTAATTTTTACAGGCACAAGACTCAACGCCGACGAATGCTCGGAAATAATCTGGAAACTATTATCATTTCACCTCAGCGAGGCATTATATATTTTATTATTACTCGGACATATCGGCTCAAGCATAAATTATTCTATATATCCCTTGGGATTCATATTGTATATTCATCTCAACACAAAACTCGGCGAGATATTCATATTCAGCTCCGAGGAAGAACTATAACATTTATTATGTTTCACCCCCAACGAATAGTTGGTCGGGGTAATTCTTATTTATATTCAGCATGGATCTCGAAAAATTTATTCTCTATATATATATCCAGCTTCAAGGATGTCTCCAGCAATTATTATATCTTATTCCCAATAATTCGTTGATCAGCTCTGAGGAAGTCTCCATCATTTATTATAAAAAAAATTCCCAGAAACGCCAACTACGGTTGGTTGGGAAGAAAATCCACCAACTAAGGTTGGTCGGGAATAAAAAAATTCCCAGAAACGCCAACTACGGTTGGTTGGGAAGAAAATCCACCAACTAAGGTTGGTCGAAAATAAAAAATTTCCCAGAAACGCCAACTACGGTTGGTTGGGAAGAAAATCCACCAACTAAGGTTGGTCGGGAATAAAAAATTTCCCAGAAATGCCAACTACGGTTGGTTGGGAAGAAAATCCACCAACTAAGGTTGGTCGAGAATAAAAAAATTTCCAGAAACGCCAACTACGGTTGGTCGGGAATAAAAATCCCCCAACTACGGTTGGTCGGGAAGAAAATCCACCAACTACGGTTGGTCGGGAATAAAAATCCCCCAACTACGATTGGTCGGGAATCAATCTCCATCAACTCCGGTTGGTCGAACAGCAGACATCAGGTGGAGCATATCTTATTATCTATGCAAAAAAAGAAAATTTGTCAAATAACATACTTCAAGGCCGAGAAAGCATTCAAAATTCATATTCCACACTTGGGGGCTTCTCTTACAAATTCAGTTGTTCATTCGGTGGCACATTCTCATAACATCATGCAGTCGAGCATCAAATTCAACTCCATAAACTTACATAGTCGGGGCCCCGACTAATTATCATTCAGAAGTTGTTTTTCTTGCTCGAGAATTAGTTTTTATATTGAAGTTCAGGAGGCGTATTCAGAAGTTCAGGAGTCAAATTCAGCATCTACAGCACTGAGATCTTTACTACTACTGTTCCGACCAATATTGAAGAAGAAGTTGTATGAAAATATTTCGAAGTCCACAACTAGCTTGGTAGTAATCAGATTAAAGAGTTGGGTTCAAAAGAAAGTATGTTACTCGACAAAGTATTTAGAGGAGCATAAATCAGAAAAATCAAGCACGTGAATTTAGCACTCAGTTGCTCGGCACAGGAGGCAGTTGGTCGGCTAGCAAACCAATCAACATACTTGAAGATTATGACAAGCTACAAGCTGCATACTATGGCATGGCTGCATCCAAATTCCCAGGGGTGATACATAGCACGCGTTCACTTGACGAACAGAGTTCCATAAAAGAGGTATTAGCAACCATCGATCAGCCGGCATCATATATCATCCAAGAGATAGTACACTTTATGTTGAACAAATCAAAAAGGTAGATCAAGAATTTCACGAGCACCGAGCAACACTGCAGAATAAATACTCTGTCCTTTCAGTAAACCATCGAGCATGGAGTATTGGGGGCTTCTGTTGACACAAAAATTCTCCATCTATGAGGACCAATCAGAAAAGGACACATGGCATCCTACGTGGCAATATTCGGCACCCGAGGAGAGTTGATCGACACCCGAGGAGAGTTGGTCGACACCCGAGGAGAGTTGGTCGGCACCCGAGGAGAGATAGTCGACACCCTAGGAGAGTTGGTTGGCATACCAACCAGGAAGATCAAAGGATAACTATGCATTTAATGTGCATTAAATTCAGATGACAACGCATTTAATGAGCCTTAATGTATATTTCTACTATATTAATAGATGACAACACATAGCATACCAAGAAATTCAAGGAAGATCAACCATCATAGAAGGCCAACAATTAGATTCATTGAATGTAGACATAAATGTCTACATACAATGAATCTCTTTATCTCCCATCACTATAAATACATGTATTCCCTTAGCCAAAAGGGAGAGATAACTAAGAAACACCATACACAAGATATACATCCTTTCTCTCTGTACACCCTATGGTGCTATTGTAAACCCCTGGGAATAAAATAACAGTGGACGTAGGCTTTATTCATAGCCGAACCACTTTAAAAACCTTTGTCTCTTATATGTTTGATATGAATGTTTATCTTCATCTTCAATCTCATCCTCATCATTTATCTTCATCTTTGGCTATGAACGCACTAATATAAGTGCACTGGGCAGATCATAAGGGGAGGACTATGGGGTGAGATCTCGGGTGGGGAAGTCGAGGCACACCGGGATTAAGATGAGCAACACCGATTTGGCTCGTAAGGTGGACACCCATGGCGATAAGTTAGAAAAGTTGGAGGCGACGACCCTTAATATGCTTGATTACATGAAGCATCAGTTGGGTTCCACCTCATTTAAGGTCACGAGGAAAGCGGTAGACGAGGACATCACTGCTTCATCTCTTTCACCCTCATATCCGATATGCAACCCCTCGCCGCTTACATATGATCCATTTCCCACCATGACCCCCATCGAATGGCCTATATCAATAATGGGTTGACCAAACGTGTAGTTAATAGACATATTTGGTGGCATGCCGATAGATAAGGGTTGTGGAACTCGAACACACACTCGGGTAGTGTGGTTCATGAACATATGTTGCAAGATATAAAGGCAAAGGTTCATGTCATGCATATTGTGCCCGGAAAAGAGAATGCATCATTACGGTTGGAAGAGCAATGTGACATTCGGAGAATTGATGGATGTATCAATTCATATGTGGTGTGGCCTACCTTCCTCCCCAGACTTGTTCAAAACCCTAGTCCGTGATATTATTTGTATTTATTTGAATATTGAATATTGAATGTTGGATATTATTTGTATTTTTTGGATTTGGTTATGGATATTTGTTCATTCATATGTAGTTTTTATCAATTCTTGAATGTTGTTTGATATATATATACTATTTGAACAGGTTTAAATAAGTTGTAATACGTTAGAATATACTGCTAGGCAATGGCAGTGGCCATACTACCAGCAGTTTTTTTAATTCTGCCCAGATTTGTCATGGACTTTAACCATGACAAGTTCGTGACAAATGAAAATTGTCACGGACTTGTCACGGTCTAAGTCCGTGATAAATTTTTATTTGCCATGGACTTGTCACGGACTTTGACCTTGATAAGTTTTCCTTTGTCATGGACTTATCACGGTCAAATTCTGTGACAAATCTAATTATTATCTGGGATTTTGACCGTGATAAGTCCATGACAATTTGCTTTCTCACTCCAGAACTTGTCACGGTTTTTTACCATGACAAGTTTGCCTTGTCACGGTTTGTGATGGGTTGGCAGTTTTGGTGTAGTGTTCTTTGACCATTTTTGAACTCCTCATATCTAAAAGTGTCTGTAGCTTCTCTGAATTTTATTCTATCCCATAGGAGTAACCATGAAGCCCAAGAATTATCCGTATGCAACATTAAAAGATCACTTTTTTAGGTTCATCTTCGTCTAATATCGGTTGAGTATTTTGAAAGTCTCCTCAAGGTTAGTAATGTGTTCTTCTTGTTTGGACTTTTCACCAGTGTATCATCAACATAAACCTCTATGGTCTTACTTATTTATTTATCTAATATCATGTTCACAAGATTCTGATACATTACTCCACCATTCTTTAGTCATAACGGTATCACCCAATAATAATATATTGCCCAATCGGTTACAAATGAGGTATTTTCCTCATTTTTTTAGGTGCATCCGAATCAGATTTATCTATATTAAGAATCCATGAGATAGATAGATAGATAGATAGATAGATAGATAGATAGATAGATAGATAGATAGATAGATAGATAGATAGATAGATAGATAGATAGATAGATAGATAGATAGATAGATAGATAGGTATTACCACCGTTTCATAAGAGGGTTCTCCAAGATAGCAGGGCCGTTGACCAATTTGACTCGAAAAGGGGTACCCTTTGTATAGAGCGATCAGTGTCAGTTGGCATTCGACAAGTTGAAGGACAAGCTAACATCGGGCACCGTTTTGGCGTTACCGAAATAGGAGTGGATTATCGGGTGTATACTAATGCGTCCTTACAGGTACTCGGAGGTGTGTTGCAATAAGAAGTGCGGGCTATAGTTTATGCATCCCAGAAGCTAAAGCCCCACGAGAGGAATTATCCCACCCATGATTTAGAGTTGGTTGCGGTCGTCTTTGCCTTGCGGATTTGGAGGCATTACCTTTTAGGGGAGAGGTTCACCTTGTTCACGAACCATAAATCACTCCAACATTTATTTACTCAAAGGGACTTGAACATGAGGCAAAGGAGGTGGTTGGAGTTCGTGAAGGATTATTAGTTTGATATTCAATATCATCCTGTAAGGCCAATGTAATTGCGGATGCTTTGAGCCGATGGACTAAGAAAGATTTGGCGGAAGCTTAGAAGGAGAAATGGAGCGAACTTAGGCACGATAATGAGATTTCCAGGGCATGTATGGCAGTTTTAGCAATCACACTCCAGATTTTTATGCGGGTTGTACGGGATCAGGCGGATGATCCTTTGTGCAAAGATAAGGTGAAATAGTTGCTAGCAGGGGGTGCGAATTCTTCCTCTATTAGCTCTGAAGGTGGATTACGCTTTAATGGGCGGTTAGTCATGCCAGATGACGAAGATTTGAGGCACGCCGTGTTAATGGAGGCTCGTGGCTCTAAGTTTGCGATACATACCGATGGGGACAAAATGTACCAAGATATGAGAAGGCAATACTGGTGGACAGGGATGAAATAAGACATTGCGGAGTTCATCTCGAAGTGTGCCATATGTCAGCTGGTGAAGGTAGATCACCAGAAACCGTTGAGGATGTTGTAGCCACTTGAGATCCCGGTGAGGAAATGAGAGAGCATCTATATGGACTTCATTACAGGGTTACCTGTTTTACAGAGAGGGCACGATTCCATATGGGTCATTGTTGATCGTTTGACTAAGGTGTCCCATTTTCTATCGGTCCGTACGAATTTGGAGACTTTGCAGTATGCGAGACTGTTCATCGTGAAGATAGTCAGATTGCACTGGGTCTCGATCAATATAGTTTCCGTTAGGGACAAGATTTTTGTATCGCATTTTTAGCAGAGCCTCCAAGAGGCTTTGGGCACTGAGTTGAGGTTGAGTACCGCTTATGACCCCCAGACGGATGGGCAAATAGAGAGGGTGAATCAGATGCTCGAAGATATGCTGCGGATGTGCATTCTTGATTTTGGGGGAGGTTGGGAGTAGTACATTCCTTTGGTGGAGTTTGCGTATAAAAACTCGTACCAATTTACCATAGGCATGACCCCATTTGAGGAGTTGTACGGTAGGCCTTATAACTCACCAGCTTATTGGTTGGAGGTTGGGGACAACAAACTTCTGGGGCCGAAGATGATTCGGAATACTTTAGCGAAGATTAAGTTAATTCGGGGGCGTATCCGTTTAGCTCAAGATAGGTAAAAGAGCTACGCGAATGGGAATCGGAAGCATTTAGAGTTGGATATCAGGGATCAGGTGTTAGTGTGGGTATCCCCTATGAAAGGGGTGATGAGATTTGGTTAAAAGGGTAAGTTAGCGCCAAGGTATGTCGGCCCTTTCCCCATTATTGAGAGAGTTGGACCGATAGCGTACCGTTTGGGTTTGCCCGATCATCTGTAGTTTATCCACGATGTGTTTCATATTTTGTCGTTGAAGAAATGTAAGAGTAGTCCAAGGGAGTTTTGGCATGTCCCACTTGAGGAGATAGATTTGCAGCTCGATATTTCTTACGAGGAGAGGCCAGTAGCAATCTTAGATCACAGTGAGCGCAAGTTACGATCCAAAGTAATACCGCTTGTCCGGGTTCAGTGGGATCATCATTGTGCCGACAAGTCCACTTGGGAGCGTTAGGAGGACATGCGAGAACAGTATCCAGAGCTATTTACTGCAGGTATGTCCAAATTTTAGGGACGAAATTGCCTTGTAAGGGGGGAAGTATGTAACACCTAGTAATTTATGGGTGACTATTTTAATTAATTAATTCGGTAATTAGTGATTCATTAATTAATGAGAATTAATTAATGGGAATATTTAAAAGTGAATATATTTAAATAAGTTAACGGGTGAGAGTTAATTTTAGAAATTTATTCCGAATAGAAATTTTAAGCACGTGGATGAGTCCGTTAGGGTCGAAATAGTCCTAAATGAGTGGTTACATGCATATATTGGGTATTGGGGCCTAATTAGACACATGTGAGCTCCATATAGAGAGTATGGACCCTTTTTATGAGGACCATTGGCCCAAAAATGTGAAGAAAGTTTTTAACCAAATGTGTAAAGGTTAGGCATCATTAAATCACATTATAAGACTAAAAAGGGAAAAAATCTAAAGGGAGAACCAAAGAGAAAAGGAACTTGGGAATCTTCGAGAGATTGTTTCAATTGCAATTCAGAACCTTCATTCAAGCCCTAGATCTACATTTGTGAGGCAAGTGGTTTAAATTGTGATTATTAAATTGCATCTATCTTTTCATATTAAAATAGGTGGAATCCACTTGAATTCTAGGGTTTCTTCTTGAGTAAATTGGGGATTTCCTTTTAATGAGAGTTATAAATTTGTAGGGGGTTTGATAATTGATTAAATTGATGATTGAATTGGTGGAATTGTTAGGGCTAGAATTGTTATAATGAAAGAATGAACTTATGATGAATTTGGGGATGTTTTAATGCAGAAACATATTCAGAACAGAGGTTTAATACTTTTTAATGGAGGACTGGGTTTTTAGCAGAAGAGAGAGAAGGAGAAATACCATCGTCGTTCTAACGACATGGTATTTCGTTCGAATGATAGGGCTCTTCATTCGAGCCATCTCTAATGTCTGCCAGATTTGTGCAATTCCCCTGATTCAGACCTGCTATGTTGGAATTTGCAGTTCCTGCCCTAACTGAATTATGAAATTGAGTATTGTATCAGGGTTAAGTTAGGAATACTTAACCTTAAAATTTATTTGACTAAATTGCATGAAATTGGAGATGTAAGTTCATGATTTAGCTTATTGTCATCTTGTTGTTTAAGTGATTAAACTTGATTGCATGAAATTGAAGGGTGGATTGAAACAATTGAATTTCGGGCCGAGAGATAGAAAGTTCGGGTATACTTGAAAGGGGTTACGCCAAAATAATGGGAATTAATTAGTTTGTAATTAATTAAAATGAAGTCGGACCATAGACTTAAATGTTTTAGGCTTGGTTATGGCCATAATACTCCGATAGCCTGGATTCCTATATACATGTCGATGTCTAGTACATATATGATTTATATATATTTGTGTGAATAATATATATAGTAAAGTCATACCAATATTAATGCTATCATATGAGGTTGCGCGATGTGGGTGAGTCCCGTGACTAGCGAATGCAGGGTGAGTATATTCCCCAGGCCATAGTGTCCGTATTAGAGTTGGGGATGTTACGGTATGGAGCGAACACTTCAGAGGGAACTATGGTAGGCTCCTAAGCATTGGTGATAGCATTTATATCCGACATGTGTGTGAATGTTAAGATATGATACGTATATATAGCGCTAAATTATATACGGGAATTTATATATATTCATGTTGTGAAATGTAGCGATACCATAACTTGTGGGAATGTTAAATGTGAATAATAACTCATAAAATGTAATATACTTGCTTGGGGTGTAATAGTGGGGAAATTAGTATAGTATTTAGGACAAATCTTGTTACGAGGAGAGTGGCTAGGTATATTATGTATAATTCATTAGGCGTGCACATTAGTTGAGGGGTGAGGTAAACTCAAGGGAGTGCGGGACACTAATTTAAATATGGAGAGCATTTGCATATTTATTTCTTGCATTTAAATACACGTGCTAAATATTTTTCCAATATTTTTGGGTTCTAACCCTTGCTATAAAATATTTTCAAAATCCTTTTAGGTATCCTACCACCGGGGCGCCAGGCCTAATTCCTTCCTACAGGGTGCACAGCTGCAGCTTATGTGGATTTCTGTGGGTTGTTTGTGTAGACGCTTGTTTGATTCTATCTCTAGATAGGGATTTTTCTGTTGTACTTTTATATTCGGTGTTGTACTTTTATATTCGATCTTGGCATGTATCAGTACTCTTTTATACTTGCACTTTGTGGATGGCTTGTAGTCAATGTTGTTCGACAAACTCTTGTACTTACTTTGTGATGTGTTTAGTTTCTTTCTTGTATTAGTTTATTTACTTTCCTAGTATGTTGGTTGGGTTGGATAAATAAAGATAAAATTTGGCATCAGCTTAATGAAAGACTAGGTGGTTAGTAATTAATGATATAACGATAGTGATGCTAAGAATGAACCATATGAGATTCCTGGTTAATTTGATATAGGACTGATCATTCGATATTTTATTAGGCGGGGTGTCACATGACAAAGCAAGGATGGCGTGAGAGAGAGAGTGAAGGAAGATGAGTGAAGGAAAGGGACGGTGAGAGAGAGAGAGAGTGAGGGAAGATGAGGTAGTCCTCTTTTATGAGAGAGTTAGGGACAACGTGAGTGAGAGGAGTGAGAGTCAGTAAGGGATTTATTAATAGTTTTGGTATCCCGGTGGATACCCGAGGGTATATCCGAACCCGACCCGATCCCCAAATTTTTGGGGATTTTTAGAGGATTTTTTTTCGGGTTCGGGGAAAATTGCCATCCCTAACAAATTTGTCACGTGTCATTTCCAGTAAAAAAATACTAATGGAGTTGGGCGACATGGGATTAATTGTAGCCATTTTCAAAGTTTAAGGGGTTAACTACAGAAATCGAAAGTTAGGGTTGCAAAGTGTGGTGGGGGAGGGGGGGCAAAGTTCAGGTGTCCTTAGTGTAATTAATCTTTATTTTTGTGACTGCTTAAAGTGTTTACTGTATGTGTAATATTATTGTAGTTAATATTTACAACATATTTGTGTTCCAGATATAAAACGATTTTATTTTCTAGTGAAGATAATATATATTATCCATATTTGTTATATAAGTAAAGTAGATATTTACTTTGCATTTTCTATTTCCATTACAAATATAGTAAACAATTATCATATTCACATAAAACAAATTTAACGAGTCATATTTTTTAAGGAATTATATATCAAGTTTAGTTGTTTGATAAGCCCAGATTAATAGATTTCAAAAACACCAATTTTTCAAAAATTGGAGTTGTGTATTGAAATTTATAACTATGACTTATATAAGTAGACACTTTTACATGATACTTTTATAGTCAAAACACTTTTGACATGTGACTTATATACGGATGTCCCTTTAAAAATGGGATGTAGTCCCATTGCTAAGTATGTACTCAAATAGGTCTAGCCTATTTTTTTTACTCCAAGGGTCCTAAGAAAAAATGTTTTTATTTCAATAGGCCCTATTAGAAAATAGGTCATGAAAACCAGTAAAATTCATAAATAGATTTATCAGGTCTTATATAAAAATCAGGAGAATTGAAAATATTTGATAACCCTCTTCATAATGAAATTAATAAAATAAGATAAGTAATGCATTACAAAATTATAAATTTTTTGGAACCAATTAAAACTTCTCCGATACCACTCATTAACATAATGATTAAATCTAACTCAGGAATATAAAATATATCTCCAAAATACAAATACAACTTGTATAAGTCCTCCAACAATAATGTATCTCATACAAATGTTTGAATCAAAAAAATTAAATGAATTCAACTGCATTACTGAAAAATAAATAAAATACAAAGATATAAAGGATCTACACTGATCAGTGCCTACATCCTAGTATTGATGAATAAAATATCGCTAGACATGATTCTCCAATGAACAACCCAAATCAGTGATAACAACATCAACCCGGGACATATAGAAAAATAGTTTAACAATGAGGATTAAACTTAAGCAAGTCTACAGTGAGTAATAATATAACTATATCTGGATCACAAAAATAAGAACTGTAGAAACCCCTTTCTAATACCCCTATATACCTCCATAGGGTCCATACAAAGTCCCTTCGAACCTCGAACCCCCGGTTCTCTTGTAAATTCTAACCAAAGAACCATCAAATGTTTTTTGAGATTTGTTTGACTTTGGTCAACTCTATTACCTGAGAGTATCTCAATGCACATCCATAGGGATCTGAATTCTCTTTCCAACGGTCCCGACTTGTGCGAATTGGACTTATGGTTCATATTTATCTACCTTTGTATGCGAGTGGTTTCCAGATGCCTCTCGAGTTCCATTTAACTTTAGTCAACTCTAAGACCTGATATTATCTCAATGAAATTTCATGGGTATTTTAATCCTCTTTCCAACGATCCATCAGTGCATAAATCATACATACGATTTGCATTTCTCAACCTTTTTACCTACAAACCTAATCGAAATGCAACCTGACGCTTCTCAAGATCTATTTGACTTTGGTCAACTCCTGAACCTGAGAGAATATCAGCATACTTTCATAGAGATATGAATTATCTTTCCAATGATCTCCATTATGCGCAAATCAGACTTACGCTTGACATTTTATGTTGGTTTTATCGAAAAATCCATTTTCATTTTATTTTAGAAGAAGGACCGTGTCCGCGAGTCTGGAAAATACTCAAATCGTGTCTTGCATTACATACCCTTGTTTTCTCCAAGAATTGAGTCATGCCCGGCATTTCACTTACACCCTAAGATGAACATAAATACAAGTAAAAGCTAATAATAATAACTACACTAAGAGATTTTTCTCCATCTTCTTCCAGTTTCAAGTGCGACCCATTCCTTTAGCTTTCCCTGGTTCCATATTGGTTGAGATCCACTATCAAACCAACTCGAAGATCTACTCCATCCTCGACTACTTCAACACAAACCAAACAGTCCTATTATAAATGTCTCATGGAGAATCCCAATCAAAACGCTAATGCCTACCCTGATCTGATGCCTATACTTGCTCAACTCTCTGTAAATATTAACAGTCTGCAAGCTGATGTTCACGAGATGTAGGGACACTGGTGCTATATCCCAGAGATAATAAATCAAAAATTCATGCCTAATGTTTCCTTTACTTGTGGTGTTAGAATATAAATGCATGAACTAATATGGGATCAAGAATAATATAAGTAGTCTTCGCCCGCTGAACATGTTTCGACTATTAATGGTTCATCTCCTATAAATGTACTGATGTTTAATATTGCTCTGTAAGGGACTAACTTTCCTATACCTTCTCTTGCTGATCCTAAATTGGAAGAACTGAAACAAGTGAAGTAATATCTCAAATTGATATCTAAGAAATTTTACCAAGTGAAGCTCTCGAGAAACTAAGTGCCATATGTCTCCTTACCCAAAATTCAGACTGCTTAAAAAGTTTAAGATGCCTGACATTAAGATGTCCGAAGGAAGTGGGACTCCTATCGTACATATATAGAATTACCATCGCTTAATGAGTTAACTTAGGACTAAAAAATAGATTATGGCTCATGTAAGAAAAAAATTCCAATCGCGTCAATTTGAATGTATTGTCTTAATTTTGGAAAAAACATTTTGAGTCATGGGGAATGTCTGTTGAAGACGTAGAGGCCAATCTAAAGAGGACACTAATTTTTTATAAGTCATTTTGGGTGTAGTAAGATCTCGGATCAAACGAAACTTCAAACGTGTAAAAATTTGCCTTTGTTGTTTTATCATTGGATAAGTTGTTCTAATGAGAACAGGTACCTCATTCGAATGGGAGTAGGTACCTCGCCGAATGACATCTATCAAAATTCTCACAAACTATTTTTTCCTTCTTTCTGGAATGTCATTAGATAACTCGTTTCAAGGCCATTCTAACGATATTGGTACCCTTGTTCGAACGACTTTCGAACGAGGATTTTTTTTTTATAAACTTGACCTCTCTAAAATCTTGTTTAAACTATCGTTAGATCCCGATTCCAAAGAAAAAGGGTACGTTGTTTGAACTAGGTATCATGTCGTTCGAACGACCGAGTGCATTTTTCTAAAAATGACATTTTTTCCCACCCTCCCCACTACCCTCTTTTCCATCCATTTTAAGTAGTGCAGAGCAACAGTTTCTAAACTTAATTTTCCATCCTTTTGAGAGAAAACACTCTTTCAAAAATTCCTTAATATTGTTAATCATTCATGAATAATTGTTCTAAACACAAACCCTTGTTTACACCCAATTAGTTAACGATCCAAGATTCTTCATATATATGTTATGTGATTATGTTTTTGGAAGCATAGTTTATTCTCTACATATTTTTGAGAATTGTTTCTTGTGGAGGATTCCATTGCTCGTTGATTTACATACGGTGGAATCCATGTGTGTGACGGTTGATAAGCCTTATCGGTGGATTTCTTGTCGTGTGTAGACTCACACGTTATTCCAGCTTTTCGGGTGGACTCCTGCATGTCACTGAGTAGAGGTTGAATGAATGCAGAGCGTTAAGACTTGCGAGGGCGTCAAGTTTGCATTGTAAATCTTTTGTCTTGTCCTTTTGTAATTCCGTACTTAGTGGACTCTGAGTGGATAGACAGTTTGAGTTTTTTCCTTTTTGCTTTTTCCTCGTACATCGAGTGTTATGGTTAATTTATCTTATCTTGCTATAATTACCTAGATTCATGCTTAGGTTTAAAATAAAATCGATTTAATCACAACTCGCTTAATTATTGCAACGTGGTCAATTTTATTTGTTTTAATTTTATTTAAGAAAAAGTTAATTTTAAAACTTGGTTTGTGTATTTTTTTGTTCCATCCCATGAAAATATAGTCTCCTCAAATTGGTATCAGAGTGGGTACACTAATCTATTGTGTTAGGTCGTATTTAGGCTTGAATATAAAAAATTTATCATTTTTGAGGTTTCCTATTTTTTATGGTTCTGACTACACGTACCGAAAAGCGCACTTAAGTCGTTAAATAAGCGAGTTTAGCAAGCTGTTATTAGTGGGTGATCCCAACTAACGTGTTTAGTAGGAGAATTTTGTATTTCTAAACCAGTAGAAAGATGGAGTGAGGATGATCATAGGTAGAAAATTATAACTCGTGTGGTTTAAATGCTCTTTTGAGTGCGGTTACACCGGAGGACTTCCACCGTATTGTGAAATGCGAAATGTTTAAAGAGGTTTAGGACACATTCCAACTCACCCATGAAGGCACAAGTGTTGTTAAGGCTTGTTGTTAAGGCTTCCAAACTCCAAAACGTCACCACTCAGTTTGAAACCACTAAAATGGAGGATAGTGAATCCTTCAATGAGTTCTATGCTATATTGTTCGATATTGTGAACTCCTCTTTCAATTTGGGAGAGAAGATACTCGACAACCATGTCCACTTACCCAAAAAAGGATATTTATCACTTTTCACCTGCAAGGAGTTGTCATGGTAAAAACATTGACAAAAAAATACAAAGCTATTGTCCACTTATCACGATCGTGTCACGGTCCATAATCTTGACAACAATTTTGTTACAGTCCTGTTAGGGGTTTTGACCGCGCTAACATCTATATATTGTCACATTCAAAACCTGTGATAACATAAAAATTAAAACCCTACATCGACAACCCGCAACCATTTTACCCAATAACCAAACTCAAAACTCCCTTTTTTAGGCGATCTCCATCTCTCTCTCTCTCTTCTCAAACTCAAAACTCAAACTAAAAACTCAAAACTCAAAACCCCCAATACCCCCATAACCCAATACACCCATAACCCCCATAACCCAATACCCCATAACCCCTATAGCTAATACCCTCTTTCGTCGCCCACTGCCTCGCTGGCCCTGCCTCCTCATCTCTCTCCATTTTGACATGTATTTTTTTTGTTTTATGAAATTTTGTTACTTAAATTTTAATTAAATTTTTATGAAATTTGTTGTTGTTGAAATTTGTATGGAAGCCCTGATTACCTCCCATGATTTATAAACCCCTCATTGAAATTTATTATTACTGAAATTTGTTAACTAACAAATTTGTATAAAATTTAAAATTATACTATATTTTGTTTTATGGATTAGTTTGATTCAACTTAGCATTATTTTGATTTGGTGAATTGTTGTTTGATTAGGCCATATCTGATTGGCTAATATCTAATTTCGGTGGAATCATCTCAAACACAACATGTTTCTCTTGAGTCTCGGAATCCCAACACACCGTAAGTTAATTTTTTAGTTTTTGTTTTAATAAATTATAAAATAAGTTTGATGGATTATGGTTATGGATATATTAGGAGCTGAATTATTTATTTGGTAATTTTTATTTGCTGGAATGTTGAGGCTGGAATATTCATTTTATTATTTGATTTGCTTTAATGCCCCGACCCGAATTTATGGGTGCGGAATTGAAGTTTCAACGGGAGTTGGGTACATAATTGAACATGAGCACGTCGTTCCATCCTGAGACTGATGAGCAGCCAGAACAGACAATACAAATCCTAATGCTGAGAGCTTGCGCATGACTTCTAGGGAAGTTGGGTAGAAAACTTGCATCTGGAAGAGTTCGCCTACAATAACAGCTATCAGGAGAGTATTGAATGCCCCCCTTTGAGGCCCTTTATGGGAGGTTGGGCCACTCACCAGTTTGTTAGACTGAAGTGGGAGAGAAACACCTCAATAATTCAGACTTAATCTAGGAAATGACTGATAAGGTACGATAATTCGTCGAAGGATAATGACGGCATAGAGCCGACAAAAGAATTATGCTGACAATTTCTGAACACACTTAAAATTTTGGGTGGGTGATCATGTGATGTTGAAAGTGAGAGCTAGAACTGAAAGCAAACGGTTCGAGCAGAAGGGGAAGCTAGCCCCATGATATATCAACCTCTTTAAGATCCTTGAGTTGGTTGAAGATGTGTCGTATGGCTTAGCACTACCTCCACAGCTGTCTCAGGTGCACAATGTATCCCACGTATCCATGCTGAAGAAGTATCTCCACGATTCCCACCACATTATCGATTGGAACCTTATTGAGTTGGAGGAGGACGTGACATTTCCCACCAGGCCAATATCCATTTTGTACAATGAAGATACGGTCCTCCGTAATAAAATGATTCCATTAGTGAAGGTCCTTTAGGAATTTCAAGGTGTTTAATGTACTACCTAGGAGTGTGAGTTAGAGATGCGGGAGAAACACGCATAACTCCTCCCTTAGCCATTTGTTCTGATTTTGGGGATGAAAAATGCTAAGGAGGCGAGATTATAATACCCCAACCCAATGTTGTATCCCTTTTCATATAATTCGTTATCATGAGAAGTCTAATAAAGAGGATTATTGTTTAATGAGATTCTATCCTCTCATTCAGTATGGTTCAGTGACTCTATTATGAAATATGGATGTTGTTTGGATAATTTCTGAAATTTGGATACTTTTTAGATCGAATGAAATTGTAATCGTTCAAATGAGATTCTTGTATCGTTTGCACGAGACCTTGACTCATTGGAAATGAGTTTGAAACGTTCCATTTTTTGAATTAAAGTAGCATGTCGTTCGAAGGTCGTCATAAGTGTAACATTAAATGAGTACCATGTCGTTTGAATAAGATTGACCTCATTCAAACGAACCTGATTAAGTCAAATTCTGGTAGTTGTGAGGTCACCATTTAAGCCCTAAATTCGAAAAACATTTCAACTTCTTGGAGCTTGACGAATCTGATGGGTCACCCCGACCCGAATTTATGGGTTACCCGTAGTCAACCCCATCCGACACGAGAATTTGGTGCGAAGTACAATGAAATAACCTATATAATATTGCTAGTCCAGTTTTATTTTAACTAACATTTCACTTGTTTAGCATGCAATTCCAATTTCAAGTTCAACCTACGTGAGGGACCCATGGGAAGCATCCCCGGAGTCCAAGCATTTAGATTTACTAACGTAAAATTAAATAGAATACTTACCTTTATAACGCTCTCAAAATACAAACCTGCATCCAACCTACCATAACAAAGACGAGGGTGTAATCCAATGCCTATCTGGAATATACAAAATTCAATATAGAAACAAATGGCAAAAAGAAGACTCTGCATGTTATACCTACATGCACATGCAACTACCTTGTACAAATATGGATACTTATATATACTTGATGAATGAAACTATTTTACTTCTGAAAATGCTATTTAGCCCAATTAATTTACCTTAATCTCATAAAAGACTTCTTCTTTCTTAACTTGACATTTATCGCTCTATTTAACAAACACTCTTAAATTCTTGAAACCGCTATACTTTGTTTAAGCAAAATCATTTCTTTACCGAAATTACCATTTCCATTTAAATCGATGCACATTATTATTTTCATTGAAAATAAGCTCTTTCAACATACGCGAACAACGTGTTAGAAAATACTACTTTAACCTTTGTAAACCTTTCACAACACATCTTTGTGCTAATTACGGGTTAGACCTTCTTAGGTTTCTTAACTCACTCATTTACCACTACACATTCCCTTTCCTTTAGTTTATGGACATTAATCAATTTACACATTTCTTGTTCACTTTACACTTTACCAGAAAATTCATAAATTCATTCAAGTTAGGTTGTCTTAATATATTTTACCACACAACCCATTTCTTGACGTGTTCATTATTCCTTTATCTTTTTTCTCAAAATCTTCCAATAACCGCATTGTTTAATGGGCTCCACACCGTTAACGACGCCACTATATGCTCTGGCCAGTGGTTTTCGGTCTTTCACCCCAGGGATTCGGGCCCTCCTTAATTTTTTCAGTGTCATCCGAGTTCCCTTTTAATTTTTTTTAACATTTTTTAAATGTCCACATTATTCCACTTTTCCTTTCATCCTACCGAATCCAAAACCCGTAGTTTCACCCCAACTTGTGTTACACTTTGGAAATCATCATTTCATGTACTTTACACTTTAGTTTGATTTTATTCCAAAAATCATGTCCATTAGGACTATCATGTGTAACATCCTTTCCAACATTTTTATTTCATTAGAATGTCCCACTTTATGTGAAATTACCATTTTATCTCTTTATTTCAAAACTCATATGTTACTCAAAGTGTTAAATTTTCAAAACACCATTAACTTACCCACACTAACTTCTTAAGTGTTCTTAACATCTTAACACCTTTTTAAACTTTTGGACTTCTTCTCAATTGAAAATATCTTTATTTTAACACTTTTATTTCCAGAAATCATTAAACATATAAGACTACTTTATAAGAAAAAGACAATTTCTTTATTAACACTTGTAGTCTTATAACCTTACACTTATAATTCATTTTCACACACTTTTGAGACTATAGTTTCCACTTTTCTTATTTCATGTTTGAACCCAACAAAACCTTCTTTAAACTTGTTTTTATGTCCATTATCCAAATATTACAAGTTTATATGCATGAGGAGATGGATTTTAAATCCTAAAATCCTATTAAATGGGTTAAACATACTTTTCATTCTAGAAATTCATAATACTTTGCAAAAATGCATTTTCAAGACTCAAACGACATTTTATTTCTTTAAACTCAAAAAATGTCCATTTTTCATAAAATCTTCATTTTTGCAAGAGACTTTGGAACATTATATCACCAAATATTTTAGAAAAAAATGATGTTAAAGGCATTCAAGAAAAAATTAAATGATGTTAAAGGCAAGGCCAAAGCTATCAAGGATAAACTGTAAGATGCCACAACTAGGGCACAAACTGCTGAGGATAAGGTGATTGCTCTGAAAGCCAAAGGCAAAGCTGTCTTTGATAAGGGATGGGAGAATGCCATCTGTGCTGCCTCTGCTCGAGTTAAGTATGCTAAGAAATGGTCCTTCAAGGAAAGTTGGACTAAAGCTTTGAAGGTGGTCGACATAGGAGAGAGTTATGAGTTATTCATAAGGCATGACCCTGGTACTCCTTTTAATCTGGATGAGGAGTTTGATGATGATGAGGGGTTAGGAGAATCTTCCATGCTACCCCTTGAGTCTTTAATAGTGCCCAACACTAATGCTGATCAACCAGATCCTAGCAAAGACTAGGACAAAGACAAGGGGAAGGCCTAACAAGTTTACCTTTTTTGTTTTTCTTTGGATTTTCTTTCTTGAAGATGTTTTCTCCTGTATACTTCAATTGTCAATTAATGAAAGAACAAGTTTTTATCTTCAACTGCTATCCATACCTCTGAATGACTTGTAGTTTTTGTTGAACTATATTGCTTTAATTCTTGTATTGTCTGATGCTTTGGATTTCCTTAAACTCATATATTTGCAACTTTCCAGTTTAATTCTAGGAAAAAACTATAATTTTTGTTGAATTCGACCTGCTCAGACGAAGTAGAAACCTTTTGGAAGCTGGTCACATTCCCATATTTGAAGAAGACTTGATTGGGCTTCTCAACCCAAATGCTTCCAACCAAGTCAAGGAGTCATATATCCACCTTTATTACTTATTGGATAAAGTTATTGCTAATAATGCCACATATTATAAAATATTTGAGTAATTGCAACATGATCACAAGCTAGCATTGGCCTTGCTTCATTCTGACTATGAGGCTAAGTATAAAGATTTAAGTGAAGGTTGGGGTTTTGACACCATGTTATGGGATATCACTTCTTCCCCAAAAAAGGAGGAACTTTCCTTGAAATAAGATTTGGAGAATGCTAGATCCATTGCTGCCATGTTAGAAAAAGAGAATAATGCCTTGAGGGAAAAACTGGAAGGTATGAAGAGATCATATGCCACTGGTCCCGATGAAGGTAATTCCTTTTTAGAGAATGAAAATGCACGATTATTGGCAGAATTGGAGGTATTAAAAAAGAATAAGACTAAACCTGGGAAAACTACTAGACAGAGGATTGTTGTTCGACCAACTGTTGAGGAATAAAGGACTAAAAAGACCCTTGTTAACCAATATGCCCGTTAAAAGCTAAAGATAATGCCATTGTAGACCAGGCTTCTCAGTTAAAAGCCATGGGTAATGTCCTTAAGAAGCTTCAAAATCAAGTGGAGAGGCTAACATTTCAATTTCACGAATAACCCAAGGAAGTTTGGATAAAGGGGGTACAACGAGGCCTTAACCCGCATGGATGATCATCTTGCTCAGAGAAATCGTGAAGGATATAAATGGGGATGGACCAACTTGTTAATTTTGATGAGGTTTGATCAAAATAGTGACTTTTGGCATTAGAATGACCCAAGTCTTTTGGATTGTGACAAGACTCCATTCAAGCTGGACACCAAATGGATTCCTCCTAATTCCATTCCCCAATGCCTGATAACTAAATATTTAGGAAATTATGGCCTTAATGATGAGTGTGAGATAGTTCATCCTTCTCATTTGCTTGATAGGCCGAGCAACAATAATAGACAAATGTTAAGGGACTTTAACACAATCAATTCTCCATACAATCTTGATGATCCTCATGCAGGAATGGACAAGGCATATGGAAAATGTTCAGTAGAATGAATATATATTTCTTGTACTGCTTTTTGCTTATTTATTGTCATTGTAATACATTGTGATCAATGAAATGAAGTCAATTTGAATTTTCTTTATTAAAGATTATGGTTGTTATTAATCTTTATTGCCTACTAATTAATGTATAAAGATTAGTTAATCAATTTATAGACTAAATAACTTTCTCAAATATTTAATATCTGATTCATGTTTGAATCATGTTTACGACCTTATATTCGACAAATGCACTTAGATAAAACTATTAATAGCTTTATTATACTAAGTTTCAACATTAGTTATCAGTGGCGACCAAGTGTATTAGGAATATATTCTTATTTCAGTATTTTAACATGGTCGAGTAAAACTTTTAATTAAGAAGATTTTCTGACTTCTTGTTTGTGACTTGTCGAGGACAAATCATACATAAAGTTTGAACTTTTTTGAAGTTGAAAAATCTTGGAAAGTTTGGAAAATCTTGGAAAAGTTTGAACCATGTTAATTGGCGAAGATATTTTTGAGAACTTTTCTGAAGTTGGAACAGTCTGGAAAAGTTTGAACCACGCACCTTTTGGCGAGGAACTTTTTGAGAATTTTTCTGAAGTTGGAAAAGTTTGAACCATGCCCTTATCAGCGAGGAACATTTTGAAAACTTTTTTGAAATTGGAAAAGTTTGAACCATGCCCTTCTTTGAGAGGAACTTCTTTGAGAACTTTTCTGAAGTTGGAAAAGTTTAAAAACTTTGAATTAAAATTGCTCATAATTTAAAATTATTGCTCATATCAATTAAGTGTAACCACCATACTCTGAAAAACAAAACACAAAAAGGATTTATAATATAGAAAATCTAAGATTTCATTAATTTGAATAAGCAAATACACTAAGAACAGAATTTTAAAGCTGAATTACTGATAATACTAGTGCAGATGGTCTGCATTCCAAGGATTCTTGAATTCTTCTCCCTACAGAGTTTCTAAGCGATAAGTTCCTAGTCGGATAACCATCGAGATACGGTATGGACCATGCCAATTAGGCTCCATATTGTTGTTCTTTTAGGTTACTTTCTTAAGTACCAAGTCTCGTTACTTCAAGTTGGTCGACTTGACCCTTCGATTATAAAACCTTGCATTCCTTTGTTGATAGGTAGCCATTCGAATGACATCATATTCTCAAACTTTATGTATATTATCCAAATCTAGTTTTCTCATGGGGTCACTCTTGGATGAATCACAGTTCAATACCCTATGAGTGGACAAACCTATTTCCACTGAAACTACTCCCTCAGTGCCAAAGGCTAGCATGCATGGAGTTTCTCATGTTGCTGCTCTGGGAGTCGTCCTGTATGCCCAAAGGACGCTATGAAGCTCATTAATCCAGCTGCCCTTAACCCCATCCAACCTTTTTTTCAACCCCTCTAGCAAGGTTTTATTGGTGATTTATGTCTGGCCATTGCATTATTGATGTCGAGGTGCTAAATAAAGTTTCTGGATGCCTGACTGGATACAATCCTCTTCAAATTGTTCATTATGAAACTGAGTGCCATAGTTAGTGATGAAGGCATAAGGCATGCCATATCTGCAAATGATCCACTTCCATATGAATTAGAACGCTCTCTATTAAGGCATGTCGATTATGGGTTCAACCTCCACCCATTTGGTAAAATAATCAACAGCTACAACCAGGTACTTAAATCCTCTTTGCTTAGTTTGACCACGTTAATTCCCCATATAACGAAAGGACACAAATAAGTAATGGGTGTTAGGATTTCTCTTGGTCTTCTATGTATGGTATCAAACTTTTTGCATTTATCACACTTTTTGGTTAAAGCAACACAATATGCCGTCATCGTCGACCAGTAGTAACCTTGCATTGCTATTCGTTATCTCATGTACCTCCCAGCTGTGTCTGATCCACATGATCCTTCATGCACCTATTTGATCAAATCATTCACTTCATTTAGATGAACACAATCAAGTAAGGAAACAATGTATCCTCTCTTGTATAGGACACATTTTTATGGCACATAAGTGGCTGCCTTGTACCTCATCTTCCTGTCTTCCTTTTGGTCGGATGGTGGTATTCCTCTCTTGATGAATTCTCTAATTGGGTCATACATGAAGGATAAATCCATAGATATGGTGCTTATTTCCATCCCATCAATGCTTCTGTGGGCAAGAATCTCCACTGGGATTGTTCGTCTAAGTTCTGTTGGAGTTGCTGAAGCAAGTCGAGCAAGAGCATCTGCTCGAGCATTCTCAAGTCTGGGAATCCTTATTATTTGAACTGAATTGATTAGATAAATAAATTCCATTATTTTTATGATATCTCATCATAATCTCCCCTTTAACGCCATAAATTTACTGCATTTGATTAACAATCAATTGGGAATCATGATATACCAATACCTAATCATCAACTAGTGACGAAGCTAATTCTAATCCTGTGATCAGTGCTTCATATTCGACCTTATTGTTAGAATCCTTAAATTATAATCTCAAAGAATATTCCACATCCAAGTTATCATGAGTGTTTATGTTGAGTATTGCTCCACTTCCAGTAGCACATGACGACCATCTATAAATAACTGGCAAGTTAGAATGTCACCAGAGAACTCTTCTTCTACCAATACTCCATACTTGAACACTTTCTAGCTTTGTTGAAATTTTTCTTGAGTAGACAACGAATCAGGTTGATCGGCCACAATCTCTATTTGATTTTGGGCTAAGCTCTTTTCTGTAGAAGTCTACTTGGCAAGCAAATATGGATTATGTTGCTACTCTATATATGTGAATTCAACAATAAAGTCTTCCACTGCTTGGCCTTTTATTGTGAGTTTGGGTTCATAAATAATTTCATACTCTCCCAATTCAATTGCCCAATACATTAGCCTTCACAGAGGCAAATTCGTATGGACAACAATGGTGTGGGCTTGGAAATATGACCTCATTCTCCTAGAGGCTTCGATAAGAGCTAGGGTTAACTTATCCAAATGTGAATATCTAATTTAAGCTCCTTAGAATGCCTTACTAGTTTAATAAGCGTGCCTCTGAACTCTATTATCAAGTCGTATCAAGACCGAACTGAAAGCCGACTCTGAAACCACGAAGTATAAATATAATTTTTCTTCCGGAACTAGTTGAGAAGGGAGTGGGGGAGGACCCAAATACTTTTTTAGCTCCAGGAAGGCCTTCTCACATTCTTCATTCCACTCAAAGGTCTTTCTAATCACCTTGAAGAATGAAAGACATTTATCAATTGCTTGGGAGATATGGCGGTTCAATGTAGCTACTCTTCCTGTTAACTTTTGAACTTCTTTCATGTTAGTCGGTGACTGCATTTCAAGAAAGGCTTTAATCTTATCAGGCTTTTCTTCAATTCCCCTTTGATTAACAATATACCCTAGGAACATCCCTTCCTATACTCCAAAGATGCATTTGGTTGGGTTGAGCTTCATCTGGTGCTTTTTCAATTGATCAAAGTTTGAGCTAAGTCGCAATGTGGTCGATAATATATTTTCTCTTAGTGAGCTGTCATCTAAATAGACCTCCATATTTTTGCCAATCTGATCCTCAAAAACCTTGTTCACTAGTCTCTGATAGGTAGCTCCCGCATTTTTCAACCCCAAAGGCATGACATTATAATAGTAAGTTCCTAGACGGGTAATAAAGGAAGTGATTTCCTTATCTTTGGGCTTCATCTTAATCTGGTTATAACCAGAATAAGCATCCATAAAACTGAGTAACTCATGGCCTGTTGTAGCATCGACCAATTGATCAATTCCTAGCAAAGGGAAACGACCTTTTGGATATGCTTTATTGAGATCTGTAAAATCTACACACATACTCCACTTGTAATTTTTCTTCTTGACCACTACTACATTAGCTAACCAATTAGGGTACTTGACATCTTCAATGAACTGTGCTCGTTACAATTTCTCCACTTCCTCCTGGATTGTTGTATTCTTCTCGATACTGAAGAACCTTCGCTTTTGCTTGTTCGACTTAGAGCTTGGATAAATATTAAGCTCATGGGACATTAAGTTCGGATCAATTCCCAGCATATTTTCATGGCCCCAAGCAAAAACATTTTTCCTTTCTCTAAGGAATGTGATTAACTCTTGTTTGAGAGAAGGAGATAACTTGGAACCGATCTGGGTGGTTCTTTTCAACTTCTCATCGTCTAACAAAAAAGCTTCTATCTTTTCCATAACTTATCCCTCTACGAGCTGTTATTCTTCCCAAGGATCTAGAGTATCAATATGGAAAGTGGTTGTGCTTTTCAGTTACATCTCTTATTGGTCGCCCGATGTATAATAACATTCCCTAGTATTTTTCTAATTTCCATTTACAATGCTGACTCCATAATTTGTTGGAAACTTCGTGCATTGGTGTATTGTAAATGGCACAACGTCTAACTCCTTGATTCCCACTTGTAAGGCAAAATTTCCAATTGAGTCCGTTGTATAGTTTTGACTTATTCCTGGAACGAAACACGTTTGAGTCATAGGTTGATTTTTATTGTCACGATCCCACAAAGACTATGACGTGTTGAAGTTTATTGAAGATATTATGGCCAAGCTTCAGGGAATTATTTATGCCGAATGTTTAATTGGTGCAAGTTTAATTGTCTTCAAGTTTAATGGCATTTCGAGATCACTCAGGTATGAATGCATAATTTTAATGGGACTAGAAATTTATTTTAAAAAATGTTTAAGGATGTTATTTTATTAAGAAAAAAATTTTAAAATGTTTTTATAGTGTTTGAAATTGTTTACTCTTCGTTTTATAATGATAAGGACGGATTAGAGTTGGATTTGAGGTAAACTCTCTTTTCAGAGTTGTTTAAATTTAAATCGTATCATGCGCGTCACTCAAATGACCTGACACATCGCTCGAGCGAGATGGTACTGTCGTTCGAACGACATGCACATCTCGTTCTAGCGACATGTCATTTCTCTTGAACGAGCTGTCACCTTAAGAAAATTATATAAGGCGTGTTTCCTTCAGAATTTCGTAAGTGTGCATTTTACGAAAATAGTATACAATCAGTAAGGGTTTTGCACATATTTACTAAGGTTTTCAAAGTCTAAATACATCCTTAGAGTTTACAAGATCTGAGTTTTCATTACTGTATGCAATAGTGATCTTGTTTTCACCAAAAAGGTTTTGTTCTATATTAAATATTCCTTATTTTTCAGAGAAGAAGAGAAGGAGCTCGTGTTCTACAAGTCATATCGGTGGATACCGAGACATACGTGGACACATGTGTTGTTGGTAAGTATCATGAAAGAAGGACTTTCTATGTTGGAAATGTGAGATGAGTGGTTGAAGATCAGAAGAACGTCAAGTCTCATGGGGATCGAGTTGTTGAGTAACACTTGTGTCTGTTCATTATAAATCCGCATTCATAGTGATTGTCTAGCTTGGGGCGTCCGAGGTTTTTATCCCGATGTGGTTTCCTCATACATATGGCGTTTTGAGTATTCTTTACTTTATTTTACTTGGTTTAATCACTAGATGGATGTTTAGGATTAATCAAGAGAAAATTTTGAAAAGTTAAAATTGTTCACAACTTGGTGCGAATTAAAAATTGAAAAAAGGTTTTTCACAAAAAGAGAATTTTGTTTTGTCATCCTTGAAACACTTTCCATCTAAAAAATAAAAAGGGACACACAAATAGGTATCAAAGCTATAAACATATTTTTATTGTGTTTAATCCCTTGTGTTTTTCGGAATGAATTTTGGAGGTTTTGAATCTTTCGTGCACCTATTTTTTATGGCACAAATTATGCTTATTGGAAAATGCGAATGAGAAGTTCTTTAAAATCCATTGGTGAGAGTGTGTGGTTAGCAATTGAAAAAGGTTAGACACTACCAGCCACACGAAAGGGTGAGGTCACTAGTTTCAAACCCGCTAAGTCATGGGCTGTGGTTGAACATTGGATTGCACTTTACAACTCTAAAGGTCTGAACGTAATTTCCTTAGATGTCACATCGAAAGAGTATAATGGAATCATGACTTGTGAAACATCAAAAGAGGCTTGGGATACACTTGCACTTACTCACAATGGCACTAGCACGGTTAGGTCGTCTAAGTTACAAAACCTCACTACACAGTTTGAGACGATTAAGATGTTAGATAGTGAGTCATTTGACGAGTTTTATGCTAGGTTGTCTAATACCGTCAACTCGTAATTTAACTTAGGAGAAAAGATTCCCGACAACTGTGTGATGGAGAAAATTTTAAGATCTTTGTCGAGTAGGTTTGATGCAAAAGTGACCGTATTAAACTTCTTAGGTATGCTTGGTTCGACGAAACTTGAAGAGATTTTAGGTGATCTACAAACCTAAGAACTCGATATGTTTACCTCCAAGCAAGTTCCAAAGAAAGAAAAGGGCATTTCTTTAGAGGAAACTATAGTTTTAGATGATGATTTCGATTTCGATTTTAAGGATGTCGCCTTATTGGCAAAGAGGTTCAAAAAATTTCTTAAGTTTCAAAAGCAATCGAAAAATGCCAAAAAAAAATTAAAAAACTCAAGAACATCAAGGTAGAGTCTGCCCCTAATGATAAGAGTGAGAAATTTAATAGGGTTGAGTCGGATAGATGTTTTGGGTGTGAGAGATATGGTCACAAAGTTGTAGAGTGTCCCACTAGACTTAAGAAAGAGGGAAAGAAACCGATAGCTTATAATGCCTCCTTAAGTGATAGTGATTCGAAAGAGGCAGAGCTTATATTTAAAATGAAAGGGATTGAGTTTTACTTTCCACTCATATATGATGATGAAGCGACGAGAGAAATTGAAAGGGTGCATAACATTTTTTTTGAAATGTTGGGAGAATATCAAGTGAGTGAGAAATTAAATAAGAATACTCGTGGTAATAGTGAATCTTCAAGTGGTACATCTTCTGAATCTCAAGGAAGGAGTCGGTTGATTCATAAATTTGATTTGTTTATCTCGAGTAAGTCTAATACTGAACATGTTAAGGCGGAGCTGGATTACTATTTGGAGGGGAGTGTTTTGCCTATATCCGATAATTTTGATATATTGGCTTGGTGGAAGTCAAATGGTCTTAGGTATCCGACACTATATGCTATAGCTAGGGATATTTTTTCCATAACCGTATCAATTGTTACTTCAGAGTCGGGTTTTAGTACTAGTGGTAGATTTGTGAGCCCACATCAAAGTAGACTTCATTCAAAGACTTTGGAAGTAATCATGTGTTCTCAAGATTGATTATGGGCCGATATTCAAGGTAATAACTTTAACATGTTGAAATGTTAATTTTTTTTTATCCTTTTTACCTTTATTAATTATTGCATCATTATATTATTATGTAGGTTCGGGCTCTTGTACAATACGATTTGAGAGAGGTACCATAAATAAAGATAGCGATGATGAGGTAATAATTTAATTATTATATTAGCATTGAACTTGTTAGTATAGTTATATTTGTTTATGTTGTTATAAACTAATACGTCGTGTACCTTGTGTAGGTTGAAAGTTGCGTGGTTGAGGTGATTGATTGAAGGAAAAGTTTAGCACGCCACCAATGGATGGAGAAGCAAGCAAGGCTAGGAGAATATTGCGAATTTATTTTATTTGTTGTTTTGTTAGTGATTTAGTACGCTACTAGTTATTGTTATTTGTTATGTTGAAACAACACACTTTGTTTGATTTGTATGTTATGTTTTAAAACTATAAACTATGTTGGATATTTTGGAGTTGCACTTTAGTTGTGTTTAATCATTTCTAATTGAGATGTAATTTAAAAGTAATTTTTACTTAGGTGCTTAAAGAGGAAAAAAATCAAAACGAGTTACTCGCGGAGAACCCGATACCCATTTTAAACGGGGACGGGGTTCCCCGAACCCGTTATAATGGGAAACGGGGCGGGGACGGAGAATGGTTTTTCTAACGGGGACGGGGATGGGGAGTTAAAACCCGACCTCGAACCGACCCGTTACCATCCCTAACAATTTTTGAATTTTTTAGAAGGACATTATGGTATTTATTATCTTTTAAAAAACCTAAACTCACTCTTTCTCACTCTCTTCTCTCTCTCATTTGCACCTATCTATCTCTCTGTGTTACTCTCTTCTCTTTCATCTCTCTCTCTCTCTCTCTCTCTCTCTCTCACACACACACACACACACACACACGCGCGAGCAGATTTTGGTTGAATCAGGACTGGGGAGTTCAATTGGGGGGGGGGGGGTGGTTCAATCATAGGTAGGGCATGGGTGGTCAGGGTGGTTCAATCAGGTATGTTTTTTATTTTTTTGTACGTTTTCGATATATATATATATATATATATATATAACTGATGTAGGTATTATCATTATAAATGAAAAACTTCGTTACTTCCTTTCTCTAACGTTTTGGCTTTGCTGGGAAAATTCCATCTTTACTAGGTATAAACTCGCATGATGCACGAGCTAGGTTATCTTATTAAATAATTAATTTAAAATTGAAAGAAAAAAATGATACTTACTCGAGGGGTTGTGTAGTATGTGAAGTTGCTTACGTAAAATAATCATTATTAAATAGCTATTCAAATAAATATAATTACATAATCTTTGGGGTTATATTAAAGCTTAAAATGTATTCACATTGAAATCTTAATTAAAAAAAAACTATTATATACATAATGCAAAGATTTATAAGAGCAAGAGAAACCGAGTAAAAAACAAAAAGAAGCTAAAATACTAGTAAATTTAACATAAATAAGGAGCATTTTTATGTTAGTTGTTTTCCTTTCATTATCAATACAAAATTTATTTTTAAACAAGTGCACAAAATAATTTTAAATATTTTCTTATTTTATTTGGTACCAAATATGGTTATGTACAAAAATGTGAAATAAAATAAGTCATATATATATATATATATATATATATATATATATATATATATATATATATATATATAGAGAGAGAGAGAGAGAGAGAGAGAGAGAGGGTAAGGCTCATCTACATCATGATATATATATCACACTATATCTAGTTCTAGACCCTAAGAAACTTTTTTTTCAAATGTTTTATATTTCTCTTGAAATTAACCTTCCAATCAACTCATATTCAAAAAATTAGGTCAAAATACATTTTGTAGCTATTTTTAAAAAATTCACAAAAAACTTTGACACGGACCTTTATAAATAAAGTATTTTGAGCATTTTTTGTGAATTTTTTAAAAATATCTACAAAATGTATTTTGACCTATTTTTTTGAACATGGATTTATTGGAAGGTTAGTTTCAAGGGAAAAAAATATTTGAAAAAAAAAAGTTTTTTAGGGCCTACAACTAGCTATTATGTATGAATAATGTATAGAGCATGATGTAGGTGAGAATTCTTCATATATATATAGATATTGTGCCTTGCACATGTCTAACTTTTTCTACCAAAAAGTAATGGAGTTGGACGGCAAAAGATTAATTGCAGCCGTTTTCAAAGTTAAGAGTATCAAGGGTGACAAAATGTAGGGATAAAGTTCAAGGGTCCTAAGAATAATTAATCCCAAAAACAAATTCAGGGCATCATTTTTATTTTTTTAAGTTATATATTGAATATGGCTCTTATTTGATAGAGCACAATTAATAGGTTGCAAAACTATTATTTTCTTATAAATTCGAATTTGTTTATGTAAGTTATAGCTTTTAAAATAATGAAACGAAAAGAACCGCTCAAAATTTGAAGGGAACATATATGAGGAATTTTTTAATTCCAATATAGGACTTGATCAAAGCAAAGAATGTTGCAATACCTATAACTTTTTTACACTGGAAGAAATACACAAATGTAATAACCCTTTTTTTTAATCAATAAAAATGATAAACTAACTGCAAATGAAAATTCATAATATTAAAAATACGACATCTTGATACGAAATATAAAAAAATAGTTAAGTTATACCCATAAAATTCAAACATGTAAATATCAATAGCATCTAAATTTACACACAATGTAAAAAACAAACATACTAGGAAGCACGCACACTTCTGAAAAGGTATCATGTTCGTGTTAGATGTACTTTTCAACGCTCTCTAACACTTGTCCATAAGTTAAATATAAAGATAACATGTTCGACGCTTATTTTCATGTGTTTGATACTTATTTGCACGAGTATGCATTTGTCCAAATTTTATAAACAAATCCTTGTGTATGTTTATACTTAATGTATAGATATATAACTATATAAGTTAGATTGGTAAAGCCCTTTTAGGTTTCATCCTGCAAGGATGGCATTCCAAGGGCTCTTCTCTAGTGGCACTAGAAAGGTTTTCCATGAAAGTTCTTAGCATAAAGAAACATCATTTTCATACTTTGCTTCAAAAATATTAATTCATTCTTCTTAATGAGTATTCAAATATGTTCTTTTTTCTTGCCTTGTAATTTTCCATATATGTTTCCATTTTTTGTAAGTTCCCTCCGTTTCATATTCTATTTTTTAAATTTGTCGTATCGGCATCTCATGCTATGCATGACAACCGTGTCCATATTTGTGCTTCTTAACAAACATATTAAATTCAATTCATACGCATGTAAAAGCCAAACGTATAAAATTTAGTGTTATTTGGGTTATGGTCAACACTAGTCATACGTGTTTGTGTTTTGGCCTCCAATTAAAATTATTGCATGTTTGGACTCCATTTTTTCAATTTTAGCACTATATTTTTTTTTTCAAAAAGTTTAGATAAAAATGAAAAATGGAGATCAAACATACAATATATTTTAGTTGGAGGCCAAAATCGAAACCGGTATAACTAGTGGGAATCAAACCTCAAATAACCCTAAAATTTAACTAATTTATATAAGCAGATTATAAAAAAGGCTATTTACAGTTTGGTCCTCATTAATTCTTTGATATTGATATTGACCCCCAACAATTCCACTTCTTAAGATTTGACCCCCTAAATGACTTTTAGTGATGAAAAAAGTGTCCGAAAAAATATTTGGTAAAAATATTGACACTTTTTGCATCGTTGAAAGTCATTTAGAAGGCCAAATCTAAAATAAAAATGGGAGTTTACTACCATAATTAATGGGGGACAAACCTCAAATAGCCCCAAAAAAACATTGTTTTACCTCTCCAAATTACTCAACATTTTTGGGGTCCCAAATATACAAGTCTTGCGCAATTTGCAAAGTAGCAAATTAAGTAACAACTACTCATCAGCATATCTTTCTTTCTATCTCCTAATTTACACTCTTTGCCAAATTTAGCGATTAACGAATATGAAAAGGGAATCAGCATTCAATGTTCTCATAAGTAATGCTGTCAATGTTTCATACAGTTGGCCAAGCTGGAGATATAAGTTGTGATTATGAATTTTTATCGTAAAATTCTGAAAAAGAAATTGAGAAAATCTGATCCTACAATTAAATTTCAGATACAGCCCACAACCATATGGAGGACAGACTGGCAGACCAGGCTTGAATGGTCTTAAGGATAGAAAAACAAAACATGGGTTAGTTAGTGATGTGTACATAAATAGTGTAAAAGCTATCAAATTCAACCAAAAAACATTAAAGTTTTCAACAAAATAATAGCGTGCAGCAAACAATTATTTGGTGTATTGAGAAGGGAAAAAAAAGTGTATGTGTGTGTGTGTGTGTCTCTCTCTCTCTATATATATATATATATATACAGAAAGAGGGGGGGAGAGAGAGGTTTTCGGACGTTGTCCTTATTTTGTCACGCTGAGAGATAGAACTTCGGCAATATTCCCAAATTTCTCATGCAGAGAGAGAGAGAGAGAGTCCCTAAAAAGAAGGCCACCATTCGGCAATCTCACCTTTATAACTTAGCCACAAACTTTACAATCACTAATTGCCTATGAGTTCTCTACTTCACCCATTTATTTCTCTCCTTGCCTTATCTCCACATTACACATAGCCCATTTATTAAGAAAATAGACTTCCAAGGAAAACCCCAGGAGAAGCAAAAATGGCAAAAGGAAGAATAACACACAATTTAGTTGAGGCCCTTTTAGCGACCTTTCTCCTAATCGTCCCTATTGTTTTTTCCAATGATAATGATCCGATCCCGTCACGTAAGACGCAAATAAATAATTGGTTCAATAAAAATGTCAAGCCCGTTGGAGATCGAAAGGGCAGTTTAGATCCTGCTTTGGAAACGGCAGAAGCAAGATCTAAAGTCGTCAATCTTAAGGTGGATGGGACCGGTGATTTTAAGACAATCACTGACGCTATCAATAGTATTCCGACGGAAAACACTCAACGTGTTATTTTATCACTCGGAGGCGGAAATTACACTGAAAAAATCACAATTGATAGAAACAAACCGTTCATCACGTTTTATGGGGCGCCTAATGATATACCGACGTTAGTTTTCGATGGAACCGCGGCGAAGTACGGCACGGTGGATAGTGCAACCCTAATTGTTGAATCTGATTACTTTAGCGCGGTTAATGTGCGCATTGTGGTTCGTACACTAATCACCGAGCTTTGTTCTTTCTCATATTTTTACCTTCCTTGTTAAACTTTTAACATATTTATATACACAATGATGTAGTTAATTTAATTTCCATTACAATATATATATAGTAATATTCTTGTGCGGAACAGTTCACATTTTAAGAGTGCGGACCGGATATGTGTCATCTGGCGGTAAGCGTAAAAATTATTGGCTAAATTATAGGCACACTCTCTCTCTTTTCTGGGCTCACCGTCAAGTGACACATATCTACTCTGCACTCTTAAAATACGGATTGATCCGCACAAGAGCAGTACTATATATATATATATATATATATATATATATATATATATATATATTGGAGGGAGACGAGTATTTTTCATCTGAGGTGAGGGTTATATTGGTATCCCTAATATCAAGGAAAAACATGAATTCTAATTCCATTATCTTTCTTCAAATTTTTTTTAGAATGTGTTTGTTTTTTTGGAGATTATGCATGAAATCGTGTCTATTTTTTTTTGTTTGTAAAAAGATATCGTATTTGGCTTTTGGTTTAATGCAAGAAAGTATTTTTAAATGGCTGTGTTTTGTTTTTTTATGAAAGAAAATTTTTCATTTTATTAAAAAGAATTTGTGTTTTTCTTTTGATTTTAATGGAAAAATTTGTGTTAGATTTTTTTTAAATAAAAACAATGTGTTTCGTTTTTTATTTTGATGCCAGAAATTGTGTTAGTTTTTTTTTTAAAGAAAGAATTTGTTTTCGTTTGTCTTTTAGGGTTTTTTAACTTTACCCCCTAAGATAATGCTATATTTAGAGATAACCCTTAAAAGTTCAATAGTTAGACTTAACCCACCATATGGATAAAGTACAAGCAAGTCAATGCATAATGTACAAGCGAGATGGTGCACATGCGGGGGTAAGCCTCCTTTTCTAACAAGCGGGGGTCATGTCTAACTAAGACATTATCTCACAGGGAAAGTCAAAAGAGACCCTTTATTTTGTTAAATTTAGCTATTTTTTTCATTTTGTACACTTTTACTTTATTTTTATGACTTTATTAGTATTTTAATTTTATTTTTTAATTTTCAAATTGAGGCTATCGCCTCGCACTACCTCGAGGTTATAGGCTCGCCTTGTCCGGGAAAAACGCCTTGAGGCCGCAATTAGCTTTGTATTTTGTTAAATTTGGCCATTTGTTTTCGTTTTGTACATTTTTACTTCATCTTTATGACTTTATTAGTAGTATTTTATTTTAAATTTCCAAATTGATGCTATAACCTTGCTTTGTCTGGGAAAAAAGAACTCGATACCGCAATTAGCTTTTTCGAACATTGGATATGACTTAAAACATCATCCAGCAACACACCGAAAAACGTAGAAAAGGTTAGTGAGTAAATTTAAGCCCAGATCAATTTCCTTCATTTACTAAGAAACCTTTCTTTTGCATCACAAGGAAAAGAAAATTTCAATCCATATAGTCATGTATTTCCAAAGTCAGCTTTAACAACCACATCCTACTTTTTTATCCCTATATTCCTCTACAATTTCATTCCAATGCCCAAATTATTTTTCTTTAGAACAAGATATTCACACAAAACTGACCAACCCTTTCAACATTTCAGTATAGTCCTTTTAATTTCTTCTTCCTCAAACAGTTGTTTTTATTAAATTGTTATTTCTCTTAGCACTTGCAATCCTATGGAAAATCTTGAATTGTTATCCTATTCAGATAATGTAAAGCTCTCGTATGTTCTAGAGTAGCAGTGTGTGGTACTCTACGAGTATTAAACACCCACTTAAGATAGAGTCTAAACAAATATGTATCTAAGCAGCCAAAAAAAAAAAAACTCTTTGTGGCCCTTGTGCATAATACAGCAAACCACGTTCCAAAAGAATAGACTCACTCTCATCTATACCAATGGAAATTCCTTACAGGACATCAAATAAAAGGGAATAACAAGAGAATATGACCGACGCAAAAAGGATCTAAAAAAAAAAGTTTCGTCCCAATTATACCCAGGGGCGGCTCTGAGCATGTGCTAAGTGAGCGATCGCACAGGGCGTCCCGTTGATCCATTTTTATTACTTATATATTGAGGGCCCATTTTTTATATCAATACAGGTCAAAGAGGCCTATTTTACAATTTTTGCACGGGGGCCTTGTCAATTTTTATCAATTTCAGGACCGGCCCTGATTATACCCCCCCCCCCCCCCCATATCCCAAACTAAAAGTCCATTATTTTTTTTAGGATGTTCCAAATTATTAGTCCACTTTCCTTTATTGGAGCGCACCCCCCTCGACATTTTCCAATATTCATCTTACTTACTAATCTACATGCATATATGCATTATATTGTCAACATTGGTATCTGTTAAGGAAAAGGATTATTCAGCTTTAATTGTGTGGTAAAAAAGAAAAAAGAAACAAATTGCAAACCAAGTTTTTTAACTCCCTTGCTTATATTAGATATTCTTGCAAATCCACCCAGAATTTGACAACAATTTATTTTCACTGTTCAAGACCAACTTCACCTCTATAACTTTCGCTAAAAAACGAACATTTTAAGTATACTCAGATACCAGCAAGTCGCAGAATAAGAAAATAAGACTAACCCATTGTTTTCTCAATCCTTAACTTTTGAAAATGTTCCTGCGAGGAGAGAGAGAGAGCGTCCCTAAAAAGAAGGTCGATCACCTTTGTAACTTAACCACAAACTTTATATTCACTAATTGCCTATGAGTTCTCTAATTCACCCATTTATTTTTCTCTTTACCTCACCTCCACATTATATACATAGCCCGTTTATTTAGAAAATAGACTTCCAAAAAAACAACCCCACTACAAGGAAAAATGGCAAAAAGAAGAATAACACACAATTTAGTTGAGGCCCTTTTAGCGACCTTTCTCCTAATCGTCCCTATTGTTTTTTCCAATGATAATGATCCAATCCCGTCACGTAAGACGCAAATAAATAATTGGTTCAATAAAAATGTCAAGCCCGTTGGAGATCGAAAGGGCAGTTTAGATCCTGCTTTGGAAACGGCAGAAGCAAGATCTAAAGTTGTCAATCTTAAGGTGGATGGGACTGGTGATTTTAAGACAATCACTGACGCTATCAATAGTATTCCGACGGAAAACACTCAACGTGTTATTTTATCACTTGGAGGCGGAAATTACACTGAAAAAATCACAATTGATCGAAACAAACCGTTCATCACGTTTTATGGGGCGCCTAATGATATGCCGACGTTAGTTTTCGATGGTACAGCGGCAAAGTACGGCACGGTGGATAGTGCAACCTTAATTGTTGAATCTGATTACTTTAGCGCGGTTAATGTGCACATTGTGGTTCGTACGCTAATCATGGAGCTTTGTTCTTTCTCATATTTTTAGCTTCCTTGTTAAACTTTTAACATATTTATATACACCATAATGTACCTAGTTTAATTTCCATTACACAATATATAGAGAGAGAGAGACTTCAGTACATATCAAGTATACATACTTTTTTTTTTAAATAGTACAAAAAATATGTTTCAGCTTAATTTTTTTTACTATTTTTTTTAAATAGCAAAAAAAATTATTTTGAGCTAATTTTTTTTATATGGATCTCTTGAAATATTTAAATACCATACAAAAAAACACATCTCAAAAATATTTTTTTTAATCTTAAGAAAAAATGATTTGCTTCAACTATATACATATTTGGTATGTATCATAGACTGTCTATGTATAAGGATCTAAATGAAGGAATGGAAGGAGGGTGGCGAGTTTTTTTCATTTGAGGTGAGGGTGGTATACCTACTATCAAGGAAAAACATGAATTATAATTCCATTATCCTTCTCTCATCTTTGTACCACAAGTGCAAGTAACATCCATAAATGGCTCCAATTCACTCGTTCATTTCTTTGTTAATTTCAAATGTTTATATAAATCATAAACACCACTTCCAAGAAAACAAAAACCACAAAGAGCAAAAAATATTAGCCAAAAGAAAAGAAAAATGATACACATCCTAGTCGAGCCTTCGAGGCCTAATTCAGCAAAGCTTCTCATAATTGTCCCACGTTGTTTTTGTCATTCTTAACTTCTTTATTTTATGCATTCTTATTATGTTGACGAAAAGTTAAGATGAACTAAATATAAAAAGTTTTTAAACCTTTACTCAAGTTTAATCACTTTTGCATTTCAAATCCTAATATATCAAAATTGATGCGTAAAATCACAAAATTTTCTAGTTCAATTACTTTAGTTCAAAACGGACCATTAATATTTTTTTGGCGAAAAACAAAATTTTCGTTTCATTTATTAGTTAAGTTCTTTTAAAAAAATCATAAGTTTTTATATAAAATTATGAAAATTATGAAAAAAAAATATCGTCGGACTCGTGTCGTCACATAGAAGATTTTAATATACAAATTTATTAAATTTGATATAAGGTATACATAATTTGTATTTTTGGCTTTTGTGTTAGTTAAATGTCAGCAAACACTATATTATTTACCAAATTTTAGTTTATTTTTATTTATGAACATGTTATAATCAATACATAGATATTTTTTAAAGCAAAATATAATTTTATTTATAATTTTAAATAATTTATTACCATATTAATTCAATGTATATTGGTTAAGCTAGTTTCTTGCAAAACGTAAGACTCGACCCATTTACGAAATATATTTATTAATATCTCAATAGTTCAAAAATTATTATTTTTGTCATTTACTATATTTTATAATATATATAAATATAAAGCTGAAATAAGTATTTTAAGTATTTTGGTTAAATGTTTATATCTATTATAAAATATAGTAAATAAATAATTAAAAATAGTTTTTGAGCCACTTAGATAGTAATAAGCATCTTTCCTAAATGGATCAATTCTTAATTTTTGCAAGAAAGTTGCGTAACCGATACACGTCAGAATTGATATGGCAACATAGGAATCCTTATTTAATATTATAAATAAAATTATATTTTCCTTTCAAAAATATCTGTGTATTAATTCTAACATGTTAGTATATAAAAATGAACCAAAATTCTATAAATAATGTAGTGTAGTGACCTTTAACTAACACAAAAGCCAAAAATACAAAGCACGTCTATCATATATCAAATTTATATATAAAAATCGGATAAGCGATGATACGACTCTAACGATATTTTTTCATATTTTTCTTAGTTTTATATAAAGAGTAATGATTTTTTAAAGAATTTAACTAATATATTAAACGAATAATTTGTTTCCCGCCAAAAAAAACTTTACAGTATGTTAAATTGTGCAAAAGTGACTAAACTTTAGGAGAGTAAAGTGCCACAAACCCAAAAATAAATTTGAAATGGGGCAATTTACGCGAACATTATATATATATATATATATATATATATATATTGTGGTTAGGATTTTATCGTTCACGAATAAATATATCTTTATAGAAACAAAAGGTAGCCTATTGCGAAAGTCTTATATCGATGTTTAATATACTTTGAAATTATCATCGTCACCTTCATTTTTATGACAACGGTGTTTAAAACTTCTGTATAATGGCATAAGAAAATTTATATGATTAAAAGTTGCCACCTCGATTTTTAATGATTGATCTAGTGTAGAGTCAAATTAGCAATATCGAATTCTACAATTCTCAATTTTTATCCACCATTAAAAATGGGACTCAAAGACGAGATATTGACACGTTAAATTCCCACCAATGAAAAGAAATATAACAAAATATGGAGGAACTATCCAAAATAAATCTGAAAAAAAGAAGTTTATTTTTGTCTTCTATTCATTAATTTTTATTGTCACAAAAGGTCATTAAATTTAATAATTAACCAAATATTACTAACTTTTGGTTATGCTATTAAAATCAAATTTTTAGTACATGTTACTAATTAACTTTGAATTAGACTATTGATTCTTTTAGTGATTTGTTGTTTCTATCAGAATTCTTCGCCAAAGCCAGATGGCAAAAGAAAAGGAGCACAGGCGTTGGCATTGAGAATTGGAGGTGACAAGGCCTCATTTTATAACTGTAAAATATTTGGATATCAAGACACTGTATGTGATGACAAGGGCAAGCATTTTTACAAAGATTGTTACATTGAAGGCACTGTGGATTTTATCTTCGGGGATGCCAAATCTCTATATGTGGTAACATATCCACAACCTATGCATTTTTTTCTCTTTCATAAACAAACCCATTTGAAGGTTCCTATTATTACAGTTTCTTTATTTTCTCGTTGTGTGATAAGAGAAATGTTATTAATTAATAAGATAGACAAGAGTGTATAGTAACGGTAAGCAAAATACTTGGTATTTTTGGAGGGTTTAGCATTAATCCTTGAGTATATTCAAAATTTACATTTAGTCCATGACATTGCGAATCTTACAATTAGTTTATTTCAAGCCAAATGAGCATTTGAAGTTGTTTTACCCTATGTATAAAAGACATCGGTTACATGTATAACTTTTGCTTACTCTTATTATAATCTCACGGGAGATCTCATATTTTGTGATCATAACCCGTATAGGGCCCACCAAGCGTGGGATCTCATATTTTGTGATCATAACCCGTGGGGGGCCCAACAGACATGGGACCCACGCTCAAGGGCGGATCAAGAAACATTTGCTAAAGTAGGCACGAGCAAAGGCGGAACCAAGATTTTACAACCGGGGGGCTAACAGAATAGCGATCTCCAAGATTTCAAGGGCATGATCCCCAAGCGGATTTTTTTTCGATTATTTTTGAGTATTTATCAAAAAAAAAATAACTTAAAAAACAATGAAAAATAATGTTAACTAAAAAATCTATAAACACTAAACAATTAATATTATAAAATTAACATTCAACAATTAACATTTAACAAACCCTAACATTTAACATTTACATTTTGCATACCCAAACAATAAACAGATTAACATTAAACAAACCTTCACATTTAACATTGATTTGAAAAACTAAAACATAGCAAATAATACCAAGTTCAGATTTTGAAATACAATAAATAAAACTAAACTAACTCAGGCAGAATAAATAAAACTTCCAAGTGAGCCGGCCATTAAGAATTCTGAGTGAGCTAGTCGGGAAGGCTTCCAAGTGAGCAAAGCAAAAGCAAAATTTTTTGCTTGGTTCTCTCACTATCTACAAGTTTTCTTTGGTGTGTATTGTGTTCAGATATTTTTTGAGAGTACACCAAAGAGAAGTTAAGGTGGGCAAATATTAAAGTGGGCAGTTTGCCACCATATGGCCTCATTGCATCCGTCTTTGTCTACTCCCCTTAGTTAATAAGCATACTCAAATATATATCTAAGGGATATTCAAAGATATTGGTTCATAATCAACCAATAAGTGATAGGGGTGATTTCATTTCAATGGGGCATCTTATATTTTATTGCTATAAATTACGATTATCCCCCTCAAGGTGAGACACGTGATATTGATAGTCTCAAGTATTACTAAAAGAGCTCTTCAACCCCTCCAATGTCCTTTTTTATGTGTTTAGTTCTATTTATTTATTTCTACTACATTATCATCTCACGCTCGTGTAATTGATAATTTGCTACTTGTACGTTTTGTGCACTTACAAGTGGTGTCATTTGTGGGAACCGATTTCTCCTCAATCTCACTAGACAAAGCTTGATCTTAAAAACCACAAACCCATATGGCCAACACTCAAATGTACCATCATGTTTCCCATAACATCTGAGAGAATCGGTACGTCTTACTCCCACCTTGACAGATTTTCAGTGTAGTGTGGGTATGTTAAACTCCCATTATCGGCCTCAAGAGGACCAATCCGACAGAGGTTTTAGATACCACCATCCTAGACAAGTTTCAAGAATAATTGATGCCGACAAAGAACGCCTATGCAAGTGGGATATAGTTGCCCGATAGAGGCATGAAGGCAATGATCTTCGCCACCTCTGGACAGAAAAACGTATGAATCAAAATATTATTTGCACTCTTAACCTGAAGATGAGTAAACTTATAACCAAGAAAGGAGTATGCAACACCGTAAAGAGAATCCTCCATGTGAAGGGACTCATGGTATGTCACCAAGATGTGAAAGAGGGAATGTTAATGGGATGATATACGGAGGATCATCCGGAAGGAGTTAGATGAACGAGTAATAAGAGTTGGGACTTATACAATGAGAGAGTTAGCTCGATGAGCTCTTATGAACCAAATAAATTTGCATTTCGCTCACTCATTGAAGGAGATTAAGTCCCCAAAGAAGTTCGTGGCATTCCAATTTAAGATATTTGATGAGAAGATGAATCCCTTTAACCACGTGCGTAAATACTGCTAGATTGTGATCTTTTGGAATAACAATGAGGTACTGGTGTGCAGGATCTTTCCATATAGTTTTAGAGATGTTGCCCAAAATGGTTCAAGAAAGTGCATACTGGATCGATCACAAGCTTCTAAAAGCTATCCTAAGCCTTTACAACGAGGTTCATCCCTAATAATTCACATCCCAAAAATATGTACGCATGGCTCATGCTTAGGATGAAAACACATAGAACCCTTAGAGAAAACACACAGAGGCAGCATGAACTGTACAACAAAGTTGAGGACTGCACTAAGCAGGTCATTGTGTTGTCCTTAAAAATTATCTTACCCAATGATTCCATGTTATATTAGTCCTTGACTAATAAAAATGTAACTACAATTGATGATCACATGTCTTAAATCGAGAAATATATCACGGTTGAGGACGAGGTTTGGCGAGTGTGATCAAATGGAAACGGCCAAAAAACCAAAGGAAATGGAAAAAAAGATGACACTCAAAAGTAAGGGGGGAGGAAGGAGAAAGCCATCGAATAAGTGAGATAATATTAATCTGCAAAAATCTTACCAAATGATCAACACAATATCTAAGGAGTCAATATATAAGATCTTACCCAACATTAAGAGTAAGAGAACATCAAATGTCACAGAAAGTGTGTCACCCCGCTTATTAAAATAATGAGCGGTCAGCCCTCTACTGAAATAAACAGGAATCTCATTTGGCTCATTCTTAGCATCACTATAGAAAATTTAACACAAAAATCAGATTTAATGATTTAATGGACAAAAATCAGAGAGGACAAATTTGTGTTCAGATTTTGTCCATTAAATCTGATTTTTGTATTAAATTTTTAATTGTATATATAAGTTTGATTGAATGTATGATTTTGATTGAATATATGATTTTTGTGTAAGTTTTTGATTGTGTAAAATATAGGGTTTTGATTAAATGTTTGATTGCGTTAACAAAAAATGAGGGAGCATGGATGGGATAAGTTGTTGAAAGTAGTCTCTTAATTTTGTAGTTCACACGACATTGTAATCATAAATATGGAAGATTATTTTGTGACCAGTGGAAGATCACGTCGAAACGTTGAAGAGAGGACAAATCTTCATCACTATCGGGTTGAATTGTTCTATTCGGTGATAGATATGCAACTACGGGAGTTGAACCATCGGTTTAATGAGGTGAATACAGAGTTACTTTTATGTATGGCATGTCTTGATCCAAGTATGAACTTCTCCAAATTTGATTTGGCAAGATTAGTTCGATTTGCGGAATTTTATCCGAATGATTTTGAT
The DNA here is from genome assembly GCA_949130495.1 of Sambucus nigra. Taxonomy (NCBI): domain Eukaryota; kingdom Viridiplantae; phylum Streptophyta; class Magnoliopsida; order Dipsacales; family Adoxaceae; genus Sambucus; species Sambucus nigra. The sequence continues at coordinate 82,050,939 of OX422214.1, read as the reverse complement.
CCGATTGAACTCACAGTCATTGGGGAATAACTTGAAAATTATATATACAGTGTGCGTGATAAGGAAGAATTCAAAGATTTGAAGGGGATTGGTGCTCTTGCTCAAAAAATGGTTGAAACGCTGAGGGATTGGTTTTCCATTAGTGTACTTGCATATAAAATTTTCCTTGATATTGTCGGTTGCAACTGCAAGCGTGGAAAGATCATTCTCCACAATGAAAATCGTGAAGAGTACATTACGTAACCAAATGGGAGATGATTTTACAAATGATTGCTTGGTGATGTACATTGAACAGGATATCTTCAAAAATGTTGATACGGAAGATATCATTCAATATTTTCAAAATATGAAGCCACGTAGGGGAAGATTGCAAATAATCTCTTTGTATTTGCAAAAACTGATTATGTATAGATGAATTGATATGAAATTTTGGCATATTCGGTATTTATGTTTTATCGGTTGTTGGTTTTTATGAGTTGATTATTTATTAGTATCGTTAAATTTTTTTTTTTAATCAATTTAGCCCGGGTTGGACTAAAATCCTGGATCCTCCACTGTACAAGAGACTAGGGTTTAGGGAAAGTATTCACTGACTTAACTATCATCTGGGAAAATAGACAAAGACCCTCGTCCAGGTGATAGTAATATATTTCAGTGGTTATCAATACAATGGTGATGTAGTCAAGGATGTACCTCCTCTTCAAGTAATCAGTGGTGGGGTGGATTACTTGATAATGTCAACCATATTTGTAAGAAAGAAACAATATTAATTGAAGGAAATGAATAGAGCGTCGGGGAATAACTTATAAGGAGGAGGACTTATTTGGTATAGAAGAATCCATGCACCTTGTTTGAACACTCTTCTGATCACAAATAAATAGTCACCGAAACTTTAAGGCATTTTGGAGAAAAAACGGGCTAGCTCAAATTTCAAGGGATTCCCCATCATCAAGTGCATTTCTCCATAAGCGATTAACATTTTTCCTAAAAAACCGTCCCCTTACCTACATCATTAAATGAATATAACATCATTATACCATATCAAGGCTTTATGACCCAAGGTCCATACAGACTTAAGGGCAATATGGGATCTTATATATTGTGATCATTACCTGCTTGAGGGTCTAGTAGGCATGGGAACTACAGCCCCATGCTCATAATCATACTCGTTGATATATCCATGGGATATTCAAAGATATTGGTTGATAACCAATTGATAAGTGATAGGTAGATTTCATTTAAATAAGGCATCTTATAAAAAAAATTATATAGTTATAGTTGTCCCCCTCAAGGTGGGACACATTAAATTGATTTCCTTGAACCTCTAGAAATTTATACTCTCAAAAATTAATAAATGACCTGACACACACACACACATCCAACCCCTTTGGGTGTAGGTAATTTGTCGAACCACATACACCTTGTGTACTTTTTTACTTTTGGTTATATTTATATTTTTTTCCTTATTATTCATTAGCATATGTGATTGATAATTAATTAATTATGAGTTTCATGTACTTACTACTCGTATCTATTTTATTATTCTTATCCTTGATATAGGATAATTCTTATTTTGTCTCATTCTTTTATGTGACGCATTAAATAGAACTTATAGTTTAATATATTTCTTGATAATGAAAATAATTCCATGTTGGATTCCAAAAAAAATATAATTAACTTCAAATGGAAGATTAGAGATAAACTAAAGACTGAATGTAGATTTCCTAAGTACCTCATGTATGACAAAATCATATGCAAACTTTTAAATGATAAGTGAATAAGTAAGGAAAAAACATTTAAAAAATAGATGTAAGTGCTTAGGAAATATTTGTAGGAATGTTGCTAATTAAATTCGTCAAGACTAGATTTTTTATGGCACTATACTTTATTTTATTTCACTTGAATTTAAATGTATCGACCGTTATCAAGATAGAATTATGATGACCCTCTAATTGATATCGTGTGGTATTTAAATATCTAAAAACCTACAATATAATTATCTCATACTCTAGTTTTTCAAATAATGAGTTGAGATAATTATCATAAATTAACAAATCTTAAACTTAATTCACGCCATTTCCCTTCGCTTCTCCAACCTAAACACACCGAAGGTTCCTTTTATCTTACTCTTTTTGGGGTGAATGTAATGTTTTATTATTTAAAACCGAATACAGCCCGAAAGGGATGAATATTACCAAAAATGGCTTACAAAAAAACCAACCAAACACTTAAACATGGGCTCAATTAAGTAACCTACACCAACCTATGCAACCCAACAACTAACAAAAATTCCAAACCAAAACTAAGACAAACTTCTAAACAAACACTAAAGGATAGCTAGACACACGCGTCACAATCATTCAAGCTAACTAATAGAAAAGTACCACAAATTTACACATAACAAATACGAGTCAACAAGTAGGGGTGGACAGTGGAACCTGTCAACCCGAAGAACCGAACCAAACCAAACTAAACTGGCAGGTTTGGTTTGGTTTTTTGATACCATTAGGTAGGTTCTGGTTCCTAAACTTAAAAAATCGATCGTATTGGGTTGGTTCTTGATTTTATAGCTAATCCAACCCAACTCAAACCGAGAACCAAATCAATGTGGAACTAATATAAATCGAACCTAAACCTACCCTATCTATATTTAAATCTCAGATTTTCGTACATAAATCTGAAACTATCTGTTGATTTTAGAGTATTTCAGATTTATATGTTTAAATCTAAATTTTTTTTGTTGATTTTAATGTATTTGTGACTTGTTTGTTTAAATCTTAGATTATGTGTTTAAATTTGTTGGGAATAATTATATGTTAACCTTAAACTTGGAAGTAGTAACATATTAAATCAATCGTAAACCCATGTTATTTTTTGTGTTAACTTAGATATACAAGTGTTTAAATTTTATGATATGTTGGCTTAATATTTTACGATTTTAGGTTTTTAAAATAAATAGAACCATAAAGAAACCCGAAATAACCCAAACAAAAACCAAACCAAAAACAGAATTGAACCATGATCGGATTGATTTAGTTGGGTTCCATAACATGATTAGTTTGGGTATGGTTCTAATATTGCAGAACCAAAGTACATAGGTTCTTATCAACAAGGATGCGAACCTTGAAGAAACAAAAATAAATCCTTTTCATTCGTCTATGTAGTTAACCAACTCCACCTTAACCATCACCATGACCATGTAACTCCAACCCCAACAATAAAAGCAATTTAAACCATTCAAACAAATGGAGATAAATCCAAGAAATTTTCTTTTCAAATGAAACCCATATCTTCAAAATGGCCATACAACTCAAAAAGAACCAAACTTCAAGAAACCGCAACCAGTATTTTTTTTCATCACAATTATACCAACAAGTACATTTCTAACCCATTGGGAGTAAAGAAGGATCAATCCAATAAAGAAGAAGAAATCCAGCTCAACAAGACTGGCATGCAACTCATCAAGAATCCCTATATCTTCTACACAGCCAAGAAAGCTCCAAATTAAGCATCTAAAACCCCAACCAACAACTCTAACACCATCAAGCTCAAGAAATCTACGCAGAAGATCATCCTCATATGTTGAAAACGAGGATCAAGCCAGATTTTCAAGCAAAGGGGATAAGGAGCTTAAATCTATCAATAACAAAGATTAAATAATGAAATACCCCCCCCCCCCCCCCCCCCCCGGTCCAATTATTTTAATATGAGTGCAATAGATTTAGATGAAGCTAAACCTCTCCCTTAGGTTTATGCATGTTGAATATTAGATCAAGATACGTGAGACTCCTCACCCTGATAAATTAAGTTGTAAGCACATTTTCACATATCCTCCATCGCTTGCATGTAACCCAGTTTTCAAATTTTTTATTAACTTGCGTCTATATATCAATAATCTCTTTCATGTTTCTTTCAATCTTATTACAAGCATCTTCAAATTATATTGCAAATTTCTTAAAGCTTGTTTATTTCTTTCTTTTCATGTGTGGTAAATTGTAATTGATATTGCCAATTACATAGCTTCTACTTTGAAACTGCCTCAACAATTTAGGATATAAGAAATTTCATATTTTGATGGCTTGGAGTCTCTCTAAATATCATTATTTCTTATATCCCTTTCCCAACACTTTTTACAGTAAAAACAATTGAATAATAGATGGTCAGTAGTTTCATAACAACTACCACATAAAACACATGTATCTTCTTCAATACTTCCCCATTTATGAATCTTATCCTTTGTATAAATCTTATCAAGATACAACATCCACGTAATAAAAGCACGCCTTGGACTATTTCTTTTTAACCATATCACTTTATGCCAGTCTGCCTTAGGTTTATGATTCCTTAAGTAATTATATGTATCTTTACAATAATACTTCCCTTCACTAGTAATTTCCCATGTGATCCAATCTTCACTCCTTAGGTAATTATATGTATCTTTTGGGCAGCGTCGACAGTAGATGGGCTGTACGGGGGTGTTCGGAGGTAGTGTCGACAGGCTGGGGATTGGGGTTCAGAGGGTGGAGGGTGGAGGGGTTGTTTGGGACAGCCACTGGGGAAAGGCAGGCTGGGGTTTCAATTGGGTTTGGAGAAGCCGCTGCTGGGAATGGGTTCTTTGGGATGGGGAAAATTAGAGGGAAGGTCGGAGATGGGATGGGATTGGGCGGCAGTTAGGGCAGAAGGGAAGGGGGCTGGCGGGGTCTATGGAATGGTTTTTTGCAGCAACAGGTGTGGTGGATAAGTTCTTGCAAGGTGGTTGTGGTAGGGGTGGGGCGGAAGAAGGCAACGAGGTTGTTTTTCTTAGGTCTGAAGGCGGGTGAAGGTCGGTGGGGCAGTAGGGCTGGAGTGTAGTGGTTCGGGGTAAATCCACGGTGGAGGTGCCTAGGGCGGCGACGGGGGTTTCTTGGACAGTGGTGGTGATGGAGAGGCGAGGGTTTTGAAATTTGAAAAAAAGTTAGATGAGGGTTTCCATTTGTTGTTGTGTCTATTGTGTCATTTCCTCCACTCCCATTTTTCCTTTCAATTCTTGATTGCTTTGTTTCAATTCTTGACTTATTTCCTTCAATTCTTGGTTAATCTCGTGTTGAAATCGACTCGTCTTCTTTGGGGTCATCAAAAAGTTGTATACGATTTTGATTACTAACATACCAATACACCAATTGGGGAATGATACCTCGCTCTGATACCAATTTGACCTAAACTACACGTCAATGACCAAATATCAAGAAAAATATGGTTTCTAGAGAGAAAAATAAAGAATTTGTTATATTCAAGAATGGAAGCTATCCTCAAATGAGGAGTACAAAGGTATTTATAGGGAGAGAATTAGTTGTTAATTAAGTAATGGCCTAAATGACTATAAAGAATAATTACTAACAAAAGTATACCTAATTAGTAACAAACATGCTTGGAGACCAATTAAAAGGCTAAAAAAATAAAAGAACTAAAATATAAGAAAGACTAATACAAAATATTAAAAACAACAATTAAACCCTAATATGACCCATTTTTATCACATTTTTATCGAGTTTGATTGTGGTTCGGCATATATGAGCGAGGAAAGGATGAAAATAGGGTAAAAAGGGGGGGGGGGGGGGGGGGGGGGGGGGCAGATTACGACTAAGAAAAGGGGGAAGAGGAACCAAGTTTGGGGTGGGGTGAAAGGGCGAAAGGAAAGGGGAGAGGGGTGATGGGGGAGTATTTCAGAGGTAAAAGAGTTGAAAAAAGATCACGAGAAAGGGACTGGGGCAGTTTTCGGTCGGCCAAAGGGTTGTTGGACCAGCCGTCGGCCCACCGGATGTGGCATATGGCGTCAAGGTGGGTTATACTCACTCGGGTGTGGCGACGATAGATACGGAGGAGAAATGCCAAAAAACAGCAAAGGGGCAATAAAAATTGAGTGCCAACTTCGCGGTTGTCGATTGCATTTCTAACCTTTTTCTATTATTTTTTAGCGTCGCTCCTTTGGAGACATTGATAGACTGGCCCAAAGCGAGTCTACTTGTAAATTTGAGGTTGATCGGAGGAGGTTGAAATTTTTCGGTGGCGACGGAGGGGCGGTGGTAGGTGGGGTTGTCTGGGCGATGGTCATGGGGTCTAGAAAAGGTGATTAGTGAAGGAAGGTGGGCAAGGATTTGTGGTTAGGGTTAGGGTTTCATTTGGGGGTGAGATAGAAGATGGTGTTGCATTTTGGAATAGTGGCGGTTGTGTGGTCATGGGAGATGGGAATGGAGGGGGGGAGTGGAGGAAAGTGGTGGTGGAGGGAGGAAGGTGGAAGATAATAGGGTTGGTATCCCCCCAATTAGCGGTGATAGAATCTAGTATTTTCATCCACCCGATTCCTATTTGGGCCTTTATCTATCTAACGATTGAAGTGTTACCTGAGTCGGAACCATAACTCGATACCCATTTCACGGACCACGACGAACACTAGGAACAAATGCAGCGCTGATACCAATTTGATGTAAATCTATGAATGCAGAAGTATTATGATTACAATTACTCAACAGCTACTAACTTCCAACAACAACAACAACAAATAAAACTAAACTAAGAAAATGGGTTTCTTTCTCTCTTTATATTCTCTTTCTCAATATTCAAGTGTAATTATATATGAGGGCCAATGACCTATTTATAAGAGAAAAATTACTTGGTTGCCAAGTAAATAACCAAAAGACTAAAAAGGACAACTACTAACTAAAAATAACTAAGTAGTTCCAAACATTCTTGAAGACCAACTAAAAATTAAAAATAAAATAATAAGACAAATTACCCTAAACTAAAATATAGTTAGTCTTCTCCCGAGAGCACAACTACGTGCTATGTGTCGCTATGGATCACAAAACACATCAAGAACTTTTTGTTAAGGCCCTTGAAATCCTTTTTGAGTAGTTTCAAACATTTAGTGACTCTGAACATAGGGATACCATCAATCTGAATATCCCAACCTTTAACTTCTTTGAAGTCATTATTCCTCATCCAAAAATAAAAGAATTTGAAAGGTCTGTCAATTTTCTCTATATTCGTCATGATTGAGACAACTATAAGAGCGTGATCAGACACCCTGGCAGGTCAGCATACACCTCACTTTCCATGAATTGTTGTAACCATTTATCATTATGAAGAGCCCTGTCAATTTTACTCCTAATATTTACTGCTCAAGCTCTCCCATTGTCCCAAGTATACCAACAGCCTTTAACAGAAAATTCATTCACCATTGTATTGGTAATGCAGTCATTAAAATTATTGGCCTCATTCCAATCAAAACTTGTTCCTCATACTCTCTCATTATATGCTCAAACGATCTTAAAGTCACCAATAAGAATCCAAACCTCATTTGACAACAGAGTAGCAGATCTCTCTAAATATCTCTAAAGCTTCCTTCTATTACCCCTATCAATTGTACCATACACGCTGGTAATATTGAAGGTGGTATCCGTACCTTTAACATTTACCCTTGTTGATAGTGATTGGTTCATACTATTAATCTCCTGAACTTCAAAGATATTACGGTTCCAAACAATTCAAATTCTTCTTGGACCATTAATTGGAGTGTTGTGGAGTAGATGATCCTTCACATTTTCAATATTGCCCCTTCTAATTTTCACCTCAACTAAACAAGTAAGACATATTACATTATCTTAAATATTTTTCACAACTTTCTATCTGTATTGCAACCCCCTATACTCCACATGGAAATTCTAATCATAAATCTTAAACCATAAATAGAGAAAAATGATCAAATGTGCCTTTAGAGTACGTATATCGAGCCTCAAAATATTAAGAATGAGAAACATGCATGAGTATTTGTGTTCTACATTAATTGTATGTTAAAATTATGGGGTGTGAATTTGGAACACATGTTATGAAAAGTCATTAAAAATGGAGTAATGATGGGGAACTTTTTAGAATATATAAAAGTAACATAAACTAAATACAAAATACTCCAATTTCAAATGTGTGAATGCAGAATACAGAAACCCGTGTGTTACCGGGTGAACCAATGGCAATGGTGACAGCACAAGCGAGAAAAAGTGATTCATCTGATACTGGCTATTCATTTGTCCATTGCTCAGTCACTGGTAGTGGTGGCACAGCCTTCTTGGGCAGAGCTTGGATGCAATATGCCAAAGTGGTCTACGCCTACACTGACATTAGTAATGTCATCAAGCCTGAAGGTTGGTCAGATAATAGAAACCCGGAAAATGACAAGTGAGTTTCATTTTCTTCTCTATTTTCAGATTTATTTCTTTTTATTTTCTTTTTTAGGGTGGTTAAATAATGTTCAGTCTATTCCAATTTATATTTAACTCGCATTATTTTTAAAAGTAGCAAGAAAAATAGTGACATTATAAACATAATAGTAGCATAGAACCAACCGACCACCATGTCGGTCCCGGTGATGGCGTGGTACTGGCATGGCGACTAGACGTCAACTACCCAATTATTCACGGTATTTCTAGGTTAAAGTGGCTATATGAATTAAAAATTGTTTCTGATAAAATATTAGGCTAATATATATTTTTAAATTGGGCTTTTTGTTAAATACTCCTTTTGTTAAGATTGTGTACAAAAATCCTGCATTATATAGGTCTTTGCAAGATACTCTTTGAATAATTTTTAACACTTAATCTTTCCAAATTATGTTTTTTTTTCCCTTTGCAAAAGGTGATAATTTTTAACTACACCTAGCTCTTTACCACAAAATATATAATTCAGAAAGATTTTTGCACTAAAAGAATTTCGTGAGAACCGGTTACAGAATTTAAGAAGATTTTAACACGCCGTCCTTTCTTTTTGCCTATAATTTTCTAGGCCCGTAATTACAATACACTTGGGTTCTAAGAAAGATTTCAATCACTTTGGTACCTAACTTTTATTAAGAATAATGTCATCAAGATTATTATTTATTTATCTTGATCATTCAGTTTAAATTCATAACTTTTATCTATATATGTGATGGTTATGTTGAAAATTAATAAAATACAGGACTGTCTTCTTTGGAGAATACAAAAACATGGGAGCAGGATCAGACACTTCTAAGAGGGTTGCATTTGCTAAGAAGTTAACTGATGCAGATGTTAATCCCTTCATCACCCTTGCCTTTATAGAGGGTTCTAAGTGGTTGCTTCCTCCTGCTGCAGTTTAGAAGCCTCTGTTAGGATATACGTATATGTATTAGCTAGCAGCACCCATGGCTGTTGCGAGGCATTGTGGTGTTTCGTAAACTTTTTCCCCTTCTTGGCCTTTTGGTTACTAGTTATGCATGTAATAGTTGTTGATAGAACTAGATTGGTGCAATCAATTTGTTGTTGCAATGATTGAGCAATTTTATAGAGAAAATAATTTTTCTACTTAATAAGCCTATCTTTTTTTTATCCGAAACTCCTTGCTTTGATTTTTGTTTTTTTGTTTTTCTTAGCAAGAGGGACGGTCCCCCACCCCACACAAAAAAAAAAGTTTTACTAATAAAAATAAATGTGGAAACACGAGCCCTCCACGCGGCTTACATTAAAACAGAAGGGGGCTTACCTGAACTTCCAAGAAAATCAAAAGAAGAAGAAAAATGTCCAACATAAGCTTTACATCCTTGGTTTTTGTTCTTGTTTTTTGACGATTTTATTTTTTTTAGTTGAAGCTATAAATAAATAAATAGAAAAATTATCTTAGATACTGCAGTGTAATTGTGTTCAGGTTGGCTAAATACGCTCCTTGACCTCATTTGATAAGAGTAAGAGTAGAGTTCTAATAATTTTGTAATAATAATTGTAATTACATATTAAGTTTGAGTGAGTTAAGTATTGGGGTTTTTTTTACTTCCCCAATTTTTAACGGGACATTTGAACTTTAACGAGACATTTGAACTAACCTCCTCTTTGCTTCTTCGACATAACCCCGTGCACAATGGGTTATCTCAAAAAATTGCATAAAATAGGTCAAGTCAATGAATTAATTTGACTTTTCCCCTTGTTTATTATGTCAAAATAAACTTAACCCCCTATTCAAATGACCCTTAAATATTTTGTTATGTCACCAATTTCAAATGAAATTCAGTTAAAAATGGTTCCTTGGCTTTACAAAAAGGATCAAATACCAAAAAATCCTTTAAATATTTTTTAATACACATTTAGTCCGACCCTTTTATTTTGAACCAAAAAATTCTTTATTCTCTTATCTTTAAAGGTTCGCGCCAGCAACATGATAGAACCTTTTTGGTATGGTGAAGAATTTTTTGGGTCAAAATAAAAAGGCTTGAACTAAACGTGTATTAAAAAAAATTCGAGGGAGTATTTGATATATGCCCCTTACAAAAATCTGTGGCTAGAGTAGTATTTTAATCTTTTAGTAGTATGTTATTTACATTTAAATTTTAAAAATTTTACTCTTATTTTAAAAAGGTTGATAAAATAAGAGTTCGAAAAAATAAAAAAATAAAATTTTGACATGGGGAACATTAATGGATGTAGGAAAAGCAATGAGATTTGACATGAAACCAACAGCACTTTAATCATCGAGGCACGAAAAGAATTAGCAGCATCTAAGAAACTATCAAAACACTTCACAATGCTGTAACTATTCATGAAAATTTTGGTCTTGGCTACACCCCCCCTTCTATAACCACACAACCGAAAGAAACATAATATTATGAGTAGTGCTACAGCTACCAGTAGTTGGTACAAGGTTACTACCGGACAAGCTTTACATGGTTGTACAACGGTGGGATCCACATCATTGTACAAACCATTTAAAACTTGTTCGGAACTTACCCGATACTAACTACTGGAAAGCAAAAAATTAAGGAAAAAATACTCTTAGGTCCCTCACAAACAAATTTTAAACACTAAAGGAATTTTGACAAATTTTAAACACTTAGACCCACTAATTCTCTTCTTGTAGAAATCCACGCTAGTGGCATAACAAGTGCGCCTAATTGTAAATTGTCCTTAAATGTTTAAAATTGTTACCAAGGGACCTAACCGTCAATTGCCCAAAAATTAATCTAATATTATCAATACATAATAAACCTAGAAATTTAAAATACCAATCATAGACTTTTAGACCATATAAATACCTCATAAATCTATTTGCTACAAGAAAAATCCGGTTATATGCTCTTCACCTTTTTGGAGAAAGCATGTAACTAATGAACATAAGTAAATTCGTCTCATCTTCTACTACAGAATGTTAATAGGTGAAAGAAAAAGGTAAACTGATCAACGTTCAGGTTTTGCCAGCAAATTACAAAATACCCTCCACTGTTACAAGCTAACACAATCATTGCTTCATCCGTCAAATAATGCCAACTACTTAAAGACGAGTGATTTTTTGAATCCCATCCAAGATTCATCAGTAAGGCCTGTACCGCATCGGCCGCCTCGCCCTTGGAACCCTTCTGCATGAGAGAGATGTTAACAACAACCATTATTGTAAACATGCTATCCAATTGCAAAAACAACGTTCTTTTCCCTGAGGCCTTGTTTGGGTTGCGGTGAAAAAGAGAATAGTAGAATGGTGACAAGTACTCACCTATTCAGAGATCCATTTACTTATCTTCACTCACTCGGAGCTAATTTTTTATAAAATTGAACTCCACAGGTGAATATTTACACCATTTTACATTTCACCTAGGTGAAAATTTCACATCGAACCAAACAGAGCCCGAATGCATTAAACAATAAAAGCAGTGACCAGGGCTGGGGGCTGGGCCCATATGATGAAATCACACACACAGGTATACAGGAAATTGAATTGATTTATTCATGTCCTAGTTGAGGATGAGTAGGGTGGGTTACACGAGAACCATGTGTTTTCTCTTTGCAAATGCCCACGCATGTTTAACACCTCCAAAACACTTGAACTTTCCCTTTTTGTTAGCAATCAAATTTTTCTTTCCATTGGGGAAATTTGAGAAAATTCTCCGTTGATTTCTACCAAAGATGCAAGTTTTTGTTAATTTGTCTCTGTTAATGTTTTATATACAAAGATTATATAAAGGGATCACAGGTATTTAGTACAAATTTTAAAGATTATACAAAGATTATAAACATTTCAACTGAAACTAATTCTACTACACTCATCTGATAATTTGAGTAGGATAGACCAATAACAAGGAAGTGTTTTATCCTATAAAATCATTTTCATGAATGATAGAGAATAAATAGAGTGGTGCTGGTTATGCGGACTCTAAAGGTGACATGGGGAGCTATAAGAAGCATCTAATACAAAATAATGATAGAGCAAAAGTCATTTTGGTCTTAAGGTTGACGAAAAATCACAAGGTAGTGCTCTAAAAGTACCACAGAATAGATGACAGAGAGAATAACCTTGTCGGGTGAATTTGAAGGAACAGAAGGCAGAGGAGATTTATGAGATGCAAAAATAGATATGTATGGGTGGTTGGGTTAGGATGGAAAGCCTACAGATAGATATGTCGAATAGAGATGTGTCGGAAAGTTTTGGTAGATTATACTGAGGATTACTGGAGAGCTGCTAAAATAGAATACGCAACGGATCAATAGCAATGGACACTGGAGTGGAGAAGAGGTGAGGATTCTATGTTTTTGGTCAAATTAAAAAGAAAATGGAGCCAGCAGGAAGTGTTAACAAGAGACAAATTTTCTTAGTTCTGGTGATGAAAATGGTGATATGGCCCGGGTAGATAAAGGTGTCGTGAAAAAAGCTAATATGGTTCTGATCAGTGTTCTAAAAATGCGCCTAGGTGGCGCCTAGGTGTGGGGCTTTTTAGATACGCCAAGTTTTGGCCCTAGGCGTCGGTTAAGGCGTGGTCAACTGCGGTTAACATTTTTTTTGTGTGTTAAGGCGTATAAAAACGCGTTTTTTTCCTCGTTAAAATGCGCCTTAAAACGCATTTTTTTTAATTTTGTAAAAGGCTACAAAACGAAGTCGTTTTGTATCCCTTTTAGGGCTATAAACGGATATTCGAAAATCCGCATCCGTCCGATATCCGAATCCGAATTTGCGGATATTTATCCGAAAAAATGAAAATGGATACGAATATGGATACTCTATAAAAATATCCGAAAAAACGGATACGGATACGGATAGTACTAATATCCGACACGGATAATCCGTATCCGATGCGGAGTATCCATTTTATCGAATATCCGTTTTACCGGATATCCGTATCCGTCTAACACTAGTTTAAAATATTACTTATATAATATTTTAGGTATAAATTAACACTTAAAATAAAAGTTGGGGAAGATGTTTAATTATGAAAACTTTAAAATCTAATATAACCTAATAAATTAAAAACACAAACAATCCAAAACACACATCTTTTATCCAAAACACAAGCCGTCCCCAAATCGGCTCAAACCCTCCATCTCGTCCAAACCCATATCTCGTCCAGTCTCCGCCCAAACCCTCCATCTCATCCAGCCTCCGGCTGCTTGTCGCCGACGACGAAGCCCGTCCATCTCGTCAAGTCTCCGGTTGCTTGTCCAGCCGCCGACGACGACGAAAACGCCCAAACCCTTCCTTGTAGGCCGACGACGACGAAAATTTATAGATCCAGGTATTATTTTTGTAGATCCAACGAAAACCGAAACCGGTTGGTTCTCTATTGCCCTGTGTTTGTTCTCATGTTTCTCCGGTTGCTTGTTCTCATGTTTGTTCCCTGTGTTTGTTCCATAAAATGTATTAATAATAATATAAATAGTCAAACAACCATGTATAGATTAAATCAGTGATGTAATGTAGTGGTCTATTTTGATATTCTGATCAGTAAGTTGTTGAATTATATACTGAATGTCCTCGACTGTTTTGTTTTTATATATAGATTAAAGTGATTATTTGTTTATATATAAAAGATTGTTATTTGTTTTTATATAAAAGACTGTTAAATTTGAGAACTTTAAATCCAACTCATTTGACCATTAGAATTGAATTGTAATTGTTAAACTGTTTTTGTACTAAAATTTTAAATTTGTTATTCGTGATTGTAGGATTATAAGATTATGTCGGAAGAAGAGGCAAGCCGAACAAATATTTCAACCAATGCATCTTCCCCTGCTCCTCCCAGTAGTGAGAATCAAATCAGTGATGCATCAAAACAAGCAAACAAGAAGCGCACATCTGAGGCTTGGAATCACTTTTCTCGTGAGATACACCCGGATAATAATGTTACCGCCACTTGTAATTATTGTAAGAGAAAGTTCGATGCTGGAAGTTCGAAGGGGACGTCTCATTTAAATAATCATTGGAAATCATGTAAAGCAAAACCAAGAGATGGTGGTGGTGATATTCGACAAAAAATTCTCGAAAGTTTCAAGTCTCCCACCGATCCAATTCCAAAGTTCGAAAATCATAAGTTTAACCCGGAGGTGGAGCGAATGCTATATGCTCAAATGGTTGCACGACACGATTATTCATTTCTTATGGCTGAGCACGAGTATTTCAGGTATTGGCTTTCTTATTGTTGCCCCACATATAAATTTCGTTCAAGAGCTACTGTGAAAAATGATTTGAAAAAATGTTTCAAAATCGAGAAAGAAACACTTTACAAAGTTTTGGAAAATCTTTCTTCAAGAGTTACCCTAACCACTGATATATGGACTCCTAAGCATCAAGGCACCGGCTATTGTTGTTTAACATGTCACTATATTGATGATGAATGGGATTTGCATAAAAAGATAATTGCTTTTTATTGGATTGAATGTCCTCACGATGCGAAAAATGTGGCCGAGTGGGTGAAGGCTAGAATCTTGGAGTGGAATATTGATAAGAAACTAATGACTATTGTAGTTGATAATGCTAGCTATAATAAGCCAATGGTTGATCATTTTAAACTGTGGTTGAATGGTAAAAAAGCCCTTCTTAAAAACGCGAGACTACAACTAGCTTTTTCGAACATTGGATATGACTTGAAACATCATCCAGCAACACACCGAAAACATAGTGAGCAAATTTAACCCCGAATCAATTTCCTCCATTTACTAAGAAACCTTTCTTTTGCATCACAAGGGAAAGAAAATTTCAGTCCACATGGTCATATATTTCCAAAGTCAGCTTTAACAACCACACCCTACTTTTTTCACCCTATATTCCTCTACAATTTCATTCCAATGCCCAAATTATTTGTCCTTAGAACAAGATATTTGTGTCTCATTCACACAAAACTCACCAACCGTTTCAACATTTCAATATAGTCCTTTTGATTTCTTCCTCCTCCTCTCAAGCCATTTGACTCCATTCACCATCCTCTTTTTCAAATGTTTTTATTAAATTGTTATTTCTCTTAGCACTTGCAATCCTGTGGAAAATCTTGAATTGTTATCCCATTCAGATAATGTAAAGCTCTCATACGTTCTAGAGTAAAGCTCTACAAGTATTAAACACACACTTAAGATAGAGTCTAAACAAATATGCTTCTAAGCAGCAAAAAAAAAAAAAAAAAACTCAGTGGCCCTAGTGCATTATACAGCAAACCACATTCCAAACGAATGGGCTCACTCTCATCCTTGAAAGTAGACCCACGAGTCCACGGCATCAATAAAAATCTATACCAATGACATCAAATAAAAGGGAATAACAAGAGAATATGACCGACGCAAAAAGGATCTAAAAAAAAAGAAGTCTCCTCCCAATTATACCCCCCTCCATCCCAAACTAAAAGTCCATTATTCCTTTTTGGGATGTCCCAAATTATTAGTCCACTTTCCTTTATTTGACACATTCGAGAATCAAAATTCACGATAGTGAATATGTGTGATCTTAGCCATTGATTGACAGTATCCTTAATCTACACAAAAAGAGGACAAGGACTCTTAATTTGGGATGGCGGGAGTATTTGTGAATTCTTTTAGTGATTTCAACAACATACAAGCCATTCATATTTCTTACTTATTAATGTACATGCATATATGCATTATATTGTCAACATTGGTATCTTGTCAACATTGGTATCTGTTTGAAGGAAAATGATTATTCAGCTTTAATTGTGTAGTAAAAAAGAAACAAAGTGCAAACCAAGTTTTTTAACTCCCTTTCCTATATTTCAAATTCTTGCAAATCCGCCCAGAATTTCACAACAATTTATTTCCACTGTTCAAGACCAACTTCAGCTCTACAACTTTGACTAAAAAACAAACATTTTAAGTATACTCCGATACCAGCAAGTCACAGAATAAGAAAAGAAGACTAATGAGTGTGGTAATGCTTACCCATAACCATATGGAGGATAGCCTGGAAGACCAGGCATGAAGGGCCTTCTTGGTCGGAAACCAAAAAATGGGTTAGGACGCCTTCCACGAAATTGTTTTAACCCCGGAACATTAGTGCGCTTAGCAGCTACCTGAACACAACATCAAATTACACCAGCAGTTTATATATACATACATACATACATACATACATATATATACACACACACACACATATATGTATCAGAGAAGTGTAAAACCTCTGAAATTCAACCAAACAGTAAAGTACCTTCAATTGACGACCATGCAACTCCGACTCATTTAGGAGGACAGCATTCTGAACAGCTTCGACTTCAACGAACTCCACATAAGCAAAACCTTTTGGTTGACCAAACTTGTCAGTTAATATGGTCACTCTGTTCACTGTTCCACATGACTGGAAATGCTGCTGCACCTCCTCAGGTGTACACGCATAGTCCACCTGAAGTTACTCCAAGAAATAGAGAAAAATGATTGTATATTCCTTATTAAGATACATATAGATAAACACACAGAGAGAACAGCACAACTTAAAAGCAAATTGACGTGTTTTGTGATACGTAGCGACACATAGGGCGTGATTGTACTCCCAGGAGAAGACTATCTTTTATTCTGTATTTTAGTTTAGGGTATTATTGTCATTTCCTTTTATTTTTAATCTTTAATTGGCCTCCAAGCATGTTTGGCACTAATTAGTCATTTTTAGTTATTAGTTATCCTTTTTAGTCTTTTGGGTCTCTACTTGTCTACCAAGTAATTTTTCTCTTATAAATAGGCCCTTGGCTCTCAAGAAAGAAACCCATTTCATTAGTTTGGTTTTATCTGTTGTTGTTGTGTAATTGGTAGTTGTTGTGTAGTTGTAATACTAATAATAACGCTTCCGCACTCATAGATTCACATCAGAAATACCTAGAAAATATATTAAAAGCATGTCTTCAATACTAGCATACTTCAAAAGAAACCAAGGTATGGCATTTGCAAACTATAGATAAATAAACTTCTTATCCCACTAGAAACTGAAAAATTACCTATATTTACCAACTCCCAGAAGAATGGAAGAAAAAGTATCACTTTTCCTTCTTCGAAACACATCACAAGACGGTTCATAAATAAAAACACCATTAACTTTACCATTAGATTTCTATGCAAGACAACATATTTTAAAGGTTTAGATACTCAAATTAAACTGAACTCACCACTCTCATAAATATATATATACACACACACACACACACACAGATTTGTTCGACTAATTGTAGATTCGTATAACAATGAATCCCAGATCTAGGGCCAAGTCTATGCAGACCTTGCAATTATCTACTGCTACGAATTTTATGAAGAATGCTGCTAAATGCCTACAGTGTGAATTACACATGGAAAGTTGGATTAAATAAAGTAATAAGCACAATTACAACTTTCCAATTATGATGGGTGGTTACATCAAGGATAAAATTTCTCTTCAATGTCTACCTCCCCTAACTGATGATGGATTACATCAATGTCTATTTCCCCCAACTGACTGAAAATATTCAAATTAAAGCTATAGAGAGATGCTTCATATCAAAAGGCTTCATAATAAGGGCATTTCTCGGACACCACTTGTTTTTGACTGGTCACATTGAAATTTAAAGTACCAGCCCAGCACAAGAACCTTTCATCTCAGATTGAGACAAGTAAGAAACTGGGATCCATATCAAAAATAAATTTAAGATTTTAAAATTCTTTCTTTCACATGCCACGAACTGACATATTATGTTTCTAAAAACTAATTGTTGTTCTAAAAAGCACTTCACACAAAATTTGCATTCGGTACACTTGTTTCTGAGAACTGTTTTTTTGTGGAATTTGTTTTAAAACTGTGATTTGGTGAACAAAATTATACTCAGTTAACCCAAAACCATATATAACTATTTTCATAAGTAGTAGTACCTATTTTCAGAACTAAATGTATACGCACATTTATGTGCGTGCTTATTAAAGTATAATGATTTTTTAACATTTTACATTATATAATTTTTTGAATTTTTAACCCCTAGACAACCCACAACAAACAATTTAAGTTTTCCGTCCTAACCTCTCATCACAGTGTCCAAATTGCTAGTATATGTCATGTGCATCTGACATGACTAGCTTGGAGGGGAATTTTAGTCAGGTCCAAGAAAATCATCCAAGGTTTGTGCACATTATTCTTGTATTAAATGATCCATTTCATGTAGCCAAACGACCTTGTGCATATGGCCAACCGGGTGGACCTGCTTATTCATGCAGATATTTTGTGTAGATCTAAGTATATATACACGTGTGTGCTGTGTGTTCAGACGTCTCTGCCACAAGTTTCACATGCTGAATGTATGAAAATGTTCAAGAACTCATTTGAATGTTACAAAAATGGGTGCAGTCAGGGTAAAAGATTTGAGATGGCTAACCCTATTACAGCTTTGTGGAGAATCAGAGTGGTGGTGCCTGAACCAGAGATGGCTCTCACAATTCAACAACTGCTTAGTTTGAAACAACTGATGCGTATGGACAAAGGTTGTGGTGATGCTGGAAGGGATTTGACGGATACCGTGGTGATTGATTGTTCAAAAAATATTGTTAGTCATAAGGTTTCGACGGATCCTTCTGCACACTGTTTTGCACATGCAATTAGACAACTCAATTTCACTTCTTATTTTATTAGCATTGGTAGTGTTCCCTTTTGGTGCAGTTATTGAGACTATTTATTGAAGGACCAAATTGTAATTCAAATCACAAAAAAAAAAAAATCCATAGCAATTTGTACAACATGGGTCCAATTCCATGGTATCAATCTAGTTTCCCAACACTAAAACTCCAAATATATCACCATATAACAGAATATTAGATAAATATCCTTTACATGATGTATGAAAACCAATGTTTTAAATCGCGGTCGCGCAGGGTGTCGCGTTCTGGCTCCTAAGTAGCGTCGCGCTAATCGCGTCGCGCATCGCGCAAGCAATTCATGCATTCCCGCTTTTTAATTAAAAAACTTATAAAAAAATAACATTTTAAAATGAAATTTGTAAGAAAGTAACATTTTAAACTGAAATTGGTAAAAAAAGTTATAATTGAAATTGATTTTTTTTATTTTTTTTCTAAATTTACTTTTTAAATTGACAATTAAAATAATAATAACATTTTAAACAGAATTCTGAAAATAAGTAACATTCAAAGCTAAAAATAACAAAATAAATAAATAAAAAATCTGAAGTTACTTTTTAAATTGCCAATTAAAAAAAGACTAATAATAATAACATTTTAAACAGAATTCTGAAAATAAGTAACATTCAAAGCTAAAAATAATAAAACAAATAAAATTTTAATATGAAATTTGTAAAATAAGTCAAGTTTAAACTTAAAATTATAATATAATAACATTTTAAACATAAATTTATAAAACAAGTAGTATTTTAAATTGACAAATATAATAAGAAGAAGAAGAACAACAACAACAACAACAACAACAACAACAACAACAACATTTTAAACAGAAATCTGAAAAATAAGTAACATTTAAAGCTGAAAATCATAAAATAAAAAACAATTTAAACAGATATTTATGACACAGGTAGCATTTTAAATTGACAATTATTAAAAAAAAAACATTTTGAACTGAGATTTGAAAAATTAGTAACATTTAAAACTGGAAATTATAAAATAAAAAACATTATTTACTGAAAAATGTAAAATAAGTAAACGTTGAAGTAAACCGAGAGTTTGGAATAGAAAATATTAAATAAAAGTAACCTTTTAAGCTAAACTTTTTTAAAAAAGTAAATAACATCATTAAGACCTTCGTAAATAAGTAAATTGAGGGTTTGGAACAAAGAATACCTCACCCAAACAAAGTCCGTACGTGAAATAAGGTAACATTTTTTCCCCTCCTTAACTAAACTGTGATTTCTAAAAAAAACATGAATAGCGTTCCTGTTGCGCACAATAGCGCAAAATAGCGCACGCTTTTTGAGCATTCCAAATAGCAGCCTTTGTTTGCCTTGCTTTTTTCCACCGCAAAACGCAATAGCGCGCTTTTAAAAACACTGATGAAAACCATTATTCTAATTAAAAGGTTTTCTCACAGTGAAAATCCTCAATTTTAAAGTTATTTACCTACTAACTAATGAGTATACACACAATAGGCATTGTTCACTATGACGTAGACATGTATAGCATCATAAAATACAACACAACGCTATCATTGCAGTTATGTATGAATAGACCAGGGTAATTTAAGAGACATGGTTTACTCCATACAAAATTAAAGGGGTTTTGGCCTTAACCCCCATTTTTAATGTTTTATTAGACATACCCCAATTTCATAATCCCTTTGACTTGAACCTCGATTTGACGGTAACACCGCTAGAAAACCTCCAATTGCTAACTAGATGCCCTTATATTTGACGGAACAATAACACCGTTAGAAAACCTCCAATTGCTAACTAGACTTAACCCCCTAACAATTTTTATGACCTAAATACTCTTAAATTTAACTCGAAAATTGCCCGCTCACTACATTTTCTTCCCCAAAACACCCTCACTTCTCTTGAAAACCTTATTCAAATAAGCATAGGATGAGCAAGGGTAGGGGTAATAGGAGTGGAAGTTGCACCTATTCAAGTCCACCAGTAATAAATCAGACAAGAGAGGACCGTGAGGGGTTCTCACTCAAAGGCCATCAGCCAAGTCAATAGGAAATTAGTAAAAATCAGAAAATAGATTGAATATCAGTAAAAGAGAACGCATGCAATTTGGGGAAGTAAGTTACTGGAAATCAGAAATATAACCGATCAGAAAGAAGGAAAATTGAAAGGAAATAAAGGAGGAAGTCAAACGAACTAAAAAGACTGAGAAGTGATATAAAAATTGTGACCGTAATCTCCAAGGAAGAAACAAAAAAAGGAAATGGAGTTGATTAATGAAGATTTTTTCATGGAATATAAGGATAGGAGATAAAAATAAAAAGAAAGCCATAAAAGAACATCAAAACAAGGAAGAATTCAGATTTAGCAACCACTCAAGAACAAAAAGAAAAAGAGAGAGAGAGAAGGCTGCTAGGAAACTTATAGCACCCAGATGGAGTTTTCATTATAAAGATTGGGTGTATTTACCCTCAGTGGGAAGATCAAGGGGAATATTATGTGGGATGTGATAGTGTTGAATGTGGGATGTGATAGTGTTGAATGTGGGATGTGATAGTGTTGAATGTGGGATGTGATAGTGTTGAATGTGATAGTGTTGAATGTGGGATGTGATAGTGTTGAATGTGGGATGTGATAGTGTTGAATGTGGGAGAATCTTCAAAATCCACCCTCATAATGGCGAGGACTGATGGTTTTTCGGATATATTGGCCACGTAAAAATAAGGGGGTTGGGAAAGAAGGAATTCTTGGAGAAATTAGTAGGATTATGTGTAAATGGTGAGGGAACTCCAATGCTTATAATGGAAGCCCTTAAACTACAATGGATAGATTTCTCTTCCCACAGAAGTGGGGAGAGAGATGTTTCCCAATTCGAGGCAAGAGGCTTTCTAATGCTTGGTGTCAGATCATTGTCAATTATCTTGGATTCTAACCCAATAAGATGGACACCAACACCGTTTAGAATAGAAAACATGTAGTTTGATCACAAGAATTTCAAAGAGAGTGTTACGAAAATGGCGGGAGAAAAGTAATGCTTATAGGTGGGAGGATTTTCAATTCATGAATAATTAAAAGACTTGAAATAGTGGAATCATGAAGAATTGATGTAAGAGTGGAAAAACAAACAGTGCTAAGATTCAGAATATATATGAACAAGAAAGTGACCGTTTGAAGGAAAATAAAATACAAAATGACGTAAACCACCCGTCAAAAGGCTCCTAAAATTATCTAAACACCAATTTAGAGAGAAAAACAGTCTTTTCAATTATCAAAATTCAAGTATACCTCAAACGAGGCTTACTTGGGGGTATTTAAAGGGGAGGAGTAGCTTAGGCTCCATGCTAAGGAAATGATTACAAAAATGTCATTGCTACTCCATACCTCTAAATACAAAACAAAAATAAAGAAAAATACAAATAACAAAATACAAAGAAAATACAAAAGAAAAAAAATGACTAATAAAACCCTAAAATATGAACCCATTTCCATCACTCTTCTCAACTTCAAAAAGCTCGCCCTCGAGCGTAGGAGATGGACGGTAAGAAAGCAAAGCACACATCAAAGAGTTCCTCAAATGGAAGAAGAGTCGTCCTCAGAAACGCCCCTTGTACCGGCTTGCAAGAAGTCCATGGAACCTAGGGACACAGCCCAAAAATGGCCGACCAACAAAACCTCGGTCTCGGGGTCCCGTGAGGAGCCTTCTTAGCACTACGCCGCGAAAAACATCCACCGAGTGCGTATCAAATGTCACCAAAAATGGATCCACAAACTCACCACCAATCTCCAAATCAACCCCAAGAGAATAATAAGACAGTAAGAGAGATTATTGGGGCTTTTGCAAAACTTTTTAAACAATAAAGTGAGGAGGGAAGGAGATTGAAGAGCTTCAATGGATTGTTTAAAGAAGTGAAAATCAAAAAGGTAGTTGGGTTAGTAAAGGGAGAAAACACCAGCCCCGGACAAATATAAAATGCAACTTTTTAAAGCGAAATGGGAAGTGGTCAGAGACGATGTGCCAAGTGTTTTTTATAATTCCAAATAAATGGCATTCTCAATGCGTGTGTGAATGAAATATATATTTGTTGGGCAGAAAAAGAAAAATAATCTTATTCAAAATTAAGGATTGCATGCTATGAAGCTTGGTGACTTAGTGGGATACTGTAAAACGAGACATGATATCATGAGTTTTAACCACAGATATTGAGCTGAATAGAATAATATTCATGTAAAATGATATTCATGTAGCTGACCCAATAATTGGGATAAGGTTTTGCTGAGTTGAGTTGAGTTGACGCTAATAAGCTTGGTGTCAAGCTTACATCAAATGTTGGCAAAGGTGCTTTCAGCAAAACTTTGAAAAATCTTAACAATACTATCTCGAAATTTCAAGGAGCCATCGTGAAGAAGAAAAAAAGAGTTGGATTTGGTAGCAAATGAATATAAGTTGGGGGCTTGGGGGTAAGATTGAGTTTGTAAAGGCATGTTACCATGTGGATTGGGAATTCCTAGACTCTTCTTAGGTCTTCGAAAGCTAAAAGAATTATTTTGAACAAGTGGAAAGGATGTATCAAATAGTACGAGTTGGTCAATTTTTCATTTTTTGCCAATATAAGGCCTTTGAGGGAAATTTGGGGGGTCAAGCAGACTAAGACAAGGGATCCATTATATACCTTCTTTTTTACATTGGTCGAAGCGCTTATAGATAGTAGAAAAAGGATCCATCAATTACGTGAGAGGAGTGGAGTGCGAACGGAAAGAGTCGAAGTGTCTCACCTTCAATTTGTGTATGGCACTATCTTTAATGTGGAAGGATGGAAAAATATATTTAAAAAAATGATGGCATTAATAATTATTAATTACTTTGTTTTGTTCTTTTTTCTGGGATGAAAGAAACTTGTCAAAATCTTTAATAATAGCAATTATTGTGTAGGAGTGGCAAATAGAGAGATCTAGGGTTGTGAGGTGGGCCAATGACCATTGACCTACTTTGATATCCTTTCTAAGAGGCAGCCCCTTGTCATTAAGAGTTTTGGACCACGGTGCTAGACAAGGTTTTGATCCAATCGGTATGGTGCAGTATACTCATTTATACCCCCATCCATATTTAGACAATCGGGCTAAGTGTTAAACAATGTTTTGAAAATCACTGGAGGCATACGCCTAAGATTAAGCGCGCAATAATCGAGGCATAAGCCTAAGGTTCAGTATAAGAGGCTTACGCCACAATGGATAAAGGTAGTACGTCTCAAGGCGTTTGAGGTGAGGTTTCGAGGCAGAGCGGTTTAAATGAAGCGGGTTCTAGAACAGAAAAAAACAAAATCAACAAAAACATAAGAAACGCGTAATCAAAACAAATATGTCGCCAACTGAGATCTCTTCTTCAGGTTAGCTCTCTCGATCTCAATCTGCCACTGATTTTGTATGTAAGAGCGACTGGCCTGTTCGATATTTTTTTTTATGGATATTTAAAGGGTTTTTCAGAGATTTTTTTAGATACAAGCTCTGTTATTTTTTATGGGTAAACCCCTCTTTAGAGGTTGTTTCTAGTGGTTTTTATCAGTGTTCTAAAAGGCGCGCCTAGGCGTGAGGCGTTTTAGAAACGCCACGCGTAAGGCATAGGCGTGACAAAAGGTGTGGTCAACGTGCGTGTAAGGCGCGGTCAACGGTCCACGCGCGCCTAGGCGCGAAAAGGCGTGCGCCTTTTATTTAAAGTTTTTTTTTTCTAAGTTTTTTTTTTAAGTTTTATTTCTTATAAAAAAAAGGCTTCAAAAAGGCAACAAAACCCCTAACCAAATTTGTATAGAACTTCACGATGTTCTGCGTATAATTTTTTTTATTCTACTTCATGATGTTTCTGCTAATGTTTTTTTTTTTCTCATACTGTCATAATTTTTTTCGTTCTACTTATGTTTTTTCTTTCTTATTCTGTCAGAGAGGGATGATGTTTCTGCTTACTTTTTTTTTTGTTCTGCTTAAGTTTTTTTCTTCTTCTTTCTTCTTCTATTATATTTGAAATATATTGTTTACTAACTTATGTTATATTATATTTGATTATATTATATTTGAAATACATTATACATTTGGGAAAAAGGGTTACCAAATTTACGGATATATTATTTTACTAGCCTTAGTATAATTAAAAAATATTAAAAAGGGAGAAACGCCTTTTTACGCCTAGGCGCGCCTAGGCTCCTAAGGCTTGAGGCTTGGGCTCCACGCCTCGCGCCTTTTAGAACCTTGGTTTTTATAGGGTTTGTTTTAGGGATATATGCTCTGTTTTTTTAATAAATATATGCAACAGGTTCGTTAGAGGGTTATTTCGAGAGTTTTATTGGAGGTTTTGTTTTATAGATACATGCTCTGTATTTTTTTTTTTTAAATGAGTATATGCTATGTTTGGGTTTATGCCTGGGAGGTCAACAATGGAAGCAATCTATTTGTTAAGGAGATTAATGGAGAGGTATAGGGAGAAAAAAAAATGATCTTAATATGATTTTTATAGATTTGGAGAAGGCCTATAATAGGATACCCAGGGATATAATATGGTGGGTTCTACACAAAAAAGGAGTGACTCATATATATATTGATGTGATCAAGGATATGTATGATGGGGTTATGACTACAATAAGAACAATAAGAACATCAGCCGGAGAAAGTAAGGAATTTTCAATTATTGTAGGTCTAAACCAAGGTTCAGTATTAAGTCCTTATCTCTTTGCTCTTGTTATGGATGAGTTGACTGGACAAATACAAGATGAGGTGCCATGGTGTATGCTATTTGCAGATGATATTGTTTTAGTGGATGAGACTAAGACGGAAATTAATCCTAGGTTGGAATTGTGGAGGGAAACTCTAGAAGAATGAGGTTTTAAAATAAGCAGGACTAAAACAGAATATGTGGAGTGCAATTTTAGTAATAATAGAAGGACAAATGGAGATGTGATGAAATTGGAGGGTCAAGAGATACCTAGAAATTATCATTTTCGTTATTTAGGATCGATTATCCAAAAAGATGAAAATATTAGTGATGATGTTACTCATAGGATTAGAGTAACATCATAGGATTAGTCGAGTGGAGAAGTGCTACCGGCGTATTGTGTGATAGGCGTATACCTTTAAAGTTAAAAGAAAAATTTTATAGGACGGACATTAGACCCGCTATGTTATATGGGACAGAGTGTTAGGCAACCAAGAAACAAAATGTGCAGAAAATGAGTGTGGTGGAGATGTGAATGCTGAGATGGATTTGTGATAAAACTTGAAAGGATAAAATTAGAAATGAACAAATTCGTGAAACGGTAGAAGTAGCTCCTATAGAAGATAAATTGAGAGAAAATCGATTTACATGATTTGGACACGTCAAGACCAATGGATGCTCCCGTAAGAAAGAGTGATTTAGTTAGTATTGATAGTAACACAACGGGTAGAGATAGACCTAAATTGACTTGGTGGGATATTATAAAAAAGCACATGATATCACGTGGTTTAACCAAAGATATTGCGCTGGACAGAATGGAATGGAAAAATAGGATTCATGTAGCCTACTCCAAATAATTGGGAAAAGGCTTTGTTGAGTTGAGTTGAAGGTATATACTATGTTCAGCTCGGTTTATATATATGTATGGATGTAAGCTCTGCTCAGTTATAGATATATATTGGTACAAAGACATTATTTCTTTTTGGTTGGGTTCTGTTTTATGCGTATTCATACTAAAGTTTTTTAATTTATTTTGTCAATTTGATTTCGTATTGGCTAATTTAATTTGATCTTATGTTTTTATAATGATATATTATGTGGGTGATGTTAATCTCAGATACTCAAAACTTATTAGATGACGATGCACTTTATGTTGTGTTGGTTACTTGGTTTTATTGATTATGTATATTTTTGCAGGTTTTCTAAGTATTTTTAAAAAATTTGCTCTTTTCTGCTCAAGGCAAGGCTTATGCCTCGACTTGCGCCCTTTTGAAAATTGGTGCCAAATATCACTAAAAAAATAGGAACTTCTTGTGGGATGGGCTCAAGGAAGATGATAAAACAATAAAAAAAGTCAAAACTAGTGAAATGGGAGATATTTCAAAAATTAGAAGGAAAAAAACAAAGGGCGGGTGAGGGTGGTTGGCCCAGTAACCTTTTAATTGAAAAATATATGTGGAGATTTTCCCTTGAAAGATATTCTCTATAATACTAGGTCTTTAAGGGATTCTACAAAATAAATAATATGGGCGATAAGAGGTAGTCATGGAAGCCTTTGGACTTTTATCTCACGTGGCCCTGAATCTTCAGTAGAGTGCAAGATTCGAATTACGGATTTTCAATAGGATTTTATAGGAGCACATAAAACCCAATCGCAGTCATTTTTCTCTCTTTACGATATCTCTCTTAACCAAAACCAGAAATTTGAAAACCCCTTGCATTTTTTTATGATGATACGGTAGGAGGGTTGTTAAGAAGGGAAAAAATTAGAGAAAGTATTCCTCAAGAGACAAGAAGTAACCCCAAGTGTCTTGGAGAACTTGGGTTGGGTCACACAGAGAGAGAGAGAGTGAGAGAGAGAGAGAGACCTGGGTTATGAGTGAGGCAACTGAACAAGGTGATAGGTTGTAAGAGATTTGCTGGAGAGGGATGATCTTTAGTGGAAGTAAATGCGTTTCAAAGAATGTTCAAGCTTTGTTGATGTAGGTTTTCAGTAAGTTCTAGGTAGGTGAGATGATCAGTCCCGATAGATGAGGTTGAGAATAGTTTATATGGTGAAGTTGTAAGCGATTGTTGGGGAGGGATGATCTTTAGTGGAGCTAAATGTGCTTCAAAAAATGTTCAAGCTTGTTAATGGAGGTTTCCATTAAGTTCTAGGTAGGTGAGATATTCAGCCCCAATAAATGAGGTTGAGAGTTGTTTATATAATGAAGTTAAGGATGACCAGTCATATAAATGCAAGGTTCTAAAACGTGTGAGGCGGGAAGCGGGCGTGGGATTGGCGTCTAGGCGGGCTTAGGCGTCGCCTAGGAGTTATATTTATTTTTTATGTTTTTTTATACAAACCAAGTGTATTTTGAAATTTAAGTTACTATCAATTAATATTAATTAACTTCTAACATTACTTAAATTTCTTTAAATTCTCATACGTAAACAAAAACATTTCGAATCAAAGTTCATTACGATATATAAAATACTAATCAGCTTATTAATCACATGCGTATCATTTTATATCCAAATTGATTTACACATGCACATTGATAACAATATTTTAAACCCCTACTCTTTCAACAATACACATTTCTTTAAAGTGCCATACACATGAACATTGATAACAATATTTTAAAGCCCTACTCTTTCAACATTACACATATTTCTTTGAAGTGCCAAACACATGAACATTGATAACAAAATTTAAAGCCCTATGCTTTCAACATTACTCATATTTCTTTGAAGTGCCATAAAAAAAAATGCTAACACTAAGACAAAGTATAGAAATATTCCACACAAAAATATTTTGTGCAAATGATATTTGATTCCTAAAATAAAGAACAGAAATATTTCATATATAAAAATAATGTTATTGTAGATATAAAATTGAGTAACATTTACAAAAATTACGCAAAAAAATGTTCCTTTAATCATTGTATATATACAGAGAAACATTCACTCATATGATGTGTACATATATATAGATAGATAGATATATAGATACACACACACACACACACACACACACACACATACACACACACACACACACACACACATATATATATATATATATATATATATATATATATATATATTCCTATTAGAACTGTGTGATTTCTATTTAGAACTGGAAAAAAAATTACAACGATGATTTTTTCACTTATCCACTTTCTAGCAGCCTAGCTCCTAGGTGAGGAGCCTACCCGCGCCTCGTGCCTAGGCGCAGGCTACGCAGCACCTATTCGTGCCTTTTAGAACACTGATTTAATGGGACATCCGAGCTATCAGAAGGGATTAGTACATTTATAGGCTCAATTTAAGGTTGGTCATAATGGTATTTTGGTTGTGCATAAAACGAAGTGCAAGGTCCGTTGGCCTATGGAATATTTTAACCAATGGAAAAGGGTATCAAGAGGTTTGGGAGTGGTTCGATATGTATAGGTTTTACCGCCCTCGACAAAAAGGGGTTGGTATATTTCTATGAAGCACGGACACTTCTCCGAAGGCCGCGCACTAGTGTCGGACACTCCAAGGACACGGACACGCAAGGGACACGGCTGGGACACGTGTCTGACACACCACGTGGCGTGTCGGGCTTAAAAGGCATTTAAAAATAGTTGGACACGGCTGGGACACGCAAGGGACACGGCTGGGACACGTAAGGGACACGGCTGACCACTGTTCTAAAAAACCCGCCTAGGCACGCCTAGGCTTAAGGCTTGGGAGAAACGCCTCGCCTTACGCTTTTCACGCCTTATTCTTGGTAAAACCCTTAAGGCGCACTTTTTTCTAAAAACAACAATGATTTAGTGAAACGATGCCGCCTTTTAAAGAATTTGTTTACAACCGGACCATTATCTCATCCAAAATAATCAAATTGTATTTTAATTTGCATATATTCACACATATTTTTATGATCTGTGCAATTTTTGTATTTTAATAGTCTTGTTATGGTTAAAAAATATTAAAATATATTAAGAAGGCCTAAACGCCTTTTCACGCCTTTTTACGCCTAGGCCCGCCTAGGCTTCTAAGGCTTAAGGTTGACCTCCACGCCTCAATCACGCCCCGCGTTTTTTAGAACCTTGCGGCTGACAAAAATATATAATAACTTTAAAAAAAAGGGGCAGGAAACATATGTTTTTTTTTCTCCTTTTTCTCACCTATTTATTCTTTTTTTTTAATCTCTTGTTCAATAAATTGCATTAGCCAAATGCATTTTGATTGTTATTATTAGTATGGGATTTAGTATCATTGTGATGTTTGATGTGTAGAATGGATTTAATACTCTTAATGCTTATATGTTTAATGTTGTTCTTAGTATGAGATTAGTATTAATGTGATATTTCATATTTTTTATATATAAAAATAATTATAAAAAATATTTATTTAATACCGTGTCCCCGCCGTGTCGTGTCCTGATTTTTTTAGATTTGCCGTGTCGGCGTGTCCGTGTCTTGTCGGACACGACACCAGTGTCCGTGTCCGTGCTACATAGGTATATTTGCAGGCTCAATATAAGGTTGGTCGTGATGATATTTTGGTTGGGAGCGAAGATCTGAAGGGTCATCAGCCTATTGAATAATTTGAACATAATTAATGGTTTGGGGTATCAAGAAGTTGGGAATGGTTCGACAGATATAGGTTTTACCCCTCTCTACAGGTACAATCCCTTGGACTCTCACCTTCTGAAGAAAATTAATTAGGGAGAGATGGAACATTTTTTCTCTCTACTTAATTTGCTTGAGATAGTCACATATTCTGCGTGGTTTGTGTGTTCGTGTTTGTGTGAGGGGGGGAGGGGGGGCGGTCGAAGGTGGAAATTAGGCAGGTTGGGATTCTCTTGCAAAGACTTCTTTACGTATTTATAACATTTCACAACTCTACATACTTTTGCACCTTTTAAATTCCTTTGGAAATACAGTATTTACCCGAAAGTGCAGATTTTCGTGTGCTTGCCCATGAGAGGGTAAACACACTTTTAAATTGATGCCAAAGAGACAAACTAAGTACCTCTTTTTAGCATCTTGGTGCATATTGTGCAAAAAAGTCCGTAAGCAATTTCTTGTATTATTAGAACTATTTCAAAGAAAAGCCAAGGATACGTATACAATTAAAATGATAACATGTGGTCTAAACAATATAAAGAAGCTTGCGGAGATGCATAGTAATGCGCCTTTTTTTAATCAATAGAACTGAATGCTAGAATTTTTCAAGACACAGTGCAAAAATTTATATGCTGTCTTCAGAAATAAAAACAAATGGAACATCAATAAAGGGTTGTAAACCTCACATTACCAACATAGATCGAACGTGCATCAGCCTCCTCCTTTTCAGCTTGAGAGACAGCGTTGCTGGAAGAATCTTCTATCATGCCCATTAACAAACAGAATTCAATCAATATTGGAATTCAAAATTGAATCCCACTAACAGCAGAAAATATTGCAAATAAAGTAAACCAAGTGACATCATTTTTATAGGATAAAATAAACAATATGGGGTATGTGAAAATGGAACTCCAATTTATATCCTGAGCTTCCCATATAAGCTGGGCAATATGGGGTATGTGAAAATGGAACTCCAATTTATATCCTGAGCTTCAAATATAAGCTGGAGATCTCAAATCATTTAAATATAGATCAACTGGTCAGTCCATTTTTTCAATTACAAAAAACACAGAAGATTGTTTGGATATTTATTTTGTTTGGCAAGTTCCAATTGAATCAAATAATTTAAAATTAATTGGTCTATATTATGTAGGGGCTTCATATATTTTTTTCCTTTATTGGTGAAGAAGCTGTGTGGTTGTAAACTGTCAACTTCTTGACCATCGCATCCAAGTAACATATATATTTTCTCTCAGTCTCGTAAAATCTTATTTCTAGTGCCTTTATTACTTTATTGGTAGATGTCACGCCCCATTTTTCCACTTCAACCTTGATTCGTTTATTCCATTATTGTCAATCCACCATCCAACTTGGTCTTAACACAAATCAATTAATTCATCGCTTTATATCGACTAAGACTATGAACTGAGATCTCCGATTTACAGATCTAAGTTCGATCTTCCACGTGTGGTATCAATTAATTGGTAAATGTCTATAGAGTAAGTTTATGGATTCTTTTCACTTTTCATTTTAATTTGTTATGATGCAAAAGAACCATCTGAACATATAAAAATATGGAAATTTTAAGAATTACTGATACAATAAAAAATATAGTAAAGTAGTGCAACAATGCCCTAGCCCCTAGGTAACTCGAAAGTCATAACCACATGAGAAAAATCAAGAAATCGAAAGAAGTTGAAGAGAAGCAAAGCATACTCTTGAATGTGGAGTTGAGCCATGAAAATGAATTGTTTTGTACATTTGAAAACCATCGCCCTTGTCCACACATCATTTTTAGGGATTTTTTGCCTTGAAGCTTAATGATGGAGGCTAATTTATAGAAGGCAAATAAGGAAGCAAGCAAGCCAAATAGGAAAGAGAGTATAGCTATACTATGACATAACGTTGAAACAAATCCACATCCGATTGGATCGCTATTGCTGACTTGATCCAATCACAAAGCCACACGTGATTAGCCTTGGTAAACTAAAATTAACGGAGATATAACAAATAAGAAGGTATGCCAAATAGGAAAGAGAACGTTTTGATCCTATACTGACATAACGTGGAAGCGTGTCCACACGCAATGGATAACTCTTGCTTTATGAATCCAAAAGGTGTACACATGAGATGCGTCTGCAAATTTCTTTGAAAAAAATCTTAAATATAAAATTATCAGTTTTTGTAAAAATCTTTTGACACTAAAACGATGCGACGCTTGGTAAACTAAAATTAACAAAGATATAACAAATAAGAAGGTACTCCAAATAGGAAAGAGAGTGTTTTGACCCTATATACTCTGATATAACGTAGAAACGTGTCTACACACGATCGGATAACTCTTGCTAATGAATCCAAAAGGTGTACATACGAGATGCGGGTGCAAAATTAAATAAAAAATATAAAATATAAAATGTTGCTTAAATATAACATTGTTCATTTTTGTAAAAATCTTTTTAACACTATAGAATAAGAAGGTTTTTTATTGTTGGTATATTAGAGACTTTTATGTGATTAGGATAATATTTAGTTAAATTCATAAATCATAAGTAAATACTTTATTTAGTCAATGGTACTATGGACAACGGACGACCAAAATAACCACCATCTCTTCCTAGTATAAAATTGTAATGCCTATACAAATTTTTCACCTACACAAATTATCTCGTGAACATCTTGTTTGATTAATGAACCTATTCATTTGGCAATGCACGTTAAAGTCCAAGACAATTAGTTTCAACCTATGAAGCACGGATGTTTTGTAACGGTCCCTGAATGGTATCCTACACGTACTGGATACAAGGATATGCCCAATGCATATCCCAAATGTATCCAGTCATGCATTTGAAAAATTAAAATAAACCAGATCTATTTTTTCATGTGTCCACGTATTCATGTCAATTTCTTTCTTTTTCGGATACTTCTTGAATACTCGAGATGGTATAGCGAGAAATCAGGGGTACGGTGGAGGCAATTTACCATTATTAAATGAAAAATATTTTTTCGTAATTTTATGAATAAGGCCATTTTGTAATTTACTGTGGATACAAATAAAGCCATTTTGTAATTTTATGAATAAAACTATGTGTTGTTTCTTGGCACTTTCTTTTGATATTATGCAAAACTAAAAAAAGATGGGGATACGAAGCTTAACTTGAAAACAAATAACCCGTACTGCCCCTATCACAACAATTGCACTTTTTGCCTTCATTAAGTCCATCTAATATAAAGTATTTTTTTCATGAACTAAACCCAAATTAGTCATTTGGCCCGTTGCAAAATAGATAGAAAACAATGTAATAAACTAAAACAACTCATCTCTTTTTTCCCAATGACATTGGCATTTTGCATTTACTCCAACAACATATTCGTACATTTAGAATGAATATGAATTGTAATGTAAAATGTTTTAAACAACTGTTATCGGCTTTAATATTTTTCTAGTCATGATTCTAAACAAATGTCATCGACAAAAAAAACGCGTAGATATGTACGACACCAGGAACAAAATCCACTATTAATGGTAATGTCCTAAGTGTCCATTGTTTATAACGGCGCAAGGCGAGGCGTTTTGGCTCTGACAAAGCGAGGCTAGGCGAGGCATAAGCCTTGAGGCGTAAGCTTCATCCAAAAAAAGGAGCAAAATAATATTAGAAAAATACTAATAAAACCATAAAAAAATAAAGTAACAAAGAAACATAAAATAAAACTGCAAAAAAAACATCTTTGAGGACTTTTTCACATTGTTAAACATTTTTTGTTCCCGCGAGATATCTTTTTTTTATATAAATAATTTGATAAAATCAATTTTAACGTATTGGTTATTTTACAATATGACAATAAATTAATCAATGCAATTTTATTTTTTTTCATTTACATATTGTTAATTTTATAATATGACGTTGGCAATAAATTAATCAATGCAAAGTCAAATTGACAACATCATTTTCTTAGTTTCTTTCACATATTGGTTATTATATAATGACAATTGATTAACCACTGCAAAATCAAATGGACAGAATCAATCTTTTAAGTTTCATTCACATATTGGTTATTTTATAATATGACATGTCGATTACTTATTAAAAATTTCTTTTAAGTTAAAATAGTAAATAGTACAAGTTAAGTGCAATTTTATAACAAAAAGGGGAAAAGAATAAGAGTTAGTACATTAAAACAACAATTTTTTAAAGTTGACTGCAATTTTAGAAAAATAAAGAAGTTGTTACTTCAAA
This sequence comes from Sambucus nigra, assembly GCA_949130495.1. NCBI lineage: Eukaryota > Viridiplantae > Streptophyta > Magnoliopsida > Dipsacales > Adoxaceae > Sambucus > Sambucus nigra. The sequence continues at coordinate 82,016,544 of OX422214.1, read as the reverse complement.
AAAAAAAAAATCTACTTTAACCTTTAAAAAACAGTGAATTTGAGAAAAAAACAAATGATTAGAACTTTTTTTTTTTGCACCTCGGCAGAAAAGGCGCGAGGCGCATCAAGGCGTAAACCTCAAATTCATTTTTTAGTGATTTGCCTAGAGGCCTCAAGTGATTTTTAAAACATTGCAAGTGTCGTGACCCTAAATTGCTCCATACTTTACGTACTCCCCACTTACATTTATATATAATTATATCTATAGCAACTTCAAAAATTTGTGTAGCTTGTGGTTGATATGACCAAATTTAGCGTCTTTAGGAACACAACTTGCTTGCAAAAACAACTACCACCATAAATCCCTTGCTTTTAATCCATTTTTTTAATTACGAAAAAAATAAAGATTATTTGGGTATTAATTTTTTTTTACAAGTTCCAATTGAATCAAATAATATAAAATTAATTGATTTGTATTACGTAAAGGCTTAGAGTTATTCATTTAGTTTTTTTCCTTTATTAGTGAAGATGTTGGGTGGTTGTAACCGCTAACTTTTTTTACCATTGCATTCAAGTAATATACATCTATACTAGTCACATTGTATAATCAATATATTGCCCACGGTTGCCAATTGTGACATCAATTGTTAGAAACGCTAGGTGAAACAAAGGCTACACGCCCCATTTCTACTTCAACCTTGATTTGCTTATTCCCTTATTATTAATCTACCATTGAAGGTTGGTTTTAACACAAATTAATTAATTGACCAATTTGTATCAACTGCGGCTATGAACTGAGAAAGTTTCAGAGATCAGTCTTCCACATGTGGTATCAATTAATTGGTAAGTGTCTATAGAGTAAGTTCATGGATTCTTTTCACTTTTCTTCTTATTTTGGTATGATTTGAAAGTATCATCAAATCTCATCATATAAGAATATGGAAATTTTACGGATTAGTGATATAATAAAAAAATAATATAAAATAAAGTAGTGCAATGATGTCTAGGTAACTAGAAAGTATTAAGACTCATAACCATATGGGAATAGCACCAAAAATAATAACCACAAGAGAAAAATCAAGAAGTCAAAAAAATATAAAGATAAGTTAAGCATACTCTTATATGCGGAGTTGAACCATGAAAAGAAATTGTGTTGTACATTTGCAATCCATCGCACTCGTCCACTCATCATTTTTAGGGGGGTTTGCCTTCAAGCCTATCGATGGAGGCACATCTGTAGAAGGTCGTCTACAAAATGTTGGTGTGCCTTCTACCGATATTCTATTTTATACAAAACCGATAAGACTGGCAAATGAGAACGAAGGTGAAGATTAGAAACAGTACATAAGGATATAAACTAATGCAACAAACTAAACAAAAATAGGTATGCCAGAAAGGAAAGGAGTGCTTTGAGCCTGACGTACCATGGAAATGTGTCTAAAACACCCAATTTGATCGCTCTGGCCTATGCAATTTAGTCCCAGCGACGCGTGATTAGCCTTGGACCTTGGTAGACTAGCAAAACAAAAATATAACATATTGAAAAGAAAGGGCGCCTCAAAATACTCTCTTTCCTATTTGGCGTACCTTCTTTGTATATGTAATATTTTTGCTATTGCTAATCTACCAAGGTCCAAGACTAATCATGCGACGCTCGGGGACTAAATTGTGTTGGCACAATTCCATGTTACATCAGAGTCTAGGCACAAAACACTCTTTCCTATATGGCATACCTTCTTTCGTTTAGTATCTTACCTTAGTTTATATCCCTACGTATCGTTCTTAATCTTCACATTCGTTTTCATTTATCAATCTCAACATTTTTTATGGAATAAAATATTAGTAGAAAGCCACACCAACATTTTGTACATAGCCTTCGCTATATCTGCCTCCATTGATAAGCTTCACGGCAAAAAAACCCTAAAAATTATAAGCGGACGAGAGCGATGGGTTACAAATGTACAACACAATCCCTTTTAATGGCTTAACTCCACATTTAAGAGTATGCTTAACTTCTCTTCATATTCTTTTGAGTTTTTAATTTTTCTCTCGTGGCTATTTCTTTGGCGCTAGTCTCCTATGGTTGAAGTCTTATGACTTTCTAGCTACCTACGGCATCGTTGCACAACTTTCTTTATTTTTTGTTGTTTAATGTAATCCTTAAAATTTTCATATTTTATATGATTAGATCATATTGTTCTTTCGAATTATAACAAAATAAAAAGGAAAGTGGAAATAATACACAAACTTACTCTGTAGACCGTTATTAATTAATTGATACCATGCGTGGTAGACTGAACTTAAACCTGAAAATCTGACAGTTCACGCGTTCAAATGAGTTGAGTTACTTCCAATTACTAAAGTGATTAAAAAGTAAAAATCATTACATTAACATAGTATAATATTGTTACGGTGTGCAAACTTTTGGAATTTCATTTATATACATGTTAATGTGTAAAATAAGCATATTCTATGTTTTGTTTTTAAAACAAGATGGCATTTGCTAAATGTTTGAGAATACATAGGAAATATTTATCGGAACATTGATTTTACTATATTAGCATGGAAGTGTACCATGTTTTACGTACCAATACATAAACCCCTAGGGTATTAGTGTTTTCTAGTGATACCAATGTGCACTCCATTTTCTCCTTATTTTTTCATGGATAATATTTCTTATCCACCCCAAAACATTGGAATCCATGGAAAATCGAAAAATAATTCAACGCGCCGTCACCTTTTTTCACTCTTTTTCAAACTTGTAATAAAAATTAGGGTTTTTTTCACTTTAATGCATCCTAAATTTTCAATATCAAACTTAAATCTAATTGTATTAGTTTATTAAACTTCGGTACAATTATTGTTGCTAAATATATCCCAACATCACTTTTAAGGCGAAATTTTCAGATTTAGCTACAAAAAATATAATAAAGTCAACAAACTAATTAAATTGGAGTAAATTCTAATATCGACAAATTAGAAACTAAATGCACACTGTTTTTCAATTTTTTTCCAACTTTGTAATCAAACACACCATAAAAGTAGTTAACCCTAATCCTAAGCTCGTCTTATACCCATAATTTAACTTTACCTAGGAAAAAACACCAAGCTTCTTTAAAACAAATATCCAAAAACTCATCTACAACAACATACATACATAAAGCACAAAGATCCAAATATAAAATTGACTTATAAAAAAGAAACCTTGAACTGCTCCCATTTCCTTCTCCACTTTAGCCTGCATTTCACGAAGAGCACCTGCTTCTTCTTCAATCTCCTTTAGTCTATTCTTCATATCCTCCAAGTCCTATTAAACAGACCACACTGAAATTAGGGCTATACATACATATATATATATAGAGAGAGAGAGAGGAGAGAGGGTAAAGACTACCTTGGAGGTATTTTCATCGTCTTCAGGTCTAGACATATCGACATCGGTTTCCATCTCTCCTTCATCTGGAATTTCACCTCCGTAAACTTCGTGTTCTTGCTCTTGCTCTTGATGATGCTCCATTTATGTATGCTTAGTGTGTGTGTGTGTATGTGTTTTCTCTCTGTTGTGTGTGTGAGTGTGGAGATTGGGGATTTTGAATAGAGAGCTGTGAATGGATTTAGGTTTGGGTTTTGGTCTCAATTAAGGGCACGGATTGGGAGCTGATCGACGGAGAGGAGAGGGAGGTGAAAATGAGATTGGCAATTTAAGATGAGGGTATTTATGGCAGTTGGCAAGTCAACATAGGTTAAACTAATGATATTAGTAAGTTTTCCGTTGGAGGATGTTTTAAATTAATTAAATTCTATACCAAATAGTCCCTCGGACATTTTTTAATACCCATTTAGTCTAAACTTTTTTATTTTGCCTCAAAAAGTCTTTTGCCACATATTTTGGAGAGGGAGTGCCGCTGGCGCGGACCTCTAAAAATATGAGGATATTGAGTGCTTGAGGGACTAAATGGGTTAAACTAAAAATATGAGTCCTTTTTAAAAAATATATATTTATAGTAGGGACAATTTAATAATTGACCCTTCTTAAAATTGACAAGGACTTATTTAAATTAAGTGATTCAAACTCTTAGGATGGATTGTGATTTTTGTTATCAATTTGAGATGAAAATCACAAAAACTCGAATTAAATGAGCATTGAGAGGGTTCTTGTAGTTAATTTAATAAATGATGAGAATAGTGGAAAAATGATATTACTAGTTTAATGTTCTAGACTCGTGATGAGAGTCGAACTCTCCTATCAGTATATCACATCGTATAAATTTTGAGTAGATGGATTAAAAGGGGGTGAGAATGATGTATAGACTGAGGGGGGTGAAAGAGACTCACAAAAGGATGAGAGGGAGAAGTTGAGTTATAACGGTGGACAAACAAGGAAACTTATGTTCTCTTTAGTTGTGGAAAATAAGCTCGTTTTTCATAAAAAAAATTCCAAAATTTTTTCTTGAAAATAGAAAATTATAAAATGTGTTCATGTTTGATATTTTTCCAAAATGGAAAACTAGAAAAGAGTTTTTCAAACTTTCCAATTTTTCAGGAAATTCAAAAACCAATATTTCATGTTTTCCATAATTTTTCGAAGTCCCAAAATTATATCTTGACACATTTCTATAAATTATATTTTGGCCCCTTTTACTTTTTGTAAATTATATTTTGACCCTAAACTTTTTGTAAATACATTATAACCTTAAACTTTAAGTAAATCACATTTTATGCCCAAACTTTCTATAATCTACATTTTTTTTAAAATATTTATTTTTACCAAATGAACGCATTTTCTAATTCTACAATTGTGTTGGTTATATGGGTTGTAAGTTTGTAGGAAGACGTTTGATATAAATGGGTTTAAGTGGTGAGAGGGTGGTTTTCGAGAGCGGACGATTATGTTGGCAAGTGATATGATGGTGATGGTGGTAGGTAGATGGTGTCATGGGTTGTGTTGACGCGTGGTGCGGTGGTGGTGGATGAATTTTAAATGTTAAGAATTTATTTAGAAAGCACTTTAATTCACTAGTCTAAAAAAAAATTAAGTAAATGAAAAAGGAATTCATTAAAAGTTATATAATTATTTTACTCCGTGTGGTGTCGTTACATGGGTTGAATTTAATCATATAATATTGTGTTTTACCAATTTGCCCAAAAGTACATTGTGCATAAAAATCGACCTTGCATTTATCCACGGTGGAAAGTGAGGGATAAGTTTCTTATTGTGACAAAAATTTTTAAAGTGCTTTGATTTTAGTTGGAAGTCCAGACAACAATTACAAGTGATGTGTGTGTAATAAAGTGTCAACATATATCCTCCGCATAATAATGGATCTTATTTATAGCATAGTAAAGTCATGACCATTTATAATTCAAGATTCATCTTTGGCTGAGCCCATCTTGATTAAATTAAATAATGTGTAGTGGGACTTCAATTGTCATTGTTGTGGGTTAAATTATCCATCCATATAGACCAATGAGATTGGGACACCTGTCCTCACTAACATCCACCTCAAGGCTTCACAAATTACTCGATTGGTCCCAAAGATACGTGGTCAGTCAACGAGCCGACAATAACCATGAAGGTGAACCATCAAAGCGGGGAAAGTTCACTCACTTGGGGGCTACCAACAGTCATTCCACATGTGCATTTGAATATCAATAGTCTCATTTATTGTATATGGGTGTAAATGCTTGAATATATAAAGACATTTCATCCCTTAGTCCCCTAAACACTATAAATGCATCATCTCCCTTAGCTCAAGAGATACACAAGTCAGTGCGAGCAAGTTTGCACTAAATTCTATGTAACTTACACTCAACTGGAATACTATACCCATGGATATAGGCTCTTTCCTTATTTAAACCACATTAAAAACTTTTGTTGTCTTACTTGCCTTGCTTAATATATATATATATATATATATATATATATATATATATGTTATTACAGATTTGGTATTATATGGCTAAGATTATATATGTACCAAATTTAGACATCAACAGTGTAAACGCGGTGTGATACCGATTGATTTAATTCGCAAATTCACTTATTTAATTAGGTAACTCATATTTAACAAAACCAAATCAAAATTAAAATCAGCCATTGTGCGTGCAAGTGTAAATGAAAATAGCCAAGCACGTGACACAGTAATTCAGGAAAAAAATCCCTTCAGGGCAAAATCTTTTCTAGAACTTTGACAAGGTTACATGATCATTGACCTACATACAACTTCCTTCAAGCGTAATGCACGATGTCTATGTCAAACCTTCAAAGCTCCAGCCAGAACTCAGTAGCGGCTCATGATTTGCATCAAATATTGCATATTTTCACCCGTTATCTTTATGCATTCTAGCGCGTTTACGGTCCTTAATGCCTATATTTATGCTCATTAACCAAACAACATTGGATTTGGATATATATACATGTTTTTCAAGGGTTAATTGTGCTTTTGTAGGTATTGGAACGCTAAAAGTGAGGATTCGTTGCATTTCGGAGAAGTTCCGTCGTCGGACGCTACTTCAAGGGAATTTTAGTCAATTCACGTTTCTTCTCCAACTCTTGGAAATTCCACGGATACGTAGTTCATTGAGTTAGCATCACGTGGCCGCATAAGGTGTGTCGTTTGGAGTTCGGACGAATAAGATATGGTCGTTTCCGTAATCAACCTTTTCCCCTTCTTCATGGACCAAATGCAGCCTGAAAACAGAGTACCGATCGACCGCGTCCCTGGGATCGATCGACGCAATTTCATATTTTGCCATGGGAAGGAGACAGTGGGCTTTTGCCTGAGGCACCGGTCGACCGCGTCCCTGCGACCGGTCGACTGATTATGCTAGATATTTTGCTCTCCTTTCTTTTTTCTTTTCTTTTTCTTTTAATTCTTTTGTAACTTACTATATAAAGGAAATTTGGTTTCATTTTCAGAGATAGTTAGATATTATTATAAGGTAGATAGTTCAGGTTAGGGTTTGGAGGTTGAGAGCCCATTCTTCTTCCTCTCTTAGTTTGACACCCATTTGGGTTGTAAGTGTGCACTATTCATCTTCCCTACCATTTAATTTAAGTTGTATTTCCTTATTTCCTTACTTTCTAGTTAATTTACATGCTTTCTAATTTAGGTTTACATGCTTTCTTTCATTGTTTTCTAGTGTAGATTTACCGGGTTTATTTACCGTTTTCCATTTATCGAGTTTTTAGATGCTTTATAGGTAATTTAAATTAGGTTGTGTTTGAATTGAACTCACTCGGGTTAACGCGTTGCTTGGATTGATGATAGTGTTTACGGGTCTATTTCGAGTGCGTTGTCCTAGTTATTACGCCTAGGAGATTTGACGGGGCATATCATGTATGTTCCGTGCTTACGACCTTTCGCGCGTAATTTTCGGGATATTTGTTGACGCCAAAATCTTATTAGGCTTTTATGCGGATTTAGGGGCGTGACAACCCTTGATTTAATTAACTGTCTAAACGAGTCGCATTCGTAATAACTCGTCGACCCATGTAACCATTTTATACAAATTAACTCGGGTGAGAGATATTCGACGCAACCTATAGTTTTAATCGCTTTTATAATCTAGTTTCAATACCCTCGCCTAGATAATCATTTTCCTTTTATGCATCTTTTCCTTTTTAGTTTGTAATTCACCTTTTGCACTTTTATTTCGGAATATTAAATCAATTGAATTCTAGCAACTCGTCCCAGTGGATTCTCGATACCCGACTTACCGCTAGACTTGCCCCGCAAGTGTAGTAGTAACTTAGTTTTTTGTATTGTCGCGATGAAACGAAAATAACGAGTAGCGTCCTTACACGCGCTACTTTTCACGCGCAATCAAAATGGCGTCGTTGCTGGAGACTTATTTGTTTTAGACTTTATTTGATTTAGTATTTCATAGTATTTTCTTTCTATTTGTATTATTTGCTAATATTTTGTAAGACTTCCACATTTGAGCACTTAGAAAACGCTCGAATTTTTCATGCGCGCACCTATTTTGTGGAATTCACCACTTCGAGACATTTTGGGGTAAGCATGTCTTATTCCAATTCTTTCGATAATCCTTGTTATAATTCTCAAAATTCTCGCAAGCATATGACTTTCGGTGAATACTTAGAATCCCAAAGTATAACAAATTCAAATGTGACTTTGGGCGAGTATAACGAAAGTCAAAATTTAGGTTATTGGAATTTTGATGATGATGATAATGATTTTGGGCCTTTACCTCCTTATAATAGGAATTTTGAAACAAATTCGAATAGTTTTCAAAATTCCTATCATAATGAGTTTTCATTTAAGTCCGATAGTAATTTTCAAAGTTTCCATTTCATGGATCCGCACCTCGACCCATGACATTCGGTGAGGGTTTGTGTATGTATGAAAATGAGAAAATTAAAAATCGTTATCGGGAAGAAAATCTTTTGTGGAAACATGACTTGGATTTATTATTTGAGTTCGACGACGGTTTTGCTTCCAAGACTTTCGAGGTCGAGGAATGTTTTGAACCAAACGAGGTACTTGTGCCTACTTTAGAACAAACCATTCTAGACTTTGCCCATTGCATAATAGATATTGAAAGTGAGGATGAAAATGACGTAATATCTATTTGCAATGAAATGACTTCTTCTTTGGCCCCCAAAGAAGAACATTTCATTGAAAATGATATTATTTCCTTCGAAACTCAATCTTCATGCGATGATGATTCATCTCATGAGCTTGAATTTCTTTCATCCCCATTTTCATTCCCTATTATCACACCGTCACAAGTACCCGATGATTCGGTTTCAAACTTTAATATTTTAAACATTTTCGCCGATGAGGAGTACTTTCTCGAGTCGCCTTCCACGATCGCATCCGTGCCTTCGTGTGCGCCGCCTCCCATTCCAATTTCAAAATTATTGGGAGGATATTCGACTTTTCTCGGTCCCCACTTATTTTTGTCCCCCGTTCAATCTAAATCCCCCATCGTCCTACCAAAACTTTTAATTGGCGATGGCTCATTTCTTACGCCTTACACATGCCTTCCGTTGTTCAAAGGAAATTCATATTTTTTGGAGGGCATGCTCGATAGTGAGGGTACACCGGTTATCCTCCAAAGTCAAATCGTTTTCACGGTGGACCCTCGGTTATTTAGACTTCTAGTGTACAGTTAGCATGAAGCCTAAATAGTAGATTGTCTATAGTTAGCTTTTTATTCTTTGTTTCTTTTTATTTTAGTCTAGTGTAATTAGTTAAATTTTTGTTATTTGTTTTTGCTATGCTCGGTACTAACTTGTTTTGGTTATTCTTTGGACTTGTTCTTATGGGGATTGCTCCATTCTTGGGTAATATCGTTTTTTTCCTCTCTTTAACTTGGTTTTTAATTAACATTGAGGACAATGTCAAGTTTTAAGTTAGGGGGTGTGGGATATTCTATCCATTTCTTTGTTAGTCCATATTTTTACTCACATGTTAGTTACTTAGTATGCTTTTCTTAGAAAAATTAAAAATTTTAAAAAGATTTTCTTTTTTTTTCTCCATTTTTGTGCGTTTTGCCTTTGTTTTCGATAATAAATTTCAATAATTACCCGATCCAATAGGCAACCCAATGATGCATGTTCTCTATTTTAGAAGTTATTAGACTTTAGTCTCCATTATTTATATTGTGAATATCTTCATGAATTAAACTTTAATCCCATGAGCACATGCACTTTTATTGCTATATTGATTTGGTTTAAGATTTTTATAACTCGATAATCTTTTGTTGCATTGTATATACTTACATCGAGTAAGCTTTGTACCTTTCGTCGTTTGTGAGAGTATACACCATTCTTTTCTCATTGAAAACGTTGAATTCGTTGGTAATCTCACAATTCTTTCATTTAATCGTTCATTAATTGAGTTCATACTTGAAATGTGTTACTTGAGCATGATTTTCATATATTATTTTGACTCGAGAATTGCGTAAACTTTGTGAAATGATCATAGGCCATCTTTGTTATATCACTCATATTAGCCTTGACCTCACCCTTACATGTTGACCCTCGTCAACCCCTTTGAGCCTTAATATAGCATTTCGTTTCATTACCCAAAATCCCATACCAACTCTAAATTTGAGTTTTAAACCATACATACACTTTTCATACTTTGTTTGGAATGTTACTTGGGATTGAATGATGTTGTTATGATGTCAGTTGCAATTTAGGCATATGAGAGTGTGATAAGTAAAGAAAAGATAATAGTGAAAAAAGAGAAGAAAAAGAGAGAGCAAAAAGCAAAAGAAAACAAAAGAAAAATGAGAAAAAGAAGAAAAGAAAAGAAAGAGAAAGAGAAAGTTGTAAATGTTGTATAGTTTTCAATAAGCTTTGATTACTCTCCCCGATGATATATTCATGCCATTTTGGAACTTGTTTTCCAATTTTGATATTGCCCGCATTTTTTCATTATCCCGAGTTTTCATTCTGAACACTTTGAATCCGTATATACATTCCTTCATTTCATACCATAGCCTAACCTACATTACAACCATATACAAGTCCTATGTGATCTTAGGTTGATGTAATTTAAAAGTCATAATAGTTTTGATAATCTATGAAAATACATTTTCCCTCATTTAATGGGCGATATCCTTTCATTGAGATTACGATTTTTCAGTTTATATATAGCGTTTTTCATTTGTGACATATGTGCGGCCTAGTTTCCATTTACATTTACTCTTTATGCCCGCATGTTCCGTGTGTTACCTCCCTGTTTCGAGTGAATTCACTTGATGAGCGTAATGCCCATGAAGATTGAATGTATGCTTACTTTAATGTTTATCCGGTTTATTTAAGTTTTTTCCAAATCCCACTTTGCATATGCTCGCTCCCCCTCCCACTTTTTAAGGTTTCAATTCTATGAGATGCATTCTATAATGTTAATGATTTGGACTTTTGTTTGAATTCATTCACTTTGCTAATAATGCATATGAAATCCTTTTCGCCATTGTTGGGCTTGTCGCATATTAGGTTGGGCATATTTTGAGGAAACCATTTGATGCTTGTGGGTATCATCCCTGAAAACCCTCACGAGACGACACTTGTCCACTAGGGTGACCTAGGGGTTTAACGGCTTATTACATATGCTAAATGCAATCGTGTTCCCTTCAAAAGTGACATTTATATTTTGATGCATATATACGTCTTGTACCGCCTTCTGTGGACTGGTTTTGTTTGTTTCATTACTAGGGACTAGCAATGTTTAAGTTAGGGGGTGTGATTCGTATCAAATATTACATATTTTCACTCGTTATCTTTATGCATTATAGCGCTTTTACGGTCCTTAATACCTATATTTATGCTCATTAACCAGATAATCTTGGATTTGGATATATACATGTTTTGCAGGGGCTAATTGTGCTTTTGTAGGTATTGGAACGCTAAAAGTGAGAATCCGTTGCATTTCGGAGAAGTTCCATCGTCGAACGCAACTTCAAGGGCATTTTAGTCAATTCACATTTTTTCTCCAACTCTTGAAAATTCCACGGATGCGTAGTTTGTTGAGTTAGCATCGCGTGGCCGTAAATGGTGCGTCGTTTGGAGTTCGGACGAAGAAAATATGGTCGTTTCCGTAATCAACCTTTTCCCCCTCTTCATGGACAAAATGCAGCCTGAAAACAGAGTACCAGTCGTCCGCGTCCCTGGGACCGGTCAACCGCGGTTTCATATTTTGCCGTGGGAAGGAGACAGTGGGCTTTTGCCAGAGGGACCGGTCGACCGCTCCCCTGCGACCGGTCGACCGGTTATGCCAGATATTTTGCTCTCCTTTCTTTTTTCTTTTCTTTTTCTTTTATTTCTTTTGTAACTTACTATATAAAGGAATTTTGGTTTCATTTTCAGAGATAGTTAGATATTATTATAAGGTAGATAGTTTAGGTTAGGGTTTGGAGGTTGAGAGTTCATTCTTCTTCCTCTCTTGGTTTGACACCCATTTGGGTTGTAAGTGTGCACTATTCATCTTCCCTACCATTTAATTTAAGTTGTATTTCCTTATTTCCTTGCTTTCTAGTTAATTTACATGCTTTATAATTTAGGTTTACATGCTTTCTTTCATTGCTTTCTAGTGTAGATTTATCGTATTTATTTACCATTTTCCATTTATCGCGTTTTTAGATGCTTTATAGGCAATTTAAATTAGGTTGTGTTTGAATTGAACTCACTCGCGTTAACGCGTTGCTTGGCTTGGTGATAGTGCTTACGAGTCTATTTCGGATGCGTTGTCCTAGTTATTATGCTTAGGAGATTTGACGTGGCATATCATGTATGTCCCGTGCTTACGACCTTTCCCGCGTAATTTATGGGATATTTGTTGACACCAAAATCTTATTAGGCTTTTATGCGGATTTAGGGGAGTGACAACCCTTGATTTAATTAACTGTCGAAACGAGACGCATTCGTAATAACTCATCGACCCATGTAACCATTTTATACAAATTAACTCGGGTGAGAGATATTCGACGCAACCTATAGTTTTACTCGCTTTCATAATCTAGTTTCAATACCCTCGCGTAGATAATCATTCCCCTTTCATGCATCTTTTCCTTTTTAGTTTGTAATTCACCTTTTGCACTTTTATTTCAGAATATTAAATCAATTGAATTCTAGAAACTCGTCCCAATGGATTCTCGATACCCGACTTACCGCTAGACTTGCCCCGCAAGTGTAGTAGTAACTTAGGTTTTTGTATTGTCGCGGTGAAACGAAAACAACGATTAGCGTCCTTACACGCGCTACTTTTCACGTGCAATCAGCTCACCCCCAGTCGTACCAATTTGGACACGCACCCCAGACATGCAGTCTTGATTCTCTGTAGGATCTCCCTCTATAATAACTATCGGCTCTCGAGTTGTAGAGTTCTTCTCACAAGGGTTGAACTTTAGGCAAAGTATGGTTTGGGTTCCACACAATAACTCACATAAAATAAACTCTCCGGGATTTGTGAATTGTGAAAACAAATATGAACCCTCAAAATTGTGTTGGAGAAAAAGTAAACTCTCAAAAAAGTATTTTGATCAAAATATTTTTTTCTCCACACAAAATACTGAATCCAGACACCTTATTTATAAAAAACTTTTAAGGCGGCGACGTGTCAGGTAAAAAGACTTATTGTTCGAAAAAATTGACATGTCGTTCGAACGACGTCTGGTCTCGTTCGAACGAGATAGGGTCTCGTTTGAAAGACCTGGAACAAATCTCTAGATTTGATTTACAGAGTTTTAAAACATTTGGGGACTTAGAAAACAACACTCTTACGAATCCGAGAACAATTATAAAAAAGCTTTTACGATAAAAATATATTTTGAAAAGATAAAAATCCATTTAAAATAATTCAAAAATCATTTTTCATAAAAGAAAAATATTTTATGCTTTTATAAAAAAATCCCAACATTTTTATTTAAAAGGTAAATGGAACTTAACCAATTTACCAAGTTCGTCCTTGTTGGGCATGATTGTTGAAGATGACTTGAAATTCGAATCATCGATTATAGATGTGCGCTTTACAATGCTTCGACAAACTTGCAGTACTACATGTGATGGACAGTGTCCTTACAAATATCCCCTATGTCTATGCCGGTACACAATAAAAACTATCTAAATTATCAAAACTAAAAAATAACCTATACAAATCTACCCTCCCATAACTCGAATGTGGAAAGATAAACTGAACAAGTCTTTAATCAAACTTGTCTTCAACAAATAACTTTTCAAATCTCAAAGCTTTTCTCATCAGGGCGTGCAATCCAAAGAATCTTCAATTGTACCTACACACATGGGACAAAGCCAAAAACCACATGACATATCGAGTGTGAAATGATTAAAAAAAAATATTAAATTAAGGCAATAATCAAATCTCCCCCATACAAAATATTCCCCATAATTCATTCTCCCCATTTTTATTTGTCCGAAATAGACAAGGAAAGAAAAAACACAATAAAGCACAGATGGGTGTCACGGGAAACAAACCAAACATACTATTTTTCAACTTTTCAATTTTTTATAAAAAAAATAAAAAATATCACACACCATGAATTTTTACTAAGACGACCAAATCATGAAAACGGAATGGATGGGCGTGAACAAATTCGATAGGAAAATCAACTCAATCATATCATATTTGCAAGATGCATAAGTGTACTCCTAACGAGTGAACATAAAAAATGGTCCTTTGGTGTAAAAATGTTGAATTTAGATGACATCGTCTTAAATCACAATCAACAAATCAAAGTCAACATGATTTTCACACCAATAACGTCCAAAACGATTTCATACTTTTTCAAGATTTTTAAGGACGTGCAAAGCCATTTTAATTCTCCAACTCAACTCCATCGTATATATTTTCTTTTTGAGGTGATATAAATTCTCAAACATTGAAGAATTGGTGAATAAACCTAATGGCCCATAATTGGCATATATTTCTTTTTATTGGCATGCAATTTTTTCGGGCTCTTTCAAACCTCTTTAGACCCGAGATAATTAAAATTCCTCAATTTTATAGGTCCAATTTAAACGGTGGCTTAATCGCAAAGGATAGATGTGTACCTTTCGTAGTCCTTCGCCGTTTATAAAATTCACACAAACTCACGGCAAACGGTTTAAAACATGCACACCTTTTATTATCTTATTTTATCGCATTTGGTTCGTTTTAATAGACTTAATTGAGATGAAAATACGTAACCAACATGTGATTTGGCAGGAACAAATATTAAACAAATCAGTGCATGTGTGCAATAAAGGACAAAGTGAGTCAAACATGTAGGTAACAACATTATATCATCTCAAAGACTCCAAACTTTGTAAAGCACGAGAATGCCACACAATTTATTATCTCGAAACACTATCAAACAATCACATGGATATGGCATGAAGTTGTGACTTGATCATCCTAAGTGTGCATTCATATAAGGTGCAAACAAAATACAAAACTCTTTTTTAAATTTTCAAAATTTTTCTAAAAAAGAAAATCTTTTTGTATTTTTTTCAAACACTGTTCAGAAACAACCCAGCAGTACTAATAACATAAAATCAGAATAAACAGGTATTGCAAACAAAATTCCAGGGGGGTCGTTCGAACGAGAAGCCATGTCGTTCGAACGACATGCGATCTCGTTCGAGCGAGATGCAATCTCGTTAGAAATAGAAAAACACAAATTTCCCGGATTATCCAGAATGATATGTAGTTTTGTCCATTGAGAAAATTTTGTAAAAAATAGTCCTGGAATGTGTAAACAAAACCAAAACAGTGCTAAAGTAGTACCAAAAATAAGAAAAGCAAATAAAGATGCTAACTAAAATAAAACAAATGGTACACACTAGCAATAGGCAAAGATGTCATCATGTAAATAACCCTATGCTAGCAAACATTTCTAGTTCTCAATCGGGAAATGCGATGGAGTTTTCCAAAGATGGTGACATCTTTCGAACCAACTTCGTTAGATCATGTGTAGTCTTGACCAAAAACTATACTTGCTCGTGAATATGTGCAAACTCTATATCATTATGTGCAAGCAAAGTATCACGAGTGGGTACCTTTGCGTGAACATGTGAAAAGGCATGATGTGGCACAAAACCCAACTTAGAACAAAACTCCCAAAGTGTCATCTCTTCTTGTAGTGGGAGAAAACATAAACCGGTATAGGAATTAATTTATCACAAATTTTGGGATAAGCTTTCTTAGACGGACACCCATGAGAATCACTCACCAAAGTGGATATAGGCTCAGGTGCATTAAAAGTAGTGGATGCACTGTTATAACCTTTTCCAATATACTCTCCATCATTCAAAACGGGATAGGAAACCATCTTATCAACCTTCTCAGATGTGTTATCTAAAGAGACTTGGACCTCCCGTGCCCGTTCGAGATCATCCTCGAGATGGGATACACGTGACGTCAAACTATACACAGTGTTGGTCAAGTCTTATTTTTACCTTTTTAGCTCATCATTCTCTTCCTTCAACTCATAAATTCGAAGACCTAGATTCTTATTCGACCTTTTTGTTTTCATGGTCTCAATAAAAAACTTTTTAAAAGATTTTCGGATCACACTTTCATCTCCGTTCTTATCCTCACTCTCATCTTCACTCGACTCATCGTCGACGCTCTCGTGGATGCTATCATCGTGGGACAAAGTGGAGGTATTCACACGAGTAGTAAAGGCAACAGTCATCCCTTATCCTAAATATTTTTTGAATTCGTCATCCTCCTCTTTCTATTCTCCCTTACTATCGCTTAGCGTAGCGGCCATACAACTTTCTTGCCCTCTCTAGACATGGTGCACGTCATAATTCGGCGGAACTCTTCGGGAGTGACGACTCCAAAGATATCACTCAAACCACGTAAATTAAAATTGGACATTTTAAAATCGTCCTGAGTCCAGTTTGACACAGGTTTTAAAGAGGTGATGTTCTCAACAGTAACGATGGGAGGAGACCAACCATTTTCAACCAACAACCAAACGCGCTCATCTGTAGATTTTAAAGCAGATTTCATGTGAGTTTTCCAATAGGCAAAATTATTGCCATCAAAAGTAGGTACCCAATTATATAAGTGACCCATCAAAGTTTAAAGGAATTGATATCACAAAAACTTTTGCGAAAAATTAGAATTCATGGTAAGATAGTGAAACCTGCTCTGATACCAGTTTTTAAACGCGGTGTGATACCAATTGATTTAATTCGCAAATTCACTTATTTAATTAGGTAACTCAGATTTAACAAAACCAGATTCAAATTAAAATCAGCCCATGTGCATGCAAGTGTAAATGAAAATGGGCAAACAAGTGACACAGTAATTCAGGAAAAAATCCCCTCAGGGAAAAACCTTTTATACTCTAGAACTTTGACAAGGTTACATGACCATTGACTTACATACAACTTCCCTCAAGCGTAATGCATGCTGTCTATGTCAAACCTTCAAAGCTTCAGCTAGAACTCAGCAGTGGCTCACTCGCAGCTGTACCAATTTGGACTCGTAGCCCAGACACGCAGTCTTAATTCCTTGGGATCTCCCTCCACAATAGCTCTTGGCTCTCCAGTTGTAGAGTTCTTCTCACAAGGGTTGAAATTTAGGCAAAGTATGATTTAGGTTCCACACAACAACTCACACAAAATAAACTCTCTAGGATTTGTGAATTGTGAAAACAAATATGAACCCTCAAAATTATGTTAGAGAAAAGGTAAACTCTCAAAAACGTATTCTGATCAAAACAAAATTTCTTCCACACGGAATACTGATTCATGACACCTTATTTATACAAAAAATTTAAGGCGGTGATGTGTTAGGTAAAAAGACTTCTCGTTCGAACGAACTGACATGTCGTTCGAACGACGTCTGGTCTCGTTCGAACAAGATAGGGTCTCATTTGAACAACCAAGCACAAATATCTAGATTCGATTTACAGAGTTTTAAAATATTTGGGGACTTAAAAAATAACACTCTTACGAATCTGAGAACAGTTATCAAAAATATTTTATGATAAAAATGTTTTTTGAAAAGATAAAAATCCATTTAAACTAATTCAAAAGTCATTTTTTATAAAAGAAAAATATTTTAAGCTTTTATAAAAAATCTCAACATTTTTATTTAAAAAAGTAAATGGAACTTAACCAATTTACCAAGTTCATCCTTGTTGGGCATGGTTGTTGAAGATGACTTGAAATTCCGATCGTCGATTATAGATGTGCGCTTTCTAATGCTTTGACAAACTTATAGCGGTATATGACATACTAAATGTTATGGACAATGTCCTTACAAACAAATTAGTGTCGAATGTGGGAATGACTGTTTGTCATCGTTCTCTATCAGTTATATTCATTAGTTCACCTTTGAGCCCTTTTTGAATGATGACTGATACCCTAGAAAATAGCCTTGCGGCTGGGGGTAATATTGTCATTCCATCTGCCCCACCCAATGCAACGAATCTCCAAGGAATCTTAATCAACCTTGCTAAAGGGTAAGAGGCCAATGTAGGAAATGATGAGGCAATTAGCCCAATAACTACAAGCCATGTTTACAGCCTCTCCATCCTATAGAAGAGAAATGTCGCCTCCTCCCATAAGTGAAAGAAGTAACTATTCCAAGTTCTCGCGTGATGGGTCTTATCGCCCAGGAGCAACTTCTTAAATCAAATCCACTAATTACTATGATGGTCGGTCTTTCACTTTTAAATAATGGAGCGCTTTAGAGAGGTTGAGAAAGGCCTCTACCTTCGATCATCTTAGTTCCCGAGCAACTAGAGGTCATCACAAAAAATCAGTCAGATCATGTGATCATCATGTCGAATACCGGGAAGGATTTGTCAGGTTTAGAGCAAGCATCTGAGGATTCGTGCGTGCCGAGTAGACTTTTCAGGAAGAGAGCTCAACACAAACACGTGATAGAACTGCCAAGTCGTCTCAACCATATCCAGGCCAAAATATCACCCTTAGAAGGGGTCAATACAGCGACTGGAAGATCGCTTAAGGGAGATGGCCAAGACTAAAAATCCTCTACACGGAAGTTTCATGAAGAGATCTCTTTTCATTCCAGCCATTGTGGATTTCTCTTCGCCTTTCAAATTCAAACCACAATAGTCACTCCTAAGTATAATGGTAAGAATGGTCATGCCCTCCATGTTAAACAATACTAAGTTGTAACTGATATCTAGTATATTCTAGATGAGGTGCACTATCAAGCTTTCACTAAATCAACCCATATATGGTATAATAATTTACCCCGAGGATAAATTTATAATTTTCAGCAGTTCATCGAATTGTTCATTAGCAATTTCTGCTTCGGAGCTAAGCTGGTCAAAAGAGTATCACATATACTGAGCGTTCGTCATCGACCAGGAGAAACTAATCGGGAGTATATTACTTGCTTCAGTAATGAGAAGTTAGAAGTGGTATATTATGAAGAGAAAATTGTTATCTTTGCCCTGATGAATGGATTGCTTCACGGGAAGTTGTATTATGCTCTAGCAAAAGAACCTCATAAAACCATGACAGAGCTGATGGCAAAGGCTGGTATAATCAAGAACGCTGAGAAAACTATGGATGCCAAGCAGGTCCCCTAGATAAAATTTAATAGTCATAAGAGCTTGGAAAAGAAGGAATAGAAAGATAAGAAAGCCAAGAAGCCCAAAAAATATGAGGAGTATACCCCACTTACCATTAGTGTGCATCACATATTGGAGGAAATTAGGGACAGTGGGGACTTAAAATGGCATGGGAATTTGTAATCACCACCCAAACGAAGGGATAAGTCTAAATATTATGATTTTCACAAAGATCATGGGCATACCACTGATAGTTGTATTGTCCAAAAAAATAAAATTTATTCTCTTATTCGTCAAGAAAAGTTGACCAAGATTGTTGATCGAACATAAGGTTGGGACTCTATAAGGAGATCAGAATCACATTGTAAAGGCAAAAATGACAGGAAAAGAGGTCAAGGCGATGACTCTTAAGATGAACCAGACCTGTCAAAGAAACTCCGAGAGCTAGAACTTGATATAAAGTTGATATCCCTTGGTTATCATTTTATTATAGAAGGACACGCTGGAGGTGGAGATGAAGCTTCCGAGAGGAAGGCCTATTTAAATGAGGTTAAAGCTTTTGTGATTCCCCACTAATTAAAATATTAGGTGATTAATATACTATTCACTTAAATAACTTTCATAAATGGCCCATTCTTAACATCACTATTGAAATATATATATATATATATATTTTTTCCTTAATCATTAAATATCCTAATAAGCCGGATGTCAATTTTAATTAACAGAGAATAATAATAATTAGACAACAGAATAATGAATTACACAACCACCATAATAATAATTACCATAATAAACTAAATAGAATAATAATCGAATAATACATCCAAATCCAAATCTTCATACGAGCTAAGTACAAAACCGAGATAAATCCGTTGGTATAACGATAATACTAAAAATCAAATGTAAAGTATATGCAATTGAGCAAACACGCTCAAATGAAAATAGTGAATCATATGCTAGATGACAATAATGATAAATACGTCTAAGCTCTAGGTCTTATAGCATCCACAACACTGCAGCACGTCAACTCTGGAATGAATCTCCTAACCCTAATGTACTTGTGGCTAGACACCGAAAAGTTTTTTTAAAAATAGATTTGATTTGAGTCAGAGCCTCGAAGAAGTTTTAAAAATATTTAACAAGTGTTCAAAATGTTGTATTATGAGTAATGTAAATATCCATGTTAAATGTGCGTACTCTTACATGAGTCATCACCTCTCACTTAATGTGCACACTTAACGTACTCTAATGTTAAGCTACCCGCCTAATCAATTATAGACCACTCGATTAGTCCTTATTAATTTATGTAAATATCTTAACCCATTCGTATCTCCTATGCGCTACGTTAATATTATCTTACTTTCTTGATAATTTTATTCTTATTATTTAACCGCTTAGGTTTACATACTTAAAGTACATTTTAAACATTCACAATAATCACTTCTATAATACACAACATAGTAGACTATTACGAGTGTATTTATATGTATAGATTACACTATCTAATATATATATATATATATATATATAGAGAGAGAGAGAGAGAGAGAGAGTCAGACTCACCTACATCATGCTCTATACATCACCCATGCATCACACCTAATTCCAGGCTCCAAAAAACTTTTTTTTTCTAAATTTTATATTTTTTCCTTGAAATTAACCTTCCAATCAAGCCATATGCAAAAAATTAGGTCAAAATACATTTTGTAGCTATTTTTAAAAAATCCACAAAAAGCTGTTAAAAATACCTTATTTATAAGGGTCTGCGCCAACAGTTTTTGTGGAGTTTTTAAAAATAGCTACAAAATGCATTTTGACCTAATTTTTTGCATATGGGTTGATTCGAAGATTAATTTTAAGGAAAAAATATAAAATTTGAAAAAAATATTTTCTAGGGCCTAGAATTAGGTGTGATGTATTGATTATGATGTATGTGAGCATGCCTTATATATATACATATATATATATATATGATGAATGTGACATTTAAAGGATCAAACTCGCGATGCATGCATACTTTGTTATTTCGTCCTCATGTACCTCACGTACCAAATTAAGATCTAAGGTTAGGTGTGACACCTCAACCTATAAAACGATAACACGTAGTGGAGACGAACATAATCCTTAAATCCATAAGGAGAACATACATACATAACGTATCAAAATGACCATTAATACACTAGTGACAACGTAAGTGTAATATTTTGGGGCACGAATCCAAATCCTCCCTAATGGGTACACAAATATAGGATTACCCACTACACGTACCATCTCGTGATAGCAAGTAGCTATGTATGACATTACACGTAATATCACAATCAACATAGTATTGGCATGCACTCATCCTATACATACATAGAGTATATTTCAAGTTTATCCCGTAAACTAACAATTCTCATTTTATTTCCCATTTTCCATCATTCCTAACATCTCTTGTTAACTGAAGGGATTTAAATAATTTAATTAATTATTTCACTAGCTACCCTCAACCCATACCTACTGATCCAAAACCAGAAATTATTATAAAAAGCCAGAATTATAATTTAATCTCAATAATCTTTTTTCTCGATAAAGTTGCATTCAACCCAAAAATATAAAATGCTGATTTGAGGCTTTTTTCTGATTCGAGTTTGAAGAATCTTAAAAGTGAAAAGTTATTGAGAACTTGATTTTATATAGGAATTCACGAGCATGCTACCAATTTTCGCTCAAGACATACCTAAAATTAACATACAATGTTTGTCATTTTCTAAAACGATTTCACATGCGTTTGACTTTCAGCTTCGTATGAGTTCACTTAGTTCTAGTTAAATAGTTTAATCTCCAATTGAATCACATGCTTTTCTTAAATTTTGAAATCATTAATAAAATATATAATCATAGTCATGAGTTTTATAATCCCAATTGATATTATCTAAAATCAAAACTTCTTAAACATGGATTTTTATCCAAAAATCCTATAATCCAACATGTGTTTCTACAAACTCATGATTAAGCAAGTTTAAATAACTTGCCTCTTAGGATGACTATGAATATACTTTAAATAAGATGATGTGAGTTCCTCCTCCTTGTTCTTCCTAAATTTCGATGAGCGGTATATGGTGGAGGTGCGAGGTTTCTCTAGGTGTTGTTTATCCTCTAAGACCCTTCACCTCATTGAAAAGCTCTCACACTTTCTCTCCATTGGTTTCCTCTCACTTTAATTTTTTAATTCCCCATTCGATTAGCCAAAGAGTTGGTTTCAAAGTAGATAATCCCATAACTCTTCATGGGTTGGAAATCCAAAGGTCAAAAATTGACTTTTCACTTTTCGAGTCGACCCAAAAATGACCCGAGACCCTATACATATGTCCGAATATAGTTTTCGGACTATTTCGATCCTTCTGAATGCTTCTACGCAATCAAAATGATTATACGCGTTCAACATATTATACTTACTTCATAATGTTCATATTAAGCCCAGACATATCTCAAATGTATGCCCTAACTAAGTAATTAATAATTGTCATCTTTTTCACTTACGACACACTATAATATATTCCATAATTTAGATTACTTATTCTCTCAGTAATATACATTTTAGTTTATAATATTAAATATTAACTTAAGTCACACTAATTAATATTTATTTTTTTCCAAATAAATTTTTCTATTTAAATTTAATTAACCCAATTTAAATATCCATAAAAATACGGGGTATTACATACTCCCCCTAATAACAAGATTTCGTCCAAAAATTTGGAAAAAGAAAAATACTTGACAAAAATAATTCAAATGATACTACTTATGTATATCATTCTCATGTTCCCACATTGACTCGTCAATATTATGATGACACCATCGAACACAGATTAAGGGTATCACTTTTGACCTCAAACGTCTCTCACTATGATTTATTATAGCAACTGGTCTTTCCTCATAAGAACTATCTGGCTGAAGATCAATCTTCTCAAGTGCAACATGGTTAGATGATAAGCCATCCTGGTTATATCGTCGTAACGAGAAAACATGAAACACATCATGAATATGATGTAAATGATCTTGCAACCCCATCATATATGCCACTAGTCTAATCCTCTCAATTATAGGAAATGGACCAACATACCTTGACGCTAATTTCTCCTTCTTACCGGACCTCGTAGCCCCTTTCATAGGAGATACTCGAATCAATACCTGATATCCCACGCTAAACTCCTTAAACGTCTTATTTGCATCGGTATAACTTTTTCATCTGTCCTGAGTTATCCGTATACGACTTCGGATCAACTCAATCTTGAAAGAAGTCTCTTGAACAACCTGTGGCCCGAGGAGTTTGTTGCCCCCCACCTCTAACCAATAAGTAGGCGAATGACAAGGTCTCTCATACAATGCTTCGAAAGGTGCCATGCCTATAGTGAGCTTATTGGAGTTGTTATATATAAACTCCATCGGTAGAAGATACTCTTCCCATCCCCCTCCAAACTTTACGATACACATTTTTAACATGTCTTTCAGCATCTAATTGGTCCGCTCAATCTGCCCGTCCATCTATGGATGATAAGATGTACTCAAATATAATTTTATACCCATAGCCTCTTGAAAACTTTGCCAAAAATGAGACATAAAAATCTTAGCCATGTCGGACATGATATCGATCGAAACTCCGTGTAATCGCACCATCTCGGCAATAAAGAACTGAGCATACTGTGTGTTTCGTATCGAATCATGCACATATATACCCTCTACACGTATGCATTTTAGTCCCCTCGGGTACTTTAATGCCTATAATTATGCTCATTAACTAGACAATCTCCGTTTTATATGCTAACATGTTCTCTGAGGTATTATTGAGTTTTTGTAGATATTACGGTGCTTAATGTGAAGTTTGGTTGCATTCCGATAAAAACCCGTCGACATTGAAAAACGTGATAGGACCCCAATTTTAAAAACTTTCACTTTAATATCCTATAAGTGCGGAATAAAAATAGTTACTAACAAAATTTAATTTTCCAAAATTTATTTAATTTTCTATTCTTTAAAAGATGGAAAATTATAGTGAACACAAATTTTAATTTCTTAAAACAAATTAAAATTAAACACTACAAAGTGAATTAAAGTAAACAAACACACACTTTAAATTCACTCAAACCAAATTAATTTAACTATCAAGTTTAAAAAAATTTGGCAATAATATTATCCAATTAATTTAGTGCCAACTTGAATTAAATTAACTTAAAATAAACTTACCCAAATAATTAAACAAGCACCATTTTAATCAAGATTGTGAATTAAACCAAATTTTATCTTTTTACCTAAGCATGCATCTAAGGTGAATTTCGCAAGATAAAATAAATTCACAACAACTACGCCGCGATGTACGAGAAAAATCCAAATGGAAAAAACCTCAGATGGTACTAGCCTTAAGTGTACTAAGTATGGTTTTATGATTACATGATAAATGACTTACACAACTCGACTTGACTCTGTCCAAGCCCCTGACACTTCTTCTTGTACCTACCTCCGCTTATTCGACATTCCCGGACTCCACCGGAACCTTGAAATCCACTAATGAGGCATCTTGGGAAATCGTCAACCCGCACCCGAAGCCTTTCTTCAAGTGAAAACGCCACAGCAAACAAACTCTTCTTCTTTGTGGGATGTAGAAGTAAACCCAAACAACTCTTCAAATGGTAGAGTATCACCCGGTTCCAAACAAACTCCAAGAAAGATATATATATATATATATATATATATATATATATATATATATATATATATATATATATAAGAACTTGGAATAAACATAAACTGATGGGTATATGTGTTTTGGTAGAAATTAAATCATGAAGGCTTGAAAATACAAAAACATAAACTTTTAATTTTGGAAAATCTTTCTCAATATTTCTCTCTCAAAGTGTGTCAAAAGTTATCTCAAAAAGTTTGGTTCCCACACATATAAAATCTGGGAAAAGTTAGTGGGAACAAAAGTAGTGGGAACATGGAGAAAACTACCAAAAACGGCCCAAAAAAATTCCCGCAGGAAAATCTCGTTCAAACGAAGTCTCGTTTGAACGACCATCTAACGATGTTCCAGTGGCCAAAAAGGGAAAACTCATTGGCAAACTTGTTCGAACGAAATTCTCGTTCGAACGACAATTTTGAACGAAATGTCAGAAAGTCCAATTTTTACATTTTAAGCCCAAATTTTTTTTATCCAAAGTTCTACAATAACTTTCTGAAAATAAAATTCGTTTAAAATGATATTACAATTACACCCATAATAAATATTCCAAGTCTCCTATATATGTTAAATGCATTCATACCTTTCGATACATTGGAATCTTCAAGTTGATGGCACTAGAAACTCGACAATGATGAAGCTTTACAAATATGGCCGCTACGTCTTCAACAAGCACGTTATAGGATTGGATGGATACACATGAACTATATCCTATGACTCACACTACACCAAAATAGTCAAATTGACACCCTTTAACCGACAAGCCTTATCACGATTATTGACCGTGATAAAAAAACACGTATTTTTTTATCACGGTCAATGACCGTGACAAAGGCTTGTCATGGTCATTGAGCGTGATAAGTCCGTGATCACTTCACTTGTCCCGGGCTTGTCACGGTCAATGACCGTGACATGTCCGTGACAATTCTGTCAGAAAAAAACCCTTCCCTCTTCCTTTTCTCCACCGATTTCTATTCCCACCATTTATCTCTCTCTCTCTAAGCGACTGCACTCTCTTTCTCTCTCTCTCTATCTCTTTACGATTTTGGTACGTTTTCTCTCTCTATTTCTCTTTCATTTGTGTATATGTGTGTTTATATGTGCATGTGTGTGTATATATGTGTGTAAATGTGCGTGTGTTTGTGTGTGTGTGGTATATATATGCATGTGGGGGGGGGGGGGGGGGCAGGGCTGTGGGGAGGGGGTATATGTGTGTGTGTGTGTGTGTGTGTGTGTATATGTGCGTGTGTGTGTATATGTGTGTGTGCGTGTGTGGTGGGTAGTGCTGGGGAGGGACAGGGGGTGGGGGGATGTGTGTGTGCACGCGCGTGTGTGCTTGTGTGTGTAGTGGGGGGGGGGGGGCAGGGGAAAATGGGGCGGGGCGGGGGGAGTTGCTAATTTTTTTTAATTAAATTTTTATTAATTTATTAGATATTTCCCCTAATATGCAATTACTGTCCATTGTAAAAGAATTGATTGATTAAATATTGATTGATTGTTAGTTTTTTTAGTAAATTAATAATTAGTCCCCTTTCATATGCAAGTAGGATTGACCCTTATTGTAAATTAGTAAATTAATAACTGTATACTTTAATTGTTAGTTTAATTGACGAAATAATTAATTGAGTCGATGAATTAGAAGGAGTACGGGATACACGTTTGTTGTTGCTATTGTGGTTGGATTATAGCGGATTGATGTTCGGTTGGTTAATTTTAGAAGTGGTATGACCACTGGATTATTTTCCATATGGGGGTGTGATTTTTGAACTTTTTTTAAAAATTACTTTGTATCACGAACACTATATATATATATATATATATATATATATATATATATAGTATGATAATTAAATGAAACATACTTGAAATTACATATAGTGCGCATAGATACTGGTCTTCTAGTTCTTATGCATACACATTCAATAACCCTTAAACCTGTTCGAAAGTCATTACACCTGTAATGATATCTCTCGAATTGTCCCGTTTGGACAGTTTGGGACTGAATAATTTATGTATAATATTATTCTTAGTGGCTTAAAGTTGTTACTTTTGGAGGAAGTTCTGTAGTCTATCTTAATATTCTCTGGGTACATACTAGATTGGCAAATTTGAGTGTTATTTCAATTGAAATAACACTCACACTTGCCAATCTACGTCGTGTACTTGGAGAACTACGGGGATATGCTGCCGAATTTTATTCAAATCATAACAATGTGCATGAGGTGTTAAGTATATTACAGAAATATGCGGTCTTTAATGGGATAGGACCACTCACCCTTTAGAGGAGATGGAGGAAATCGGAATTTCTATTATAAATTGAATTTGAACTTGAAATTTAAAAATCGAATATAAATATGTATGTGTGTGTGTTGGGGGGGGGGGGGGGGGGGATGTGTGTTTAGTGTGCGTGTGTGTGGCCAGTAGGGGTGGGGGGGGGGATGTTTCAGATTTTTAGTAATTGTACATATTATGAGTTAGATGTTGTTGTTCTGGAATTCAGAATTGAGGTGTTAAACAATAATAATTCAATTGGATTTGTAGTAATTGTACATATTTGCATGTCTTCTTCTAATTCATTTGGATTTGTACTAATAACAATATTTTTTTACAGAAAATGTCTCCTTCAGGTATTAAGGCGAGGATGATGATGCTGATTATGATGATGTCGTCTGGGCTCGATGGTAGTGGAGGCGGCGAGGGCTCCTCGGCCCCTAGGCTCCCCAAATGGGGCAAATTGGGGATGGCCGTCGAGAACAAGACGGGGTTATTAGCGAGATCCCTTGAACTGGTAAAGACTATCATCAGCCCGAGGTATCCTAGTTGGATGGAGGTGCCAAATGAGCTCAAGTTAGCTATTTGGGCGACACTACAAGTAACATATTTATATTTATATTTATATGAATATGAATATTTCAATTTCATTTAATATTAATATTTATTTTTATATTTATATTAATATTTATTCGCAACTAACATTTTATTTGTTGGACAGGAATAATTCAGCCTGGACCCAAAACTACGCGATTCCATCTTGGAGCAGTTGAGGGAGCAACACAAGACGTGGAAAAAAAATATGCGGACCTGGTACTTTGGTAAGACCTGAGACTCCGTTATCCGAAATGCATGACTCTGTCCCGCCGAAGGAGCCGATCTCATTGGCATAATGGCAAAAGTTCATTGACAATGAGATCGGGGAGCAACAATTGGCATCTCGCTAATCGGGGTGGGAAAATCGGGAAAAAAAGACGGACATGCACTACTTCGGTCGGACATCTTACGTCGAGGTGGAGCATAGGATGATGGTAAGATTTAATTTTTCTATAATTACAGAAATATGTTATTCTTCATTATTTTACTTTGCGGGGCCAGTACTAATTTTGCATTATTTTATTTCAGGGGACGGGGAGTTGCCCTGGGGGTATGCCACATAGGCTCGATACTTACGTGGCTATTCAGACGAAGAAGGGGAAGGATAAGGAGGTGTCCCCGATTGTCGCGTCCCCGATTGTAAGTAATCCGACAGTTTACTTTTGTTAATTACGTTATAATTTTTTATTTACTTATTTAACTAATCATGTGCTTTTTGTCGTTTCAGGCAAAGCTTAAGGAAGTGCATGAGTCGCAGTCTGATGCCGACAAGGCATCTTTGTCCACAGACGAACTCAGTAAAGTGCTTGGCGCTGATCGCAAGGGGAGGACAAGGGGGTGAGCTCGCGGGTGGCCAAATCTAGGATCATCGAATTGGAGACGAGCAACACCGGGTTGGCTCGAACGGTGGACTTGCATGACGTGAAGTTGTCCCGTTTGGAGGCGACGATCCAAGATATGTTCTCATTCATGAAGCGTTCTTTGGGCATAAACCGTAAGGGGAAAGGGAAGGAGAAGGTGGTGGAGGAGGAGGTGGTGGTGGAAGAGGTGCAGAAAGACTAGAATGTGAACCTCGCTGCTTCATCGCCGACACGTGCAGACTTTGATGATCCAATCCCCTATTTGGCTCCCTTTGACCGACCAATGTCGACACTTAGTTGGTCGGGCGTGTTTATATAGGACATATTTGATGGCCAACGGATAGGGCGGGGGTTGAAGGACCCGAATACCGTCCAGGATATGCCAGTTCATGGACGTTTGCTTCAAGACATTA
Organism: Sambucus nigra; assembly: GCA_949130495.1. Taxonomy (NCBI): domain Eukaryota; kingdom Viridiplantae; phylum Streptophyta; class Magnoliopsida; order Dipsacales; family Adoxaceae; genus Sambucus; species Sambucus nigra. The sequence continues at coordinate 81,987,665 of OX422214.1, read as the reverse complement.
AGGTCAAGGTGCTTGTCATGCATGTGATACCCGGGAAGGAGAACTCCCCATTATGGTGGCGCAAACAATGCGGTACGATATATATTTCTGGGCGTATCAATTCGTATATCGTGTGGCCTACTCACCTCCCCAGACCTACCCAGATATGTAGTGACATTATTTAAATTGAATTGTTTTGAGTTGCTATATTTGAATTATATTTGGATTATATCGTGTTGCATATTGTTTTGAATGTATATTTGCATTATTTCTATTTTATTTGGATATATGTTGTTTGAATAGGTACAACATTGCTATAATAGGTACAAATATACTGCTGGGCAGTGGTAGTGGCCATACTGCCCAGCAGATTTTTTTCAATTCTGCCCAGAATTGTCAGGGTCATTGCCTTGACAAGTCCGTGACAAAGGATAATTGTCAGGGACTAGTCACGGTCAATGGCCGTGATAATTTTTTATTAAATATCACGGCTTTGTCACAGTTATTAACCGTGACTAAGATTGTCACGGTCATTGACCGTGACAAGTATAATGAACTTGTCACGGTCAATGACTGTGACAAGTCCGTGATAATAAACGTTGTCACCCCCTGACTTGTCACGGTCATTGACCTTGACAAGTTGGACTTGTCACGATCAATGACCGTGACAAGTCGACAGATTTGGTGTAGTGTCAAATATTTTTGTCCGGAATTGAGCCAAAACTTCAAAGGACTCAGTTGGAAATTTGTGTCCTTAAAAATCTCCCCCTTTGGCTATTCCGGGATAAAAACCAAATAAAAATCCTAAAGGGCCGTCAAGGTATAATAGAATTAAAAACTTTCCACCCAAAAATAAAATAAGAAGCTTGACTCACGAACCACTTAGGATAAATTACTTTACCGATGAAAGTTTTCACTTAGAAAAATTCCTGCACACTTAAGCAAACTATCAAATGCATAGGGAATATCAAGAATATTAAATGCATGTAAAATAATTACTCCCCATAAATTAAATCTCCTTTATCAATTATGATCAACCTAAAAAGAGAGCGCTCTCCCCCTAAGTTAAATCTCATAAACTAAGATGTTATTATAATAGAATTAGATACCATTTCTCCCCCTATCATTCTCTCCCTTTTTGTTCGGGAATAGACAAAGGAGATAGAATTAATAAAATACTAATTCTCCCCAATGTTATCTTAAGTTCAATCACCCCCTCCCCTAAAAACTGCATAAGGGTATAGAAATGGGATAATGAGAAAAACAAGAGTGCATAAAGTGCAAAGAACATGAAAACATACGGGCAATAAATAACTGATCCAAGCAAGAATAAGGGGTGCTAACTATGATGCGAATAAAACGATATCAATTTGAAACATAAGAGACTAAGCATGTGATATCAAACAAACGTTTTGCAGCAAGTTAGGTACCACTTTCTAATTAAAGCATATGCGGACTAGCTAAAAGGCAAAGACTAAATAAAATAAAATATCATATATATGTATACGCACTAGATATAAAATATATGCAAGCACACATATATGGGTATAAACTCCACACATGACATAAAAAAACATTAAGTTTTTCACATTCATGTGGCAAAAATGTGTCCAAATACATGTGGTAAACGAGAGTGGAGGGGTGTGAACTAGTAACAATTTAAATTTCGACCCAATCACTTCAAACATGTTCACGAAGTTCTCATTTGATGGCAAAACTTTATCACATTTAGATATAGCCTCATGTGACAATATAAATTGAACTCAGTGAACAACCATACACAATGCACTAACGCCTAGAATTTTGATGATTCTACAAACCAATAGAGTCATGACAATGAAAGTGCAACTAGGATAAACGGAGATTGTGCAAAACCGTTGATATGCCATCCAAACTCCCTAAAAATATGCATATATCAACTAAAAAAAATAGGACTTGGCAAATTATTTTTCTTTTAATGCCATATTTTACTTTTAAGGCCTTTGGACCGCGTATTTCTTTTAGGTCCATTATAAACAGTGTCTTACTCGCAAAGGATAAATTTTCTTTCGAAGCCCTTCCCCGTGCACATTCATATAACAATTTTTTATATCACACAAATCTCACGTGCAATGGATTTAACATGCACAAGTCCTCCTAGGTAAAAAATATGTAGATGACTAGATTGGTAGGAGAAAACCTCACAAAGCTCAAATATACATGTGAAGTTAAAATTTCAAGTGAGCTCATGCATATGTGAATTGAGGCATATAGGAATAGAATATATTAAATAACACAAAATCCAACTACTCTATGTAATTATGGTAAAGAACATTTTAAGGATTGACAATCTTAACCAAAAGTTCTAGCCACATGGAAGCGAATATAAAAGGATTCAAACACAAGTGTATGCCACATAAAGTGTGTCAAACTAAAATACACACAAAAAGAATCTTTTTGAGTTTTTAAAATTTTTAACCAACCAAACAAAAATATTTACTCAAAAGACAAACAAAAGACATTTGTATTTTTCATTAAGCTTAAATTACTAAAAGGTAAAACACAAATGATAAACAAAAATCTTTTTGTATATTTTATTTAATGCAAACTAAAATAAATATAATACAAAAGATAAACAAGTCATAATTTCTAGCACGGGATATGAAATAAAGTAATGACTAGAGAATGACTAAACATACATACACCTAGTAATGATATATAATATGAAGCACAAAAAGCTAGAGTATGCAAACAACTAACATATTCAACCCTTGGATTTAGCAAGGGAGGTATCATGTGAAAGTAAATGAGAATCAACAATCCTATCTTGTAAAGCTACCAAGTCGGATCTCCTAACCCAAATTAATGATGAATGACAATCTCGAGATATAGGAATCTTGGCTTCCTCGGTTGCCTTACGGTGGGATTTTCTAGTACCCCGTTTAAGATCAAAATAAAATTTCCTAAGATGACCTTTTCGACAACAATGTGAAGACCTAAAGTCTCGGTGATAAGATTTACCTAAGGAATGATCTATAACATTGTTCCTAGAGGATAATCTTAAAACATTGGTTTTGGCTTTATGAGTAGACTCATTACAAGTATTGAAGCCTAAACCACACGTGTCATTTTTAATTTGGATCGTTCCTAATATTTTATCTAATTTCTTCGAACGACACTCCAAATCAAATTTGACTGTACAAGAGTCTTTTAATTTATTTTCTAAATTTAAAATGTGAGACTGTAATAAAACATTGCGCTCTTCAAACGCGAGAAGCTCCTTTTTCAAGGATTCTATTAATCCCTTAAGGCTATCTCTCTCTCCTTCTACATACTCAAGCTTCTCTCGAAGGGCTCTCTCTCGTGTCCCAAGGTCACCAAGTAACGCACTCTCATAGACAACCTTGGCACGCTCCTTTAAACTCGCTTCTAACTTCAAATTTGCCCTTTTTAATTTTATAGATTCGGCATATAATTCTTGAAATGCAATTTGAAGTTCACTTACATCAAGCTCATTTTCACTTTCATTGTCTCTCTTTTCTCCACTCTCACTACCATCATCGTTTAGAGCTTCACTAACAAAGGCCTCAGAAGTGTTATGTATTAAGATGTCATCATTGGATGATTTCTCACTATCACTTACATAATTAGAAATGAACGCGGTAAAGTTGCTCTCAATGGGGGGATTGGGTCCCTCTTCCTTATCACTGTCACTAAGAGTTGCATTGTAGGAAATTGGTTGTTGGCCCTCTCTCCTTAGTTTAGTGGGGCACTCAAAAGCTCAATGGCCATACCCTTCACAACCATAATACCTATTTGACTCATCCATATTAAGGTTTTAATTAGGAGTTTTAGGGATCTTTTCTGCTTTGTCATGCTTAGATGTTTCAAATTTCTTAAAATCATTTTTAAATTTATCTTTGTTAAATTTAAGAAATTTACGAAACTTCCTAAGAAATATAGCCATATCTTCCGAGTCACTATCACTCTCGTCATCCAAAACTTATTTTTCCTCCTTAAGGGATTTCAAAGCAATGACCTTATCAATTTTCTTTTCGATTTTGGAGGGGAACATATCTAGTTCGTATGTTTGCAAATCACCTACTAGCTCCTCAAGTTTGATAGAGTGTAAGGTGGGTAAAGAATTTAAAACGGTATCCTTAGGGATAAATCTATCGGGTAGGGACCTAAGGATTTTCTTACAACTCGGTCATCGGGTTTTTCTCTCCTAAATTAAATGAAGAGTTTACTATATCAGAGAGTCTAGCATAAAACTCATCGAATGTTTCTTTTTCATCCATTTTGATGGTTTCAAATTGAGTGGTAAGGTTTTGGAGTTTAAAAGCTTTTACGACACTAGTTCCCTCGTGAGTGAGTTGTAGGATATTCCAAGCTTCCTTAACGGTTTCACACGTCATGATACATCGGAATTCATCCGGTATGACCGCGCTAAACAAGGCATTTAAACCTCGGGAATTAAAATTTGCAAGTTTAAATTCATTCTCACTTCATCTATCTGCGGGTTTGGAAACATGCTCATTTTCTACCAAATATGTGGGTGGGGACCACCCGTTAACAATCGACAACCAAACCCTCTCATCGATAGATTTTAGAGCCGATTTCATACGCAATTTCCAATACGCGTAGTTGGAACCATCGAAAACAGAAAATTTTGAAAATGGGAAAAAATTCATTTTTAACCAAAAATATTTAAAAGGACCTTAACGCAATAAATTAGCGCTCCGGCTTTGATACCAATTTGAAAAATGTGATAGGACCCCAATTTTAAAAACTTTCTTTAAAATATGGTTACTAACAAAATTTAAACTTTAATTTCCTGTAAATGCGGAATAAAGATGGTTACTAACAAAATTTAATTTTCCAATTTTTTTTAAATTTTCTTTTCTTTAATAGATGGAAAATTATGGTGAACAAAAATTTTAATTTCTTAAAACAAATTCAAATTAAACACTACAAAGTGAATTAAAGTAAACACACACGCACTTTAAATTCACTCAAACCAAATTAATTTAACTATCAAGTTTAAACAATTTAGGCAAGAATATTATCCAATTAATTTAGTGTCAACTTGAATTAAATTAACTTGAAATAAACTTACCTAAATAATTAAACAATCACCATTTTAATCAAGATTACGAATTAAACCAAAATTTATCTTTTTACCTAAGCATGCATCTAAGGTGAATTTTGTAAGATAAAATAAATTAACAACCACTACGCCACGATGTACGAGGAAAACCCAAATGGGAAAAACCTCGGACGACCCTAGCCTTAAGTCCACTAAGTATGGTTTTATGATTACAAGACAAATGACTTACACAACTCGACTTGATTCCGTCAAAGCCCCTGACACGTCTTCTTGTAACTATCTCCACCTAGTCGACAATCCCAGACTCCACCGGAACCTTGGAATCCACCAATGAGGCCTTTTGGACAACCGTCAACCGCACCCGAAGCCTTTCTTTGAGTGGAAACGCCGCAACAAACAAACTCTTATTCTTTGTGGGATGTAGAAGTAAACTCAAATAACTCTTCAAACGGTAGAGTAGGGCCCGGTGGCAAATAAACTCCAAGAAAGATATATATATAGAGAGAGATAAGAACTTGGAATAAAAATAAATTGATGGGTGTATGTGCTTTGGTAGAAATTAATTCATGATGGCTTGAAAACACAAAAACATTAACTTTTGATTTTGAAAATTCTCTCTCAATATTTCTCTTTCAAAGTGTGTCAAAAGTTATCTAAAAAAGGTTGGTTACCGCACATATAAAATCTGGGAAAAGTTAGTGGGAACAAAAGTAGTGGGAATATGGAGAAAACTACCAAAAAAATTCCCGCCAGAAATCTCGTTCGAATGAGATTTTTGTTCGAACGAAGTGTCGTTCTAATGACCATATAACGATGTTCCATTGGCAAAAATGGAAAAACTCATTGGCAAACTCAGTTGAACGAAATTCTCGTTGAACGACAATTTCGAACGAAATGTCAGAAAGTCCAATTTTTACATTTTAAGCCCAAAAGCTTTTTATCCAAAGTTCTACAATAACTTTTTGAAAATAAAATTTGCCTAAAATTACAATTACAATTACAATTACAATCATAATAAATATTCCAAGTCTCCTATATATATTAAACGCATTCATACCTTTGGAGACATTGAAATCTTCAAGTTGATGACGTAGAAACAAGGCACTTGAAACTCAGCAATGATGAAGCTTTACAAATTTGGCCGCTACGTCTTCAACAAACACGTCATACGCTTTGATGGATACACATGAACTATATCCTATGACTCGAATATTTTTGTCCAAAATGAGTAAAAACTACAAAGAACTCAATTAGAAATTTGTGTCCTTACAGACATTCGCACACTCAGGGGAAAATCAGTCATTTCACACTTTGGGATTTTAGCCAAAAGGCTTCACAAAAATTAAAGCCTGCAGAATATGCTTCGCGTGGCCGCGAACGATGCGCGAATCCGAATCCAAACGAAGATTGTACGGGCCTTTGAGCAGAGGAGGAATTATAAGAGAATTAATGTAAAGACAGAACAAATAAGTAAATTACCATTGTGTCTATTTTCTCATTTGCAGCAGCAGGTTGTGTGTGGTTTTTACAGGCCCGATCGACCGGTTATTATGATTTTACCTTTATGCCAATGCAGTAGTTGATCCTTTCGTCGTTGGTCGACCGACCATCGCCCTTGTCGACTGGTCCCCTGTTTGGCTTTTGTTTGAGATGTTGTTTCTTTCCTTTTCTATTTCTTCTTTCTTCTTTCTTTTTGTTTTCTCTTTTTTCTTTTCTTTCAACTTAGTATAAAAGGAAGTGTTGGTTTATTTTTGTAAATATATTATTTTCCTCTCTATTTTTAGTTTAGGATCTGGGGTTAGAAATATTTGGGGATTTTTGTGGAGTTCCCCTCTCCTCCATTTTCTTGTTGGATTCTCAGCCATTAATGTAAGTGGGTTCTATTCACTGTTTTGTCTCTTGTATTTACGCTTTTATTCATTTTGTTTGATGCTTTATTATTTATTTCTAAGCCTAGATAAATTGTTATGGTTCATTTATTTATTATTTGCTTTGATTAATTATTTGCTTTAATTTATGCTTTTCATCATGCTTAGTGGCTAACTTATATTAGGTTGTGTTGGGTTTCACTTACCTAGGGTTGATTTAGTTGCTTTGCCTTGGTGATGGTTTTTATTCATTTATAATTCAACTGGGTTGTCCTTGTTATTACGCCTAGTATATTTAACGAGGTATATCATGTATACGCCATATTTACGACATTGCATGTGTAATTTCCGGGGTATTTATTAACGCCATAATCATATTCGGCTTTTATGGCGATTTAGGGGGTGACAACTCTTGATTTTATTAATTACTCAAATGAGACTCGATCTGACTAGATTTGTAGATCCATGTAATCATTTATACTCGTTAACTCGAGGTGAGGGACATCTAATGCAACCTATAGTTTTTATTCCTTTTGTTAATCTAGTTTAAATACCCATGCCTAGTTATCTTTTCCTTTTTGTTAACAATTACCTTTTATACTTTTATTCGTGACGTATTAAATCAATATAATTCTAGCAATTTATCTGTGTGGATTTTCGATACCCAGACTGGCCCCTATACTCCCTTGAAATAGTGTAGTCATAGTTTAGGTTTTTATATTAAGTTGGTGAGTCGAATATAATAAACGACCGACGCGTAGGTGACTTGCTCCGCGACAAAATCCCTCTCGAAAATCCCTCTCCAAAACAAACAAGTCCCCGACAACGGCTCCATTTTGATAACAGGGGAAAACCGCGGCGCAAGCGTATGAAGATATGTGCCGGTCGTTATGCTCGACTCCCACCGCTATGCAAAAACTTAAACTATGACTATACTCTTTTAAAGGAGTACAACGTCCAGTTCGGGTATCAAATCCACATATATTAGTTGTTAGAATTCTATAAATTTATAACTTCACCACTAAAAGTGTAAAAGGTATCGAATAACAAAAAAAAAGATTATTCTAGGCGTGTGTTTAAACTAAGATTAACAAAGGGATAAAAATTATAAATTGAGATTAATATCCCTCACCTCGGATTAACACGTATAAATGATTACATGGGACTACGAATTTAGCAAGATTGAATCTCATTTCAACAAGTAACTAAATATATAGTTGTCACCCCCTAAATTTGCATAAAAACCTACTATGATTTTGGTGTCAACAAGTAACCAGGAAATTATACACGCAAGGTCATAAATATGGAGCATACATGATATACCCCGTTAAATCTCCTAGGTGTAAGATCAAGAACTGCCCAATCGAATTAAATGCATAAAACTCATCACCAAAGCAAAGCAACCTATCAACCCAATGTGAGTTCAATCAATCCCAACCTAGACTAAGTTAGCTAGAAAGCATATTAAAAGACATCAATTAAATGAAAGCAATAAATGCAAGAAAGTAAATAAAGCAATAAATAAAGATTACAAAGCTTAAGAACAATAATGGAACTTACATCAATGGAGAAGAAAGAGGAATAGTAAACTTACAAACCTAAAATGGGAAGGAAAATCTAGGAGAGTGAAGCTCTGAAAACCCTGATATAAACTATTTAAAATGAAATATATGTTCCAACTAAAAGCCCCCAACATTCTATTTATACCCCAAAATAAACCCCCAATAAAATCAAGCCAAAACACCCAAAACAAGTCAATTTTAGTTAATATCTGATGGAACCGGTTGACCGCATGTTGGAAATTTGCCTTGGGTTGCTGATAACCTCCTTTTCCACCCCGATCCAATTTTGATGCGTCATATAGAAACAACCATAACTCCCTCATACGAAATCGAAATGACGCGTGATCAGAACTAACGCAAAAGTAATTCAACTCTCTGCATGATTCTGTTTTAAAACCCTCCAAATTATGCAGTATAAAATTACCAAAATTCCACTGAAGTTTCCTTTTGTGACTAAATAATCCCGAAACGCATCCAGCTTCACACTATGCTTCTATTATACCTACAAAAGCTCAAATACACCTCATAAAACATCCATACATATAGAGCAAAGGTTATTCAATACATGAGCTTAAAAATGGGAATTAATGGACACGAGAATACTATAATGTGCAAGAATAAAGGGTATTAAATGCAATATTCACGACTAATCACTGTGTTGTCATATAATCTGTCCTCGCTGGCAGAAAATGGAATATTTTAGTCAATCGATCCATGATGAACCATATGGAATTATGAGCTCGTTGAGAAGCAGGTAACCTAATGATAAAATCTATAGAAATGCTCTCCTATTTCCAAACAGGAATCTTTAGCAGCTCTAAAAGTCCGATTAGCTTCTAGTAGTCCACTTTCACGATTTGACATGTGGCGTACTTATAAACAAATTCAATAATATCCCTTTTTATCCTGCTCCACCAATATTATCGATGCATATCCTGGTACATATTATCCCCTCCAAGATGCACTGTAAAGCGTAAACCATGTGATTATGTTATTACTGCATGATGCAACTCTTTACCTTCAGGAACAACGAGTCAACCATTAAAGCGCATACCTCTATCTGATCCCACATTATAAGATTCAGTTCCTTCACCCAAAAGATGACATAATTTCTCCCGATATAACGTGTCAACTACTTGAGCCTTGACAACTCTAGTAATAATCTAGGAAGTGATGGTCATAGTAAACATAAAGGATCTAACAACTGAATTATGTTGTCCCAGCTCTTTCCATTTTACCTTCCACACCTCAGCTACATCTTCAACCGACCTCCTACTCAACACATCTGCTACTACGTTAGCCTTCCCCAGATGGTACTGTATCTCAAACTAATAGTCTTTCATAAATTCAAGCCATCGACTTGTCACATATTTAGATCTTTCTATGTGAACGTATACTGCAATGACTTACATAAGATGATGTCTTTATATCTGTAATGCAAACACAACTGCTACTAACTCCAAGTTATGGGTAGGATAATTCTTCTTATGAGGCTTAAGCTTACGAGAAGCATACGCTATCGCCTTTTCCTCTTGTTGAAGTACACCCATAAGTCCTTGTAAGGGCACATTGATAAATACAAGATATTCTACCCATGGACTGGGCAATGCAAGTGCGGGTACCAAAGTTAATTTATCTTTTATTTAGTCAAAGCTAGCTGACAAGAGTCATCCCATCCAAATGATACCCCTATACGTGTCAGATTTTCTAATGGACCCACAATCTTCGAAAATTCTCGAATAAATTGACAGTAATAACAGGCTAATCCCAAGAAACTATAAAATATCAATCAGTATCGTGGGTTGTCCCCACTACCTCACTATAAATACCTTACTCAAATCCACTGCTATTCCCTTATCAGTGACAATGTGACCCAAGAATTCTACCTCTCGAAGCTAAAACCCACATTTCTCGAACTCTGCATATAATTGGTTTTCATGCAGTGTCTGCGGAATCATATGCAAACGCTTTGCATGATCCTCCTCAGTCTAAGAATAAATAAAAATATCATCAACGAAGACAATGAAAAATTATTACAAAAATTCCCTGAATACTTGGTTCATCAAGTCCATAAAAACTGTTGAAGCATTGGTTAGTCCGAAAGGCATCACCCTAAACTCATAAGACCCATATCGCGACGTAAATGCCATCTTAAGAATATCTTGTTCCCTGATGCACAATTAATGATATTCGGATCTTAAATCGATCTTAGAAAAGTAGGTGGCTACCCTGAGTTGATTAAATAAATCGTCGATACATGGTAACGGATATTTATTTTGTATCATGACCTTATTCAACTCCCTGTAGACGATACACGACCGAAGAGATATATCCTTCTTATTTACAAATAAAATGGGAGCACCCCAAGGAGAGGTACTCATACGAATGAAACCTTGACCCAAAAACTATTCAATCTGATTTTTAAGCTCTCTCATCTCAATTGGATCCATACAGTATGATGCACGAGTTATCAGTTGAGTCCCCGGTGCTAAGTCAATAACAAAATCAATTTCTCAACTAAGCGGTAACCTAGGAATTTCCTTGAATACATCAGTGAATTCACAGACTACTGGTATCGAATCGAGGGATATTATAACTCCTGTAGATCTTTCATCCTCTATATAATATAAATGAGTGGACGATTATCCCTCAGGGTGAGGCATTGCCACTAGAAACATCTCTTGCCCCAGAATAACAAAAATAATACTCATAGTGAAATAATCAAGCATGGATCTATATGATATTAACCAGTCCATGCTAATGATAGTGTCGTACTCTGACATGTCTAACACAAGTATATCAACAGGTAAGATCAATTGCTCGATCTCTACGCATACATTCCGATAGTTAAAATAAATAAATGACCAACTACCCAAAGGCGAGTCTACACAAGTAATGGTACTATCGCTCATATCTAAAAAGCCCTGTGGTCCAAACAAATCTAGTATTAATAAATGAATGTGACGCCTCAGTGCCAAATAAAATATGCCCCGTAGTCTCATGAATACGAAATATACCCTCAACTGCGGGTGGTGCGAATGGGACTTCGACCTAATGAACATTATACATGCGCCTACACTGAAGTTTTTCCTGCTATTGTGGTGCTGTTGGAATGGTAGGTAAAGCTGGAACTATTACAGGCGCTGGGAGGGTTGCTAGAAAAATAGGCCTTTACGGTTCTGAATGAACACTCTTATCAGGGAAATCCTGACGACTGTGGCCACACTTGACATAAATAAAGCACTTACCATAGAATTGGCCTCCTTTATGGCCCTTTCAACCTCGGCTCTGTTAGCCTTTAGCACCATTCCCTTGGCCCCGATATCCATTTCTAAAGCCATACTGCCCAGGTCTAAATCCTCAAGAATAAAGTCGATTAGCGTAATCCCCTGGCTGAGAATTCTGCTCATCCCGCTTTGTTAATTTTAAGAAATCCCATTGGTGTTACTACGCCAAGTCTTGCTCGACTGGCTATATTCACTACTTTTGTTATTCCCCTTCACGTGCAGATGATGATCAACACAATGCAATAGGGTATCATTGACCACATTTCAGTAAGTCCCCAATGCTGGATTATCCAATAAATGTTGTCGGATTCTCCAAGTCAACCCCTCTACAAAATGCTCTGCTTTCTTAGCCTTTGTATTAAAATCACCAGCCATAAAGTTGGCCAAGTGCGTGAATTCCTCTTAGTATTTTGCCACGTTTTTCCATTCCTAGGAAATGTCAAGAAATTTTTGCCTCATTTCAGTTTGAATAGCGGGAGGAAAATACTTACAGTCAAATCGCGCCCAGAACTCCTAGATAGCCATGGCATCTCGCTCCTATATAGTGGTAACTGTTTCCCACCATTATAGTGTTACTCCTATTAGCTTGAAGGTAGCTAGTATATGATTCTATGTATCAGTACATTCGAACATACATAAATGCCTTTGGATATCTTTCTTCCATTGGCAAACGGATACAACATCATAATTCCCCAGAAACTCCAGAGGGTAGCCTTTTATAAAGGCATCACGTACTCTCTCCCACGCACTTGGGAATTAATGTCCTTGGCCAGATGCCACCCCATGTTGCTGAAGTAGTGCCTGAGGTGCCTGCTGAACATGATCATTTATTGTTGCATTAATTCTTGGGCAACGATGGCGACAATGTCTGCAGCTATAAGGTTTCCATGTGCTTTAGCCTGCTGCGGCCCTGGTTGTGCTGCCCCAACGCTAGGTGCATGTCTGAGAGGCATCTGAAAAGATAGAGAATTTCATAAATCTACTACTTGTTTTTATCACTAAAGCTGAAGAGGTAAATTTGTAATATGCACATAACAATCCTAGTAATAAGGCTCTAAAACAAAGAACGCAACGTCGGAACGTAATAAGTTCACACAGACCCTAAATGCACTAGAACCGGATGCTCTGATATCATTCGTGACACCCCACTAATAAAAATATTATGTGCTCAGTCTACTATTCAATTAAACAAGATTCATAATGAAATTACCCTTCGTGTTTGTCTCAATTTTGAGACTTTATTCATTTTACAACATTTTTAGTGTTCCCTATAAATTTATTCATTTTAATCAATCTGATACTTGTATTTTTAAATTTATTTGAATTTTTTTTTTTGGAATCTATTATCTATTTTTTAATATTTATTTATTTTAAAATATATTGATTTCTTTTTAATTCTGTTTGTTTGCTTATGTTTAAACATTTTGTATGATAAACAAAACCTAATTTGTTTATTATAATCATTTAAATGAAAATTAAAATGACTGAGATTTATTATTTGTTTTGGCGGTGATTTGGCATTGGTTTTAGTGCTCAAGGTTTTCACCTTTTTTGGTCTTCTCGAGACCTGATTTGGCGTGTCTGTTACGCTCCCCGACTCATTGTGGTTTCTCTTTTTGCCCCTTTTGTGGCAGTGGTGTTTTACACATGGGTCCTTTGGTGGTTGATTTATTGTTATGTCCTCAGTCGCCCTGTTTATAACCGCTCTTGCCCTCTCGAGGTTCATTTATTATTTACGGACCTATGCCACTTTGGTTGGCATACTTTAGGCTTGCGATGTGTGTTCTCATTTCTTAGGGTTTGTGCTTTTTAAAAACTCAACCAATATTTTCTCTCCTTTCTCCCTCTTTTATATTCTTCAAGTTTTTAGATTTTTTCTCTCTTGTGATCTTTATAGTCTCAACACCTCATATGTTTGAGAGTGCGTTTTGAGTGTTTGATCTTGGTTCATTTTCAACAACCAAGTTTTGGTGTGGTTCTATGTTGGGGGTTTCTTTTACTTTTCGGCTTGAAGTTGAATGATGGTGGTGGCCGTGTTTGAATAAGGTTAGTGCCGATTCAAATCTTGGGCTTACGCTGTTGGGTGGCTTTGCTTCTTGGATCAATTGTCCGAGCTAGGCGAGTTCATTCCCTTCTAATTCTAAACGGTTATGCCATAGCTCTTGTTTGAGCTTTTTATGTGAGTTTCCCTTTTCTCCATATATATATATATATATATATATATATATATATATATATATATATATATATATATATATATACAGAGAGAGAGAGAGAGAGAGAGAGAGAGATTTATTTACATTTATTTTGTTTATCTTTTTTGTTCTACTCCTCTGATCTGTGTGCATTTTAGTTTAACTATGTGTGCGCGTAGATTGGTCCTGTTTTGTGTGTGGATTGGCTTAGATCTGGTGTGAGTTTCTTTGTTGTGGGTTAACTCCGTTTATAACTCGATTCAACTCGTGTGTGTGTGAGTTAACTCATATTGAACTCAATGTTTAAACTAAGCCTTAACTCAGTCTATAACTCACATAGTTAACTCACTAGTTTAACTCGCCTATTTAACTCAACGTGTATAACTCAGTTTAAACTCGGTGTAAGACTTATCTTGGACATGAACTTGGATTATACTTGGAGTTAACTGAAATTTGGATTAGGCTATTTTAAACTCGTGTAAGTGTGTTTAAAATCAGTGTGTAAATCAGCGTGTGGGTTATTCGGCCTGAAAGATATCTCGTGTGGGCTTTCTGATTTTTAAAACTGATTAAGACTTATTTATTTTATTTTAAAATCGAATTACTTTGGGCGTGTGTTTTGGCTCGTGCAAAAACCAATTTTGAGAGAGTGTATTTGAATCTACTCTTACCTTTCACTTAGTCACTGATTGGTAATTTTTGTTATTAATAAAAGTAGACTTAAACTAGCGTGTGTTTAGTCTCTTTTTATAAGCAAAATAAATTTTATGTTTTTAGAAAAATAAACCTCTTATTATTTTATGCGTTGCACAACTTCCCGAGGTCTCAGGTTTGAGTGTGTAGTTGTGCGTGTGTAGTGAGTGAGTGATAGCCTCTATTACTTGGGTATTATTGGGTTGACTGATCTTTAATCAAGTTGGGTTGTTTTAGACTAGGCTGGTTATACGGGTGTGTATTTGCTTAGTTTAATTCATTGTGAACTTGGGGACTATAATCTGTAACCTGTAATTGGTAATAGTGAACTTGGGTGTGTGAGTTGTCTTGGGACTAGGGACACGGGGTTTTCCACCACTGTGGTTTCCTTGAGAACAAATAATGTGTCACTATCTACTTTTTCTCATCCCATTCTAATTATCTTTATTTCAGCATCATCATCATCATCATCATAAATCTGTATTTATTTGTGTGCGTGCGTACAACGGTTTCAATTAAGTTTTAAAATTAAATTTAAAAGGGTTAGAGTTTTATTTATTAACTAAAACACGTTAGGGTGTTTAGGTTTTTTACAAGAGGTATCAGAGCTTCAAGACTTGCTTTTTAAAAGCTTTATTCCGCAAATATCCTAAACTCTTTTGTTTTTAAAATATACAATTTTTTGTTATGGGTGACTATAATGGGTTTTTCGTACGTCCTCCCATGTTTGATGGTGACAACTTCGCTTACTGGAAAGTAAGAATGGTTGTACACCTCCAACATTTGGGAGATTAGGTATGGGATAAGGTTGAAATTGGTTTTTCTGCTCCTACTAGACCTAGTGATGATGATGCTGAAATTTTTGTTCGAAAACCCCTTGTAAATTGGTCCAAAGAGGGAAATCTTTGCTCAAAGTATAATAATAAAGGTAAAGATGTTATTTTCCACGCGATGGGTGCAACTGAATTTAAAATAATTTTAGCTTGCAGTGCATCTAAAGAGGTTTGGGACATGTTAATGGCTACCCATAAAGGAGACTTTAGAGTTAAAAGGGTTAAGTCCCAAATGCTAGTTAGACTTTATGATTCTCTCTACATAAAAGATAGTGATAAATTTGCTGACTTTTATTTAAAATTGCAAGATGTTTTAAATCAATCACATGTTAATGGCGTCATTTATGGCAACTTTGAAATATGTGATAAAATCCTTAGGTCTCCTCCTAAGAGCTTTGATTTAATTGCCCACTATAGCTGATAATTTGGATAGCTATACACCTCATCTCTTGTGTAGCAAACTTAAAACTTATGAATATCAAAATACTTTATGAGATGAGCAAAGAGGCAAAGCACCTGCACACACCGAAAATCAAAATGTTCATAGTTTAGAACTACTGAAAATAGTTTGGCTTTTGTATCCTCCCTGTCCAATTTAACTGAATCTGAAATCTACTTAGATTATTTGGATATGAAATTTCTCTCTTGACTTAACACTATAAGAAATTTGTGAAGTTTAGGAATAAATTTGCATCAAAACAAGGGCAACCTAGTTATTCCATTAGACTCCATGAAAGATATTTTGAGAAGAAAGGCTTTGAAAATTTTGGTCCCAAAAAGGATATGAGCCATATTCAGTGCCGTAAGTGCAATGAATATGGTCACTATGCTGATAAGTGATTTTCTAAATCTAAATGGGAACCTTCAAAAAAAGCACATTTGTCTAAAACATGGGATGATAGCTCCGATAGTGAAAATGAAGAAACTTTTGATAATCTTATGGCATTTACTCCTGGATGTATTATCATATCGGAGGACATCTTAGATAATTTATCTAGTCTATCTAATATTTCTGATTTGTGTGATGATGATTGTGATTTAGACTTTGTAAATTTATCTCACATCTTTCCTGCTCAAAATCACCCCACTGTCACGGCTTCTCTTTTTGACATTGGAAATATTTATGCTGATATAGATGAATTTGATATGCCTGCGTTTACTGCAAATGTTGAAGAGTGCATGTGTGATATTTTTAAAAATGACACACTTGATAAAAGCACACACTTAGGTGAGGTTAATTCTAGACTATTAGCTAAAATTGACGCTTTAAATAGTCAAATCAGAATTATGTCTGAAGAATCTGCTTTTCACATAGAAGAAATGGAAAAAGATGTTTTACTTAAAAAGAGGACTGTTATGCTAACTGATTAGAATCACTCTCTCTTGAGACTAAAAACAAGGAAATTTTATTTACATATGATGAATCTCAAATTGAACTTAAGGTTATTTTGAATAAATATGGTGAATGTAAAAATAAACTAGAGATCACCTCAAAAAAGTTAAATAGTTTTTGGAATGCTGGTAATGTAGTCAAAACTATTAATAAAAATATTTTCTATGATCCAACAAATTCTTATTCTGATTTTGTTCCTATAAAAGGGCTTGGATTTGAGGGTGAAGAGTTTAATATAACCAATTTTGTTAATTCAAAAGAACAATTTCCCGAGTCTAATGAAATTAGGTTGTCATACAGACATGTTAAAAATGAGAGCTGTTTTACCTCTTCTAAACGTGTCTTTAAATGCAATTTTTGTCACAAAACTTGACATTTGGAAAAATTATGCTTTAATAAATTAGGATATAATGGACCTAATTTAGGCAAATTTAGACTGAAAATGGAAAGAAATTTCAAACCACTAAGCCTACTTTTCAATGTGTATTTTTCTAAAATTGGGTCATTTAGAACCGTTTTGTTTTAGAAAGGCAAACATATTTAACTCCAGACAGCCCACAAACACGCTATCCCGACCAAACCTGTTTGTAGGAAATTTTTACGTTGTGATTTTTATCATAAAAATGGTCACTTGATTGACTTCTTCTATAAAAAACTGCAAACTCAAAATAGGCCAGCTCGAGTTTACGGTAAAACTGAATTTGTTAAGAAGCCTAATATGTCCAACAAGCAGCCTTATCAAACTATAAGTGGTATTGAGAAAACTAAAGCTGATTGGGTTAAACAAACTTGAATCAAATGACTCACTGAGATGCAATGTGGTTTTATCAGTACTAAATGCTCGTAATAAAAATTCTCAATGGTATTTAGATTCTGGTTGCTTTAGGCATATGATGGGGACAAATCCAAATTTACCACCTTAAAATCTTTTGTTAGTGTTGTTGTAACTTTTGGTGATGGAAAGATGTCCCACATCATAGGCAAAGGGTCGATTGATACGGATGGGCTCCCTAACTTATAGGAAGTTTTACTCGTTGAAGGTTTAAAAGTAAATCTATTAAGTGTTAGTCAATTTTGTGACACCGATCATGCTGTTAATTTCTCCAAATCCGGTTGTAAAATTTTAGACCCAAATGAGAATCTTATTTTGTGTGGTACTAGAACTTTAGACAATTGTTATGTGGTTGAACGTGAACATGAATCTGAAAATTGTTTGTCTTTTAGGATAAGTGATTTAGACTTGTGGCATGAAAGATTAGGACATCTAAATTATGATAGTTTGTCTAAATAAACTAACCAAAATCTTATTCGTGGTGTCCCCAAAATAACTAAAGTTAAACACTCTATTTGTGGTCTATGTCAGATTGGTAAAAATCATAAGGTACCTCATAAGAAAGTGACTGGTATTTTTACTTCTCACCCTTTGGAATTATTACATATGGACTTAATTGGTCCCTCCAGGACAATTAGTTTATGTGGTAATTCTTATATTCTTATTATTGTTGATGATTTCACTAGATTTACTTGGGTTGCTTTTATGAAATAAAAATCAGACACCTTTAATCATTTTTTGAAAATCTTGCTAAAAATTAAAAATGAGAAGGATACTCAAGTCACTCGCATTCGTAGTAATAGGATGGAGAATTTAAAGACACGGGTGTCATTTACTATTGTATTGGGAATGGGTATCAACATGAACTTAGTGCTCCCAAGACACCTCAACAAAATGGTATTGTAGAAAGAAAAAGGCGAACCATTCAAGAAATGGCTCGTGTTTTGATTCATGCTAAGAATTGACCAAAATACCTTTGGGTTGAAGCTACTCAAACAACTTGTCACGTAATTAATTGGGTTCATTTAAGGAAAAATACTAAACAAACACCCTATGAATTATGGTATGGTAGACGACCAAATTTGAAATATTTTTGAGTATTTGGTGGTAAATGTTATGTGTGTAAGGATCGTGAACACTAGTCTAAATTTGATACTAGAGGAGACAAGGCTGTTTTTTTAGGATACTCCTAAAATAGTAGGGCTTATAGTGTTTATAATTTGAAAACTAAGTCTATTATAGAATCCATTAATGTTATGATAAATGATTGTGTTGCCCCTTTGATAGAAAATATCCCGGAATCATTACTCGTTGAAAACATTTCATCAAATAATTTATCAAAACAATCAAGGAATAGTGATTTGGATTCCCTTATATGGAAAGACGTTTATGTTCCAAATTGAGTTAGGAAAAATCATTCTAAAAAGAACATTTTGGGTGATGTTAAAGAACCAATTAAAACTAGAGCTCAAACTTTAAATGCCTTGAAGTCTTATTTTGTTTCTCTAATAGAACCTAAAAATATAAAAGATGCTCTTGTTGATGATTCTTGGCTCCTTTCCATGCAAGAAGAATTAGGTCAATTTAAGATCCATGATGTGTGGTATTTAGTTCCTCGTCCTTCCCATACTAGTGTAATTGGAACTAAGTGGATATTTAAAAATAAATGTGATTAAATCGACAATGTTTTGCGTAATAAAGTTATACTAGTATCCCAAGGGTACTCCCAAATTGATGGGATTGATGTTGATGAGACATTTGCTCCTGTTGCTAGAATAGAGTCTATTAGACTTTTGCTTGCCGTTTCGTGTCATTTGAAATTTAAATTATACCAAATGGACGTAAAATCTGTATTTCTAAATGGGGTTTTAAATGAAGAAGTGTGTGTTGAATAACCTAACGATTTTGTTGATCCTTTTCTTCCCGAATATGTGTTTAGATTGAAGAAATCTCTTTATGGGCGCAAACAAGCCCCTCGTGCATGGTGTGAGCGTCTAACTTATTTTCTTTTAACCCACGGATTTAATCGAGGGGGATTAGACCTAACAATGTTTGTTAAAAGAAATACAACATGTTTGCTTATTTCTCAAATATATGTTGATGACATTGTTTTAGGGTCTACATCTTCTTATGAGGCTGAAATTTCTCATAACATCATAAAATCTGAATTTCAAATGTCTATGATGGGTGTGTTCTAATTTTTCTTGGGTTTACACGTTTCTAAAAAATCGGACTGCATTTTTATATCTCAAACTAAATATGTTACTGAATTGGTTAATTGTTTTAAGGCTAATTAATTCAAAAACTGCTAGGACCCATATGGGTTCCACAACTAAGCCATCTAAAGATTTATCGGGTAAAAAGGTTGAAGTCACACTTTATCGTAGTATGATTAGGAGCCTTCTTTATTTAACGGCCAGTAAACCCGATATAATGCATAGTGTGTGTGTGTGTGTATGCTTGATATCAATTTGAACCCAAAGAATCTCATATGGTTGCGGTTAAGCTCATACTAAAGTATGTTAGTGGTCTTGTAAATTTTAGTGTTATGTACATATTTGATACAAATTTCAAAATAATAGGGTATACGGATGCTGATTGGGCCGGGTGTGTCGATGATAGTAAAAGCACTTTCGGTGGCAGCTTTTACTTAGGACACAACCTAGTCTCTTGGTAGTATAAAAAGTAGAATTATGTGTCTCTTTCCTCCGTCGAAGCTGAGTATATTGCTGCCGGTAGTTGCCGTACTTAGCTTTTGTGGATCAAACAAATGTTAAATGACTATGGTATAATTGAACCTACTGCACTCATTTTATGTGATAATCAAAGTGCCATTAGTATTTCAAAGAATCCCATTTTTCATTAACGTACCAAACATATCAAAATGCGTGAACACTTTATTAGGCAACTTGTTGAGAAAAAAGAAATTTGTATTGAATATCTCAACACTAAAGACCAACTAGCTGATTTATTTACTAAACCTTTGGATAATCATAAATTTGAGACTCTATGAATGTCTATCGGTGTGTTTGCGTTTCCTACATAATTTGATTTTAGTTTCCTCCCTTTAACCATTTGCGACAAACGGTGGGAAAATTTGAGAACCTTCGTGTCTTTTATAGTCTTTAGTATTAATGTTGTTAGTTGAGTTATGTATTTGTTTATGACTCAAAATGTTGTTAGTTGAGTTTTGTATCGTATAGCGCTCAAAATCTTGTTAGTTGAGTTATGTATTTTTGGTCTCAAAGTGTTGTTTGTCTCAAAATTGACCAAAGGGGGAGATTGAAATTTCCCTTCGTGTTTGTCTCAAATTTATAGACTTTATTCATTTTATAGCATTTTTAGTGTAGCCTATAACTTTATTCATTTTATTCAATCTCATATTTGTATTATTATATATATTTTTTAATATATTATCTATTTTTTAATATTTATTTATTTTAAAATATATTGATTTCTTTTTAATTCTGTTTGTTTGTTTATGTTAAACATTTTGTATAATAAATAAAACCTAATTTGTTTATTATAATCGTTTAAACGAAAATTAAAATGGCTGAGATTTATTATTTGTTTTGGTGGTTATTTGGCCGTTGGTTTTGGCGCTCAAAGTCTGCACCTTTGTTGGTCTTCTTGAGACCTGATTTGGCGTGTCTGTCACGCTGCATGTCTCCTTATGGTTTCCCTTTTTGCCCCTTCTGTGGCAGTGGTGTTTTACGCATGGGCCCTTTGGTGGTTGATTTATTGTTATGTCCCCAGTCACCCTTGTTTATTGTCGCTCTTTCCCTCTCAAGGTTCGTTTATTATTTACGGACCTATGCCACCTTGATTGGCATACTTAAGGCTTGCGATGTGTGTTCTCATTTCTTAGGGTTTGTGATTTTTAAAAACTCATCCAACATTTTATTTCCTTCCTCTCTCTTTAATATTCTTTAAGTTTTGAGATTTTTTCTCTCTTGTGATCTTTATAGTCTCAACACCTCATATGTTTGAGAGTGCGTTTTGAGTGTTTGATTTTCTTTTGTTTTCAACAATCAAGTTTAAGTGTGGATCTGTGTTATGGGTATCTTTTACTTTTCGGTTTGAAGTTGAACGGTGGTGGTGGCCGTGTTTGAATAAGGTTAGTGCTGATTCAAATCTTGGGCTTATGCTGTTGGGTGGCTTTGCTGCTTTGATAAACTGTCTGAGCTAGGCGAGTTCGTTCCCTTCTTTTTCTAAACAGTTTTGACATAGCTCTTGTTTGATATTTTTATGTGAATTTCCCTTTTCTCTCTCTCTATACGATATATACATATATATATATATATATATATATATATATATATATATAGATATGTTCGGTTTTATTTTGTTTATCTTTTTTGTTCCACTTCTTTCATCTGTGTGCATTTTAGTTTAATTGTGTGTGCGTGTAGATTGATCCTGTTGTGTGTGTGGTTTGGTTTAGATCTGATGTGAGTTTGTTTGTTATGGATAACTCTGTTTATAACTCAGTTCAACTCGTGTGTGCGTGAGTTAACTCAGATTAAACTCAGTGTTTAAACTAAGCCTTAACTGAGTCTGTAAATCACCTAGTTAACTCACTAGTTTAACTCATCGTGTTTAACTCGGTTTAAACTCAGTGTAAGACTTATCTTGGACATGAACTTGGACTATACTGAAATTCGGATTAGGCTGTTTTAAACTTGTGTAGGTGTGTTAAAAATCAGTGTGTAAATCAGCGTGTGTTTATCACGTGTGGGTTATTTGGCCTGTAAGATATCTCGTGTGGGTTTTCTGATTTTTAAAACTGATTAAGACTTATTTATTTTATTTTATTTTAAAATCAGATTACTTTGGGTGTGTGTTTTGGCTTGTGCAAAAACCAGTTTTGAGAGAGTGTATTTGAATATACTCTTACCTTTCACTTAGTCACTCATTGGTAATTTTTTTTGTTAATAAAAGTAGATTTAAAATAGTGTGTGCTTAGTCTTTTTTTATAAACAAAATAAATTTTTACGTTTTTAGAAAAACAAACCTCTAATTATTTTCTAAGTTTCACAACTTCACGGGGTCTTGGGTTTGAGTGTGTAGTGAGTGAGTGATAGTCATAATTACTTGGGTATTATTGGGTTGACTGATCTTCAGTCAAGTTGGATTATTTTAAACTAGGCTGATTAAACTGGTGTGTAAATGCTTAATTTAATTCGTTGTGAACTTTGGGACTATAATCTGTAACTTGTGATTGGTAATTATGAACTTGGGTGTGAGTTGTCATGTGACTAGGGACATGGGGTTTTCCACCGCGGTGATTTTCTCGAGAACAAATACTGTGTCACTATCTACTTTTCCTCATCCCATTCTGATTATCTTTATTTCATCATCATCATCATAAATCTGTATTTATTTGTGTGCGTGCATACAACGGTTTCAATCAAGTTTTAAAATTAAATTGAAAAGAATTGGAGTTTTATTTATTAACTAAAACACGTTAGGGTGTTTAGGTTTTTACACATAAATGGTGTATTCTTAGCATCGCTGTTTACAAACATTTTGTTCTTAATCACTAAATATCCTAATAAGCCGGATGTCAATTTTAATTAACAGAGAATTATAATAATTAAACAACAAAATAATGAATAACACAACCACCATAATAATAATGACCACAATAAACTGAATAGAATAATAATCGGATAACACATTCAAATCCAAATCTTCATATAAGCCAAGTACAAAATCGAGACAAATCCGTTGGTATAAAGGTAATACTAAAAATCAAATTTAAAATATAGACAATGAGCAAACACGCTTAAATGAAGATAGTGAATCATATGCTAGATGACAATAATGATAAATACGTCTAAGGTCGAGGTCTTATAACATCCACAACACTGCAACATGTCAACTCTGGAATGAATCTCCTAGACCTAATGTATTTGTGGCTAGACACCGAAAAGTTTTTTTAAAAATAGATTTGATTTGAGTGAGAGCCCCGAAGAAGTTTTAAAAAAATTTAACAAGTGTTTAAAATATTGTATTATGAGTAATGTAAATATCCATGTTAGATGTGCGTACTCTCACACGAGCCCTCACCTCTCACTTAATGTGCATACCTAACGTACTCTAATATTCCTTCTTGGTTAAGCTACCTGTTAATCGACTATAGGCCACTCGATTAGTCCTTTTTAATTTATATAAATCTTTTAACCCATCCGGATCTCCCATACGATACGTTAATATTATCTCACTTTCTTAATAATTTATTCTCATTATTTTAACCGCTTAGGTTCACATACTTAAACTACAATTTAAATATTCACAATAACCACTTATACAACAAGTTAGACTATCACAAGTGTAAGTATATGTATAGATTACACTATCTAATATATATATATATATATATATATATATATATATATATATATATATACGAATACAACATCTAAACGATCAAACTCGCGAAGCATGCATACTTTACTATCTAGTCCCTATGTAACTCATATACTAAATTAAGAGCCAAGGCTAGGTGTGACACCTCAACCTATAAAACAATAACACGTAATGGAGGTGAACATAATCCTTAACTCCATAAGGATGACGTATGTACCTAACATATCCAAATGACCGTTAATACACTACCATCTCTTAAGGTAATGATAACGGAAGTGCGATGTTATGGGGAATGAATCCAAATCCTCCCTAATTGGCATACAAAGATATAAGCGGGGCAGTGTATGGTTGTGGTGCAAGGTGGCTCTAGGTGTCACTCATCCTCTAAAACTCTTCACCTCCTTGAAAAACTCTCACACTTTCTCTCTTTTGGTTTCCTCTTACTTTAATTTTTCAATTCCCCATTTTATTAGTCAACGAGTTGGTTATAAAGTAGCTAATCCCGTAACTCTTCATGGGATGGAAATCCAAAGTTCAAAAATTGACTTTTCACTTGTCGGGTCAATCGAATATGACCCGAGACCCTATAATTATGTTCGAATATAGTTTCGAACTATTTCGACCCTTCCGGACACTTCTACGCAGTCGAAATGACTATATGGGTTCAACCTATTATACTTACTTCATAATGCTCATATTAATGCACGGTATATCTCAAGTGTGCATCCCGACTAAGTAATTAATAATTGTCATTTTTCTCGCTTACGACACACTCTAACATATTTTATGATTTATATTACTAATTTTCTCAGTAATAAACTCTTTAATTTATAATATTAAATATTAACTAAAGTGGTACTAATTAATATTTAATTTATTCCAAATAAAATTATTAATTTAAATTTAATCAACCCAATTTAAATACCCATAAAAATACTGGGTATTACAGATTGTTCTTACATTCGACGGATCAACTTATCTGACGAGGTAGATGTTTGGCCCAGAAAGGTAATTAAGGACAAGCTAGTCATTGGCTTCTCCAAAAATGACTTATTAGGGGTGCTTTACCCTCAAGACGACCCATTGATTGTCACCTTCAGGGTACATAAAGCAAGGATTGCAAGAATTCTGGTAGATAATGGTAGTTCAGGCTATGTTATGTTCTATAATTATTTTCACAGCCTCGGGTTACGTGATAGAAAACTAGAACCATATCATTGGCTTTTAATAGGTTTCTCAGATAAAAGGGTCTATCATTTGGGAACAATCAAATTGGAAATATTGATCGACACCTGGCTAGCAAGTAAGATCCACTTTTTATCCTAGATAAGAATGTCCAGTCAGCCTATAATATGTTCCTCGATAGAGTCGGATTAAACAAGTTTGAAGCAGTGTGATCCATAGTTCATCAGTGCCTAAAGTTTTCTTCTTATTATGGTGTCGACATAGTGAAGGGTAACTAAGTGGAGGCTAAAGAATGATACTATACCTCAGTCGACCAGGATGAGTTAATGAAAAACATCGCCACTTACCATATTGACACTTTGTATCCTAGGGAAGAGGCTAATTTGGCCAAAGGACAAGTTATGGAGGCCACATAAACCATAATACTTAATGATGATAAACCATAGAGGACTACCCAGACTGGCTCAACCCTGGTACCATCCCTTAAACAATAATTAATAACATTTCCAAAATAGTAGAAATGTGTGTTTTCCTGGATCCATGAAAACATGTCTGTAATCGATACAAACTTTAAAAGCTATGAGCTTAATATCATTAAAGATGCCAAGCCGGTCAAGCAGAAGCGAAGGATGTTCATCCCCGAGAAGAATGTGTCTATCTAAGAAAAGGTGGATAAATTACAGAAGGCAAATTTTATAAAAGATGTCAAATACCCAGACTGGTTGGCTAATGTAGTCTTGGAAAAAAAGAATAACGATAAATATCGTATGTGTCTAGACTTCCCAACCTTAATAAAGCATACCCAAAATATTATTTTCCTTTGTTGAGGATTGATCAATTAGTAGATGCCATATCAGGTCATGAGCTACTAAGTTTCATGGACACCTACTCTAGCAACAATCAGATCAAAATGAGGCTTGAAGATAAGGAGAGTACATCATTTATCACCAACTAAGGTACTTACTACTACAATGCTATGCCTTTTAGGCTAAAAATGCATGAGCAACATACCAAAGGCTGGTGAACAAAGTCTTTGAGGAATAAATAAAAAAATATGAATGTTTATCTAGATGATATGCTCATCAAGAGTAAGAAAGTTATCGACCATGACAAAGATCTCTGCTAAACATTTGATCGGTTTAAGAAACATGAGATGAAGTTCAATCCGATCAAGTGTGTTTTTCGTGTATAGGAAGTAATGTTCCTCAAATTCATCGTAAATCAGAAAGGAATTGAGGCGAACCTAGATAAGATCAAGGCATTGATTAATATGCAATCTCCCATATGCAAGAAAGATGTACAGATTCTGACTGGAACAATAGTTGCTCTCAACCGATTTGTCTTCGGAGCTACAGATAAGTGTTTACCATTCTTTTAGGTACTAAAAAAACCTTTAAATCGAATAAGGAAGACGAAAAAGCTTTTCAAGAACTAAAGAAATATCTGGAATCACCACCATTGCTTTTTCGACCATTAATGGGAGAAAAATTATATCTATATTTAGTCGTATCAAAATCTATTGTCAGCTCGGTGTTAGTTCGGTTAGAAGATAAAGTATATTACACCAACAAAGCTTTTAAGGGAGCAGAGATCAGGTGTTTACACTTGGAGAAATGAGCCTTTTCACTTATTAAAGCTTTAAGAAGAATATAAACATGTTTCCAGGCACATTCAATAGTGGTTGATACAGACTTACCTCTGCATCAAGTGATTCACAAAAGAAAAGAAAATCAAGGATATTTATGGCATGGGTAGTTGAAGGAGATTATGAAATCCTTTATGAGCCGAGAATCGCATTGAAGGGGTAAGCTTTAGAGGATTTCATTGTTGAGTTCAAATATCAAGAGACAGTTTCTAACTCAAGTTTGCTTGTTGAGAAAACTTCCTTGGAAGAGAGCTCGGTTCCAAAGTAAACTAAGCTGAAGGAAGGGTCTACAATCGACGAACCTGAGACATCAGTTGCACACGAGATAACCCAGCGATATGACGATCATAGCAAGAAGCTATTTAAACAAAGAGTATCATGTGAGGGAATTTTGATGACGGCGGCCTAATTTGGAAATTATATATGGATGGGTCTTCGTGCACTACTGGTAGTGGAGCGGGACTTATTATCAATACCCAGTCGATATAGATGTGTAGTATGCACTTTGTTTCCGATTTCAGGCCTCTAATAATGAGGTAGAGTATGAAGTACTAATAACAGTCTTGGAGTTAGTTAATTATCAACCTGGTGCTCCAAATATATAGGGTCAAGGAAGATCTCATGATCAAGTATTTTTCCAAAATCGTTGAAGTCATATCCAATATACCAGTAATCAAGGTGATTCGAATACTAAGGATGGATAATTCCCGTGCAGATACACTTACTTGGCTAGCCTCGGTTACCAGGACAAAGCTCAAAAGATTCATTTCAGTATAAATCCTTGCATATAAAAGCATAGATGTGGAAATTGTCAATTTAATCTCCTTGGAATTAGGACCTTTGTGGATGGATCCTATTAAAAATTACATTGATAAGGGTATACTGCATGCTGACCCAAAAGAAGTAAGAAAGTTAAGATATAATGTAACAAGTTATGTGCTAGTGTAAGGAATTTTATACGAAGGAGGCTACACTATTTCTCTACTTCGATGCATAAACCCAACCGAGGTGCCAAAATTAATCAAGGAAGTGCATGAAAGTTCGTGTGGAGCTCATTCATCAGGTCGATCACTAGTGAGAAGAATAGCTATGCAAGGATACTACTGGTCGACCATGAAATCAAACTGTATCTCCTTTGCTACGAAATGTGATAAGTGTCAAAAGTTCATCGCAATCCATAAAAGACTCGGCGCTACCTTAACTCCAATTACTTCTCCATGGCCTTTTGATATATGGGGAATTGATTTGGTCATCCCAGTACCGAGGACAAAATAAAGGTACAAATACTTGGTGGTTATTATGGACTACTTCAA
The DNA here is from genome assembly GCA_949130495.1 of Sambucus nigra. Classification (NCBI taxonomy): domain Eukaryota; kingdom Viridiplantae; phylum Streptophyta; class Magnoliopsida; order Dipsacales; family Adoxaceae; genus Sambucus; species Sambucus nigra. Next base: position 81,959,419 of record OX422214.1, on the reverse strand, counting down.
AAACTAGGTAAAAGCTGAACTATTAGTCGACATGCCCTATGAAAAACTCTTCCAATTTATTTGGAAGTACATCATATGCAGATATAGGGTGCCATATGGCATATGCATTCATTACTGATCATGGCATCTAATTTGATAATCAGGAGTTTGAGGATTATTGTATTAAGTCCAAGATTCAGAAACTTCACCTGCGCTATGACATCTCCAGTGTAATGGCCAAACGTAGGTAACTAACAAAACATTACTTGATGGACTGAAAAAGAGACTTGATGATGCAAAAGGAAACTGGATCAATGAGCTTCACAGTATTTTCTGGGCATATAGAACCACGTCGAGAACAACTACTGGAAAAACCCTTTACATGCTTACTTTTGGGACTGGAGTAATTGTTCTAGTAGAAGTGGGTTTACCAATTTATAGAGTGCTAAACTTTAATTACCCAAAAAGTGATCTCATGAGAAGGTTGGATCTGGATTTGATTGAAGAAGTAAGGGAGGATACTGCACTTCGAGTGGCTGCTTATCAACGACGAACTGCTCGATTTTATAACAGGAGAGTAAAGTTGACTAACTTGAAAGAAGGGGATTATTTTCTTAAGAAAGTAATCTAGAAAGAGAATAAATTGAAAGAAAAATGGTATGGTCCTTGCTGTATCTCGGCCGCCGTCGGTCTAGGAACTTATCGTATAGAACTTATCGTCGGTCTAGGAACATAATTACCCAAATATTTTATAATCAGACGTATTAGTATATTGTCGGTAGGAATACAACTAGCATCAATATTAAAAGGAGGATTTGGGTAGTCAAGAACACCAGGATCATACTAATGCCATAAAGTATACTTTTTGAAAACCTTCAGAATTGTCAGAGCATATAGCCAACCCCATTTATAACCTTGATTCCTATCTTACCCCAATTTATCTTTCAGGTGGGTAAGGATTCGTCATACCCATTCATCTAAACTGTTCTGGGCTATTTGTAAAATTGAAAGGTTAGCCAGTCAACCGTGTCAGATAGTTTCTTAACGGTATCAGGTTGATTTTTTTATCAAGGTTGCCTGGTCAGCTAGCATCTTATTGGTCCTCTCTTCATCTTAAGTGGGCGGAGCAACCCTTATTTGTTTGGACGACTGATCGGATTTGCTTTTCTTCAGGCTTTCCAATTCCTTAATTAGTTGAGCATTTTCTATTTCCAAAAATGATGCTCCTTCAGTTGGGATGAATTCTGAAGACCTTTTCAACAACTCTAATTAACTCCTAAGAGAGTTATTTTCTTGCTCTAGTAGGTTGGCCACTTTTCGAGCACTCTCTACCTCTCGATTTAGCAGAAACTCTTTCTTCCCGAAAGTCGAAGAAATATCTTGGAGTTTTTTTTATCAAATCCATAGCTAACACTCAGTGAATTATATTTAGCTTTATAATCAGAATGAAGCAGATTCAGAGAAAGGTTATAATCATCCTACAACTGTTCAATCATTTTATAGTAAATTGCATTGTTGGCCCACTTCTCGATCAAAAGGACCATGTAGATGAATGTAGGCCTCCATGAATTGGTTTGAAGCTTCAATGTCGAGCAACTCCTCTAACTCAACCTAAATGAAACCTTCATGCCCGACTCTAAAAATCCTAACACTTCTTTTGAGCAAATCACTCTCAACAAACACTATTACAGTCTTCTTGGAGTTAAATTGAAAAATAAGAACATAAGAACAACAGTCTAACAAAATGGCATGCAAATATTATTAAAGACAAAGTCGATAATTCGACCAATGAAAAATTTATTTACCATTACGAAAAATTCTTATAGGATCGTATAATTATAACCAAAGCAAAAAGAAGAATAACTAAAAAGAAGAATAATCCACTAGCCTAAAAGAGTTACACCTTCTCTTTATCCTTAGCCGCTTATTCGGGAGGGGGGACCCGAGCTTCAATAATGGATACCATTGAAGATTCCCCTGTTCCCTATTTGTCATACACATCTTCATCTATGATGGGTGTAGTGACACGATCATGTTGCAGGAATAAGTTCGAATTTGTCATTGTGCTGACCTCCTTTAAGGCACTTGTCCAACTATCCTTAAAAGAAACATTCTTCATGTATTATATCTGGATAGCAGCGGTAGAAAATGCCTTATCCTGTACTCTATTTAAGGCATCCTCATTCTTCTTCCTGATTTAAACATTATGTTCCCAAAACCTCTTCTTATTAGCAGTAGATTCTATAGTCGAGTTAACAGTAACTTGTTCAGCTGCCTTCACCTTCTCCTCGACCTGATTTAGGATGTCCTTCCACTTTTTTTTACCCCTCTCATGGGTGTTATTGGTGGTGTTAAGGGACTCCTTTAAGCCTTGGAAGGCTTCCTCCATGTCAATTGAGGATGACCTCAGCTTTTCATCCCTTATCAACAACTAGTCATAGTCGATAAAAAACTACAAACAGTACAATAACAGAGCAACTATCAAACATTATTAAGGAAAATAAAAATTACTAAAGGCAAGTATATGATTAACAGTCACCAGAGTAAGGTTTTGATTGGCCTTTTTTAGTAGTCTAACCCTAGACATGGGAGTAGTTACCAACCTCTCTATATGTAAACCTCTCGAATGAATCAAACCTTTGGCTAAACCAGGGTTCACTACTACAGAGGCAGATTCAGTAGTATCCCGATCAGTTTGGGTTTTCTGTGCTAACTTCTGTTAAGGAGCAGGGCCTCTTTTCAATCTCTTAAATTGAGATTCAGTATTCTTGAGTTCCTTAGTAGTCATAACTACTGGCTTTTTTGAACCACCTTCACCAGTAGTGGATTTCTTGGATGAGGGGGACAATGGTCCAGACATCAGGTTGGGGATCCTTCTCTTTCCCATCTATTCTGTAAATGAAGTTGGGATGGTGGTAATGTCAAGTGAGTCAAAGGAAGGCTACATTCCTCTTAGTGAAAGCTCTCTTTATGCCAAAGGGCATCTAGAAAATGCAGTTGAGGAAGTTAAAACGTGTTCTTCTTTAAGGTTGATGGGGGCTTATCGTATGTTTTTTATATATCGGTCAATAAAGGATGAGATTAAACTCTGTTATTCTAGCAGAACTGATGCCGACCTAAGATGCTCTTCTCCTAGTCTCTGATGTATCGACCAAATAAATTTAAATTTATCAAAATTGATCTTGAGTCCTAAGGATACATCTTTTTCCCTTCCTCTACAGACAAACCAAGTACAAATCATTAGTCAGCATACTATCAAATAGTTAACAAGCATAAAAGAAAAGCGATTCAAAATAATTGTCGACCTATGCCACTCCCTTCTCTTAGTCACCTGGGACCAATATATATAACCCCTTTAGGAAGGGGGGAATATTGTCAGTTCTTGACCACGACTCCATAATCCTAATAATCTTTATTGGAATTAGGGTTGACTATTAAAGCTCGTTATCTTGTCTTGTCTTCAAATAGTAGGTATTGTCTCTAGTGGTTCCTCACTAATAACAGCACATTAACTCTGTAATTACTATGTGGGTTATATGAAGTTCATTTGAGTGATTAACCCCATTCATAACTTGCTAAGTGTTGCGACCTGATAAGCACCCAAAAGTGTCTATTTTATACCCCGAATAGATGCATTTTAGTCGCTCGTTTTTAATAAAAATGACCTTATGTTAGTATTTATTTATTTTTCAGGTCAATACGCAGTTGCGGTACAAATAATGGTAAATCAGTACAATTGCGACTCAATAGCGGTCAAAAGCGTGCATCGAAGAAATCAAAGGAGATCGCGAAGTCTGGAGTCCAATTTGAGCATGCCGATGATGTGTTCCGAATACCCCGAACCAATCCCGTAATCCTAACCCGATCCTACACCGAGCCCAGATCATTCCCCGAGCCCGGTGTGTGTTGAGTTTGTACCTTTATTATTTTTCTAATTTTTATTTTTAGTCGTTTTATTTTTAGGATTTATTTTAGAGTTATTTAGAATTTTCTAGGATTTATTTTCTAATTTTTTATTTCTTTATTTTGATTTTGATTTTTATTAGTTTTTCATTTTTAATCTTTATTTTATTTTATTAGGATTAGTTTAAGTGTTTATTTTTATTAGATTTTACAATTTTTTTAGGATTTTAGTTTTGATTATGAGATTTTTACTTTTATTTCTTTTGTTTTATTATTTGAATTTTTTTAGGTTAGGATTTTAATTTATTTTTTTTAGTTGATTTTAATTTTTTAGTTAGTAGTTTTATTTTTAGTTAGTTAGTTAGGTTATTTTATTTTAGGGTTACAAATTAAACATGCACCAAATAACCCCAAAACTTAAATACTCACACCTAACTAACCTACACCCTAACCTACACCCTAACCTACACCTAAAACTAACCTTACCCACACTCTTCTAGCCTACACCCTCATCCACACTAACACACCCTAACTCATCTTCTTCAACCTCCCATCCCTCTCTCTCTCACCTCCATAACCACACATCCTCTAAAACCCACCTTAACCCATCAACAAATCCATCCAACCAAACCCCTTCCCTATCCCTTGCCGGAGCTAACCTCGCCGAACCCAGTCCCTCCGGCCCCGGACCCCCTTACCCTCTCCGGCGACCTCTCACCCCTCCATCTCCGGTGGCGAAGCCGCCCAGCCAAAAAAAGACACCTACCCGCGGCCGGACCCTTCAAACCCGAGCCCCGAACCACATGCTCGCGAACCCGATCCACAACCCGTGTCCCCTTAAACCCGAGACCCAGATCGGAACCATTAAGCTCTCCAACCCGAAATTCCAATCACTTCCATCTCATCTTTATCCCTTCAACCAAAATCCCAACAATATCGGAGTAAATCCCAAGCCAAGAAAATCCCATAAAAATCTATCCACCTAAATGAATTCGTGGACTTTTGAAAAGAAGGAGGGGCACCTCATTTATAAAAAAGACTCTCGTAGCAACAAAGAAGAACACAGATACAGAGAGATAGAAAAAAAGAGGGTAGAAAAATAGTTAGAAAAAAGAAAAAAAAATATAGTTTCAGGTTTAGAAAAATTTGTAGGTTCATTTTTTTACTTTTAGTTTTGTAATCCAGTCAGATTTTGGGACAAGTTTGGGACGCGTGTTCATGCACACAGTTGACACAAGAAATTATTGCGTATCATATTTCTTCCTCTTTCTCTTTAGTTTTTTGTTTGTTAATTGTGCTTGTGCTAAAATTTTAATCATGTCTGGCTAAACACCCCATTCAAGGGGTGGGATGTAACACGTATGTTGAATTTTTTTATTTGAATAATGATTCGTTGATGTGTTCTAGGCTAATTAAATTGGGAAAAATCATACATTAATTTATGTAACGAGAGTTAATAAATTAATGGTAAAAATTAATATTTGATTTTTGAATTTCACTTAGAGATAAGTATTATTCTTAAATTTAAATATTAATTTTGTGTATGTAATTCAAAGATTCGTACAAATTTTAATAAATTGATCTTAGCGGATATTTTATTGAAACGAGTGTGAATCTTATTTTTTTATGTTGCGACTATTCCTGATTTAATTGTTGAAAAAGATAAAATTGAATTTAGGATTGTAACGAGAGTTAAATTTTAAATTCAATATTATTTTGAACTATTCAATTGAATAATTAGGATTTTAAATTAATTTGACTACGCAGTGTAATCCCACCTCTGGTTTCTTCTCATAAATTCTCAATTAGATTACTTTCTGATTTTTCATAATCATTTTAGTTGCATAAATTGTCTTTTTCTCCCTTAAAAATTGTTTTTTAAAAAAAAACATTAAAGAAAAATTTTAAAAACACAAAAAGATTTTTAATAAAAATTGGAATTGCAAGTTTTCACGATTACAGTTTCAACACTAGAAATTGGATTGATACCCGAATTTCCCACAATACTGAATTTTTAACAAGTTTTGTAGGTAATTCTAAGAATTTTAATACTCGAAGTTTGAGCGCAGCCACATTCCAAATCCATATCACAAGGAATACAAATTAAGAGTTATGAGGACCTACCGTAGTTGGGACCACATCAAAATGTTGGGGGAATTCAAGAGACAATTGGTTGGGTGGGAAAGTTATCCCACACTCTACAATAAACATTGTGGGAATATAATGCCCATCATCTAAAGTAAGAACATCTAATGGTTCATTCATACCTCCGGATTTATCCAATTTGGGATTTTCCCTCCTTTTTCTAACTTTTCTAAAGCTCCCACGTCAACAATATACACCATTTTTTAGAAAGTAACAAATAATAAGAAAGGAAGAAGAAATGAATCTTATAGGTTCTATAAATAGCAGAAAGCCCTTAAGAACTACAAATAAAGCTTAAAGGCACTAAGAAGTGGTTTGAGGGTCTAAGGTAAAGAAAAATGGGGGTAGAGCTTCGTCCTTTTATAGGTATAGTAGATTCACCTCGAAGCTTGAGAATGGAAGTAATTAAATGAGCCAACAATTGAACTCTCGATGGCTGCACGAATTCGGAAGGGGCAGAAAGACCGGGTTACCCTTTAGCAGTTCGCTATTTTTTAAACTATTTACAAAAATGCAACTGCACTCGTACGCCAGTGAAAAGTTACAAGTTCTGAAGGTCGACTGTCGACTGTGACACCCCGACTAATTAAATACCGGGTAGCTACTCTTTTATTAAATTAATACAAAATGCCAAGTTGGTTCAGTTAACAGCATCACTATCGAGAACATTTTAATGATTACTAACCACCTAGTATTTAAAAAGTGAGTTGTCAAATTTTAAGTTAACTCTGATTAACATGCAATAAGAGGATAATGATAGAATAACAACATTCACCATAACGAAATAATAAAATAACCACCAACATAAAAATAAGTCCGGAGGAAAATTCCTCACAACAATCCCACAACTGAACTAAATAAAACACAATATCCTGAATTAATTACATGCCAAAAGTCTGAAAATCTGAAATAGGAAATGTTTCTAATAGAAATGGGCGACATGCCCTACAACTGATGAAAGCTGAATATAGAGTCAAGATAAATGAAGCGTCTACTAGCAAAGTCCTGTAACTTCCACAAACATCTACAGCTCTCACCAGAATGAAAATCCTATGTATGGTGTCCTTGTGGCTGGGCACCTAAAATGGTTTTTACAAAAATAGATTTGAAAGCAAACGGGTCAGAGCACGAAAGTGGAGAGTATTTTAAAATAGCAAGTGCTTTAATAACATTAAAACAACGAATGCAAAATACATGTTAGGACGTGCACTCACATGAAATACTCACCTCTCGACTAATTTGTGCACTCCTAACGTACCGTACCCATCTAAGTAACATATAAATATAACTAAACCGTAATAAGTGCTACCCCTTACTACTCGATTCTCATTATGCATTCTAGCGTTACCAACTAAATGGAGAGCTTTACTTAAACTCGGATTCTCGATTATTAGCAATACAATTCATTACAGGTTACCCCTTTATAGTTACTCAAAGCGTTTCCGTATTTATACTCACAATACTAACATGAAAGTTCTCATTAGTTTAAGTGTATATTAGCCACGCCATAAATATACAATACAAGCACCCGAGACTAAGCTGCGGTGCACACATACTCTGCTATCCATCCCGGTACATCACGTATATAAGGATCACGCATTCCGAATCTCTCAGGAATCGTTCTCAGATAATAGCAAATCACAAACAATGGAGGCGAACACAGTCACATCACATGGGTCACGCACATACCTACGCTCCCACGATCAGCAGACTTATTAACATCCCAATAAGTCCTTCTTTGACCTATGTTTTCGAGGTACCAATCTAAATCCGGGCAACACAAGGATTAGAGGGCCCTAAGCGAACGTAAACCTCCCGTGATAGCAAGTATGGTAGGTATGTCATACACATCAAATCATATATACTAAGCATGCACACATCTTAGCTATTACCATATTTATTTGTGGTACACTTCTTATTCTCGTACCGACTTATAATGTTACACGATTTATAAGTTCCCGATTAATTTAATTATTTAAGCCGTTAATAATTCTCGCATCGTAATAGTCACTCACGTCCTATTCCACAATTTCCATTCAATTCGAATTGAACTTCTATGTTTTACTCCTCAATATATCCCAATTATCCCAACTATATCAATTTATCATCAAGGGAATGTTATCTCTAAAATTAAACAAGGTTATGGGACACGCGAAATCAAAACAGGCCAAAAAGCCTAAACTGTCAGCTCGTTAGAAGTCTCGTTCGAACGAACTGGGCATCTAACGAGATCTCGTTCGAACGAAAGACATCGAACGAACATCCCTCTCGTTAGAAGGCAAACTGTCAACTCGTTAGAAGCTCGTTCGAACGACCTGGGCAGGTCTTCTAACGAGAGGCCAGTTTCGAGCCCAGATTTTCCCTTTTTCATTTTTCCATCTTTTCTTCACATCTAATCCCACATAAAAATCGTCCCAACATTATTTTAAGGTTTCTAATCCATACCAAACAATCGTAGGTCATAATTAAACAATTATATAGGGCCAAATCTTCCTAAACATCATCAAATCATTAATTCCCCTCATTTATCCCCAAATCCCATGAATATGAACCCTAAAATTTTAAAGTCACCAATGGGTATAATTAAATCCGTTTTTATTTCATACCAGGTATATTATCATCAGAATAATCACCTAAATACAATTCTACATGCAATTCCTCATCAAAAAGTAAGTTCCAATTCCAATCTAAATGGGTTTTTATCAATCTCCCAACAACAATGAAATTTCATAAATGTCTAAGCATGGAGAAAACATTCAATGCTATTAACGAAATTTAAACCACTTGCCTTATGTCTTTCTCTGATTTTGCTGTTGAATTGATGAATTATTCTCTCTCTCTCTGCAGGATTTCTCCTCTCTTTTCTCTCTACAAGCTCTTCTTCTCCTAGGTGACAATGGTGGCTAGGGTTTTCCTTTGGAAACTCTTGGAACTAATTCTAATAACCCCCGTAGCCCATTAGGTCATAAGGTGTAGTTAGTGGGTTTAGTGGGTAATTACCAAATTAGATTTTTATTTCCTAATTTTCGTTGGTTTTAATTCCCAAAAATCTAAAATTACCAAACTACCCTTATACGTTGCCGGCATGACCTAAAAATGCCCCGGGACCCAAACTAAACCCCCGGCTAGTGTTTTCTGACTATTTCGACCCTTCCGGACGCGTTGGCGCACTCAAAATGACCATACGGTTAATAGAATTAAAATTCACTTTTTAATTAAATAATAATATATTCCTGACGTGACTGTCACACGCGTCTCAACAAAGTTTCCCAAATTGCCGTATATCAATCTGACGACAATTTAATAATTCAATATTCATATATAGACATATATACTCATTAAAATCAAATACCAACTCGCATCTCGCTAGTATTTTCATCCGAATTAATTTCCAATTAATACACATTTAATTCAATTAATCCCATAAATAAATATCACAAAAATACGGGGTATTACACCGACCTCCACCATTTTTGGATATTAAGCAATATTTAGAGTAAATACTTCATCATTTCACTAAATTATCAAGCATGAAGCATTGGGGGCTTTTGTTGTGGGTTAAATTATTCATCCGCATGGATTAGGGACACTTGTTCTCATAAACATCCACCTTAAGGCTTCATAAATACTTGGTCGATCCTAGTAATACATGGTCGGCCAATGAGACAACCATAACCAGGAAGGTAAACCATAAAGGAGGGGAAATGTCACTCACACGGGGGCTCCCAACAACCATTCCACATGTGCATAATATCAACAATCTCATTTATTGTTAATGGGTGTAATTTTTTGAATATATAAAGGCATTACATCCCTTGGTCTCCTAAGCACTATAAATACATCATCTCTCTTAGCTCAATAGACAGATAAGTCAGCACGAGCAAGATTGCACTAAGTTTTATGTAGCTTCCCCTCAACTACAATATACCCATGGATGTAGGCTCTTTCCTTTGCTAAACCACGTTAGAAACTTTTATTGTCTTGCTTGCCTTGCTTAATCCTTATGTATTTTTATTTGTGATTATAGATTTGGTATTATAAGTCTAATATTATATCTACACTAAATTTAAACATCAACAGTCATAATAATTATCCGCTAAAATGTACTGAGATTAAAAGGATTTAAAGTTACTTGCCTATAATCAGTAGCATTACTTATGGTCAGCCAGGTGCTATTAGAAAGCTAACTCGTGGCCAACTTAAGGTAATCCGACCAATTAATATGAAGCCTTATGCCCGCTTTAGTATAATAATTATGACAAGAGTCTAATATAAAATAAAGACCAACTAGATTTGAAAGTGGTGTATTATTATAATTTCAGCTCTAAAAGGATAGGATTTATCCAATTGCAACCCTTAACTCTATATAAAGTGGAGAACCCCATTGTGTTAAAGGGGGATCATTGGCCTGAGAAAATATCTTAGGCAAATTATCTTATATTATGATAAAAACACCATCATCATTGCCATGGACGTGGGTCTATGATGGTCGAAGCGCGTAAATGTTTGTCACTCTTTCAATTTATTTTACATCTAAAACATTATTTTTGGGCACCCTCCTCGAGGTATTTTTCTACACACAAAGACCTTTTCTCTTTTGAAAGGATTAAACCTTCCATATTTGGTAAATACTAGAAGGAGTCAAAATAATATGATATCAATTCTCACAAGACTGTCCACTCCCAAAAATCTGAAGATGAAGTGGCTTGCAATCGCAGTTATTATTCGCCTCTTTAGGGGAGACTTGAAGGTAATCTCTGGATTAAGGAAATCTTCTCCAATCAGTAGATGAGACTCAAGAGAAGGAATCAACATGAAGATATCGAGGTAGCTCGGTGAGACATTTTAGCAAGGCAGCTCAGTGATGCAGCGCAGCGAGACATCTCAGCGACGCAGCTCAGTAATGCAGCTCAGCAAAGAAACTTGCCGAGAGAACTCTTTTTGATCTTCCTCTCCTACTTAGTCAAATTGTATCTTTTAAATACATTGATTATTATGCCATAATGATTGTATTATTAAGTGTGAGGTCAGACGGTACTTGCGAGAGACCAGGCCTGACAGGGCCTGGGAGAGATTACATACTCTACCGAATGACCTGTATCACCCTGTATTTTTTAGGATAAATAATTTATCTGATTTGGAGAATTAGAATTTAAATTAAATTGATGATTTGGAGAAACTATTTAATTTGGAAGATTCAATTTATTTGGAGAATTGAGATTTAAATTAATTCGGGTTATTTCTTTTAAGAATACATACGTCGTAAATTAAGGTTGAAATTTGAGATTTTAGTTAAGTAACTCGAATGATGATTCTGAGTATACGGTTGAGTCCGGAAGGGTCGAGATAGTAAAAAAAAGTACCCGGGGGTAGTAATTGTGTCTCGGGATAATTTTAGGCACAACTGAGCCCACACGGGAGTGTTTGGGCCATTTTAATTTGGCCCATAAGCTTAGAAAGGGGATTAATGAAAAAATAATAATTAAGGGAGTTGGGGGTAGCCATAACTCAACGGGAGAAAACCTAAATCCGCAGAGGAAGTTTGAGAGAGCAAATTGGGGATCTTTTGGGAGTCAAACTAAAGGAAGAGGAGTGTGTTATTCGTCAAACATTCGTCTACAACAAAGGAAATCAGACCCTACGAAATTATCGAGGCAAGTAGTTAAACTTTCTTTCATTTAAATTGCGGTATTGCGATTCATATCATGGTGGGTGTAAACCATATTCATTTGGGTATGAGTTACTATAACAAAATTCATTTTTGGAGGGTATCACATGTTAAATATGGGTTTTGGAGATTTGACCCTTCAATTATTGTAAAACATGAGATTGTAGATCTTTTCGTCACGGTCGCGTGGGCGCCGACCTTTTTTTTTCTTATTTTTTTGGATCCGATATAATTTTTTTACGATAGGGTGCGCGAGACTGACATCTTTAGAAAGAAATAAATTCAGGTTATTTGGAGATGTCCATAGATGAGTGAAGAAATTTAAAAAATGTAAAGGAACATTATTTTATCCTTGGATTCGATAGGGATGAATCCGGGGTATGGATTTAAGAGTATTTATAATGAACGACACTAGATAATATATGTAAAAATATACGAACGTTATTCGAATGGGAATTTTGGATGAATTTAGCGTACGGGCTGGTATCTTAAGGTGGAATTTAATTGATAGACATTTAATGGAACCTAATACTTAGAGTCTTATGGGATGAGTATTAAGGACTGTTAAAATTAACAGGGGTGTTAAACTTATTAACCAAATTTGGTGAAATGAATTCTAAAAGGTTAAAATACGGACCAATAAAGGGAGTCCGGGCATTTTGGTTGAGTGATACCACTTGGATAATTAATAGAGGCGATATTAATTAAATTAAGGGCCGGGGTTTTAACTCTGATATTTCTCAGGTTAGTGATACGGGAGTTAGGCGCAGATTAGCCGATTTAATTTATTATAGAGATATATAATAAATTATCAAATAGTGAATTTAAACGAGAGGTGTTAACCTTAATAGTGGATTCTTGTATAACAAATTCTAAAGGATGAAGAAACGGACCATATGAGTGAGTCATACTATTGTAGTTGGGTGACACTACTTTAATAAATTAATTAATGTGAAATTGATTAGATTAATCGGTGTAATTTGATATGTAACGAATTCGGGGGATGAGCGAACCTATGACTTAGATCAGTAGGATATGAGTGAATTACCTACTGCAATATTTTAAAGGATAATTGGCACACTTTGAGTAGTAAGGGATACTTTGGAATATACGATGAGACGTATAATTGAAATTAAATAATACGTATGATATTCGAGATATATATATACTATGTATGGAATAAATGATATAGGTTGTGTCTATACCTATACTGATTTGTATGATTTATTATGTGTATAACACACCTACCATACTTGCTATCACGGGAGGTTTTAGGTAGAGGAAAATCTTGTCTTGTGTGCCTTTGGGGGGATTTAGATTTGGTACCTCAAGAACATAGGACTGTGTAGACTTATTTGTGAGTTGATAAGTCAGCTAACCGTGGGAGCGTAGGTATGTGCGCGACCCATAGGTATGTGAACTATGTTCGCCTCCAGTATGTGTGATTTGTATTGATACGGTTCCAGAGTGATTCGGAATCTGTAGTCCTTTATGCAATGCGTGATGTACCTGGACTTGATATCAGAGTATGCATGCACCGCATGTCTTAGCCTAGGGGTGCTGTATTGTATATATATAATTAGTGTGATAAATATATATACTTGTGACTTATTCTACTACGTGTGTTTTGTAAATGATGTACGAGGACATTATAGCCTAGTATACTCGCACCACAACTCAGCTTACGGGTGCAGTGTTAGTATATATATAACAGAGTGATATATGTATACCTGTGATTTTATTCTACTGTGTGGGTTTAGTAGAAGAGAAAGACAGTGACATTAAAAATAACTATATTATGGGGAGAAATAAGCATATACTGAGAAATTTATAATGGGATAAAAGACATGAAAATTCAGTAACATATTGTATGGGTAATACGGGTGGGTGGAAGGAGACTTGTTATGGCTAATTAGGTGGGGTAGATTAACTAGGAAAGGTAGAATGCAAGCATTAAGTGTGCACATTAGATGAGGGGTGAGCTATGTCTCAAGAGAGTGCGACACTAGCTTAAATATGAAAAGTGTGCATGCATTTTAATTATTGCAATTTAACTGCTTGCTAAATATATTCAAAATATTTTACTTGGGCTCTGACCCGTGTCAAAATCTTTTCCAAAACATTTTAGGTGTCCAGCCATAGGGATGCCCAGTTTGAGGATTCTATCCAGGAATGCGAGGCTGCAACTCTTGTGGAAGTTGCAGGGCTTTGTTATAGACGCTTCGTTCATTTACTCCTAGTGTAAGAACTTTTCAGTACTCTTGGGCATGTCGACATCGAATTTTGTATTTAGTTTACTTATCGGACTTTGTGTATCCAGGTTATTGTTTTAGTTAATATTGTATTATATTGTGGAATCGATAGTTGATTCTGTTATCTTAATTTATGTTATTCATCGGTGTGAGATTCAGTTATTAGTTGTGTTGATAGTTTTATTATTATTTATTTTCCGCCTGTTGTTAATTAATGAAAGATAAAATTTGGCACCGGTATAATTAAATTACTAGGTGGTTAGTAACTTTAAAAAGTTTTCGACAGTGATGCTAAGAATGAGCCATATGAGACCAACGTTTTATTTTGATCACGGACTGGCCACCCGGTATTTTAGTAGGCGGGGTGTCACATGACCTCGCCGTGGAAACTTCGAAGGGACATGGTTTAGAGGATCGAGAAGTGAGGTAGCGTTAAGGCTTGTTTTGACCATATTAGATACACCTGGTAAAACACCAAGAGATCTTTCATCGTGGAAGCTTGTGTAGAGTAACTTTGAGTTCCATCGCATATTGAGCTTTAAACCAAATGGTCCCCTACCAAATGCCACATCTACTTTTGGTAATGTCACCATTCAGATAAACATTATCCAATCCAAACTCAAGTAAACTACTGTGGTATTGAGTTGTCATACAGTTTGGTGAGCCACCTTTGCGGTGACAGACCTCTGATACACAGTGATTAGGAAAAAGGCATGTATTGGCATTTAATGTTTATGATATAGGATATTCTAGCCCATCATGCATTTAATGTTTATAACTTAAAGTACGAGGGGATGCCTTTCACAGTTGTAAAGGACTGAAACATCTCAAAAAAGTTATCGGACTATTTCTTGGCCTCAACCACTTCTGAGAAGAGGGAGTTTTTTTTAGAGATTTATTGATAGAGAGAAAATATAAAAGGGAGAAGTTATTGCAAACTAAAGAGATTATTCACCCACCAGTTTCATTTATTGTGAAACTTTAATAGCTAACCATAGATCCTTCAGAGGTTTTTGGTGTGTTGGTCGCCTTTCAAGGTGTATCTAGGATGCTTACTTCTCTCCCCCTTCTAATGAGTTGCTTGTGAGTTTGCTTTATTATTATTTGAGTTATACAGGACAGACTTATGAGTTCAATCTGAGTGTTAATTATATACAATATTGTTTGTTCACTTATGTTTGTTAAAGAGCTCTTGGGTTATTGTTTATCTCCAGATCTATACGCCTCAACTGGTATTACTATACTCCTTAGCGTTAAGGGGACTACCCTATTACATTTGGCCACTTTGATGGGGAGGTTATCTTCTATAAGTATGACATAAGATAACGTTAATCGTACCATTAATTTTGATGCTATCCAACGTAACGAGGAACAATCGATGTGGGAACTTGAGGCTATCAGGGATGGGGTTCCTCCTGTAGAGGTTTGCCCAAGTCCAAATGGTGACAGTAATCCCAATGGTAACACAAGCCTTTACTAGTTACGTGTTGGGACAGGAAGAGATAGCCCTTCTCATGGGTAAGTTCTTTGAGTTATTACAGACTCCTGTAGTTACAACGACTTTTGGAGGGGGTTTGACCCCAGCTCCTTCGTAACACCAATGATGGCTCCAATAACCCCATCAAGCGCAACTCCAATAAGACCTACCCCCACGAACACTGTACCTAAACCTATCCCAACAGTGAGTACCCTAGGTGTGGTAAGTATTCCATCTGTGGTCCCTCATCCCAATATTACTCTAGTAGTTAAGAAAACTCCCACATCTGTCTTGAAAGAAATGAGGACGGAGATGCTAAAGATGATAACAGCTTTCTCGCAGTCAGCCAATGAGGTAGCATCGATGTATGATGATTTTTGTACGTCCTATCCCGAGGATTACAACGAGGAACCTTACCCAAAGGACTATATTCCTCTTATTTTTTAGAAGTACACATGAAAAGGGGAAAACCTGAAGGAGCATATCAAGCACTTTATTGAGCCTCTGGGGGCTCATTGCAACAATAAGAAGCTATGGTTAAGGGATTTTTCCAAATCCCTTATCGATAAGGCTTATACCTGGTACTCTTAGCACCGAAGCATGTCTTAACGTGGGAGGAAATGCATGTTCTGTTTGTCCAAAAGTTCTTTCTGGCAGAAGATGAGCTCACGTTAACACAACTGGGAAGGGGGAAGCAACGACCAGAGGAGGAAGTGGTGGCATACATCTGAAGGTTCAGAAAGAGGTCCCTCGATATGAGGGAAGAGGCAAAAGAGTCCAAACTTCTTTAGATCTGCACTTAAGGTTTGCTCTAGGAGTACATCTGCCACTTTATCAATGAAACATGCGATGGAACTTTTACTGCATTTTTAAAGGCAGTAAGGAACATCTCGATAGTTGTACGAACAAACCCAGTCGTGGTGCCTATGATATTCAAGAAACCAATACAGCTCGTTATGGGACGTGGCCAGTACCCACGAGTGGGATATATCGATGGAGGAGAGTGGGGCAAACAATTGAAGAAGGACAACAAGAGAAGGTTCAGTAGAGATAAAGAGGATCCACCACCAGTGCCTTGTACCATTGAGGATGCTGTTAGTTGTTACAACTCCATGATTCAAGCGAGGACAGTTTATGAGCCTAAGGATACTCCAACTATTGAGCCAGATGCAGAGACAAGAGCTAATCCTAAATATTATCAGATCCATCAACATATTGGTCATTTAATGATAATGTGCTTCATACTGAGGAAGATTATAAGCAATCACATGAAGGTAGGGGCTTTACAAATTCCTCAGGAGAATGTTAAAAACAACCCACTACCAGTTAACCTGATAGTTTTTTATGACGAATAGGCTGAATGAGAGGCACGAGAGCTGGAGATTGAATGGGAAGAGTTTGAAGAACTGTTGGAGTATTACATCAGATGAATGAATAACGTGATGATAGCCTATGATAAAGCTAATACTAGAGATGTGGAAGATGTGTACAATCTGGATAATGAAGAAGTAAACCAGGGGTTAGAATACTAAGTTGTATCGTAGTCACCCAAGTTCTCATAGTTCTTCGACCAAGTAGGAATGACAAAGGAAAACAGTCTAGACATAACGCAAGCGATTATAGACATTGCACGAAAGAATGCAATTCCATTACTGAGGTGGAGTGGGACCATGGCCAGGTTGGTAAGAAAATTCTATTCAAAGTAACTTTTAGTGATGCCGATAGAGCTGTAAGGTTCCCACACAATAGGCCCTTGTATGTGACAACTAGTATTAATGATGTAAGCTTTGTTAGGGCTCTGATGGATGAGGGATCATCAATAAACATCATGCCTATCAGCTCCTTCCATGCGTCTAATAATTTTGAGGCATGGTTGATACTAATGTCTTTGGTTATTTCTGGTTATGACAACCAGTCCTCCAAGTCGATTGGTTATGTGAACGTTGGGATTATAATGGGAAATATCACTTCACACATCAAATTTCATGTGATTGAGAGTGCTACTTCTTATCATCTTCTGATAGGAAGGGTGTGGATGCATAATTACAGTTTAGACCCTTCGACAAATCACCAATGGGCTAAGGCAAATGTGAAATGACTGAAATCATATTATGTGCAATGAAGAAGCCATTTGCAGTTAAAGAAGCTCACCTAATGGATACAATATTCTACACAAAGCTGGAAGAGGATGCCAGAGTCCTAACGAGAAGAATGGAGGGAGACAGAGTTTCCTCTATTAGTGAAATGATGGGGCTTGTGAATGGCCAAAGCAGCAAGGGAGAAAGAAAAAGAGAAGTATCTCAGGAGGTCAATCATGATGATCCCAAGATCCAGAATATCCATAAATAATTAAGAGATAGGATGATGCGTAAGATTGACCTGATAGAGCACGAAGCCAAATGACCGAGCGTGTTGAGTAGGTTTTTGAGAAATAGATTGGCAAAAGCTTTGAGGGGGAGGAAACTAAAGGCAGCTGTAACGGCTAACATGCAGTGTAAGAAGATGATAATAGAGGGTGGGAAGGTGATTTATAGTATTTGAATGTGGGAGCAGGCAGTTAAAGGATCTATTCCAGAAGCTGATGAAGAGGTTGACTCGATGTGTGAATGTTTTCTAGTAGACCAGTAGGGGCAATGCATGGTCATAAAAAACTCTAACATACAAGAGTTTGTGGAAGAAGTAGGGGAGGAGTCAGAGTACATGATGGATATCTTGAATCTACAAGTACAGGAGTTGGAGCAGGTGAACCTAGCCGAAGAAGGAGGAGATCCAAGACCCTTCTTTATTTCGAAGGATTTGAGTGAAGAGAAAATAAGAGCCTTGATTCAACTAATTATGGAGTATAAAGATGTCTTTGTGTGGAAGTAAAAAGAGATGTAAGGACTAGATGAAGAGGTAAGTTACCACAAGATGAATGTTATGCCTTCAGCCATACCGGTAAAGCAAGTTACAAGAACTTACAAGCTTGAACTGGATCTGAAAATCAAAGAGGAAGTACAATGGTTACTAGCAATAGGGTTTATTAAACCAATACATCACTCACTTTGGTTGTCAAGCATTATTCTAATGGAAAAAAGGGCAAGAACCAGATAAGAATCCGTGTGGACTTCAGGGACTTGAACAGAGCTTGCCCAAAGGATGAGTTCCTTCTACCCTCCATTGATAGCTTGACCGATGCAACTACTGGACATGAAATATACAACTTCATGAATGGGTATATGGGGTATAACCAAATCAAGATGGATCTAATAAATACAGAGATAACAAATTTTAGAACCCCATTAGGCAATTTTATGTACAAAGGTATTCCTTCGGGGTTGAAGAATGCTGGAGCAGCATATCAGAGGATGATAATGGCCATTTTCCATGACTTTTTTTTATAAGTTTTTAGAATTTTATGTGGATGATCTGGTCATCAAGTCGAAGTAGGAGGAGTCTCATTTGGACAATTTGAGAAACATATTCATTCAATTCAAGAAATACAAGCTGAAGATAAACCCGTTGAAGTGTGCCTTCGAAGTGACAAGTGGAAAGTTCCCGAGCTTTGTGATGGATCGACTGGGAGTGCAGGTAGACTAAGATAAGAAATGAGCGATCTTAGAGATGCCATGTCCATGAACAAAGTAGGAGCTCAAGAGTTTCCTCGGTAAAGTCTCCTACCTCAGGAGACTTGTGCCAAGACTGGTCAAGATAACTCGTCCACTGATGGAGCTGCTACAAAAAGGGATAAAGTTCAAGTGGGAGGAAGCTCACCAATAATCTCTCACCAACCTGAAGAAGCTGTTAACTTCTCCACAAATGATGGTTCCTCTAAAAGCAGGGATACTATTACAGCTCTACCTTACATTTACTACCAAATCTGTCAGAGCTCTCCTGGCGTAGGAAGTTGTTAGGTAGGAACGACCAGTTTATTATATGAGCAGGATCATACATAGGCCAGAGGCAAGGTATAGTAATATAGAGAGGCATTATTTAGCCTTGGTATTTGTAGCACAAAAACTTAGACAATACATGCTATCATTCACAATTCATATTATAAGATGTGATCCTATTAAGTTTTTATTGATAAGGACTATCTTGATTAAAAGGGAAGTCAGGTGGTTCATCATCCTTTCAGAGTATGACTTGAAATGTGCGGTCCCTTGTACGACCACGAGCCAAGCATACACAGACTTATTGGTAATTTTTTCATCTGGAATATTTGAGCCACCCTGTGAGAGCATTCCTGAAGATGATTTGTAGGTCAATTTTTTGGATGCAAACCTTAAAGAATGGACTATGCAATTTGATGGTTCTTTGGTAAAAAAAAGGAGCGGAGTAGGGGTTATTCTCTCAAAAGGAAAGGAATAGATTTGCCTTTCCTACATGTTAGATTTACCGTACTCCAATAATGAAGCGGAGTATGAGGCGTTAGTACTGGGGTTACTAGAGTCTCTTCGAAGAGGCATCCATTTAATGTGCATCAAAGGTGATTCGAACTTGGTGGTTTAGCAAGTGAATGGGGAATATGAGTTGAATTACCTCAGCTTGGGGCCCTTTAGAACGATTATCTAACAGCTAATCAACGAGTTCCATCGGTCAAGATAAGGAGGCATCCTAAAATGATGAATAGGCATGCTGATGCTTATGACACTATTGCTCAGAAAGTGGATATAAAGAGCGACACAACAACGGTTATGATGCAACGAAGAATCGCTCCCTCGGTAGTGCATAAGATTTTACTGATGGAAGAAGATTCAGATTGGAGAGGCAAAATCAATAACCAGTTGGAGTCTGGGGAGGGAAAGATGGAACTGAGAGAGCTAGCTCAGTATTTAACAAGCTAAGGAAGCCTTTACTTCAGGAATGTTAGAGAATGGATATCAAGGTGCATCGGCCCAGAGGAAGCAGAACAGAAGTTGAAGAAGACACATGATGAACATTGCAAAATAACTGACATCGCTCTGTATAGAAGAATCCAGAGAGAGGAATACTTTTAGCTAACGATGAAGCAGGATACAATAGAGTTATAACGAACGTGCTATAAATGTCAACTTTTTTTCAGGTAGTTGAAAGTCACTTCGTTGAAACTCAGGCATATTGGAGGTAACCTTACATTTATTTTATCAAGTTTGGAGTAGTTCCTACGGAGAAAATTAATACGATGGGACTCAAATAAAAGGCCCCACGGCTCTACGTTCTAGAGGAGCAGCTCTATCGCAGAGGATACTTTAATAGTCCATTAAGACGCATCGTGAAGGAGGAGGTAATAAATGTTTTAAAGTAAGATCACGATCCATCTCACATTAGAGGGGTAAAGTTATATGACCAATTAATGACCTTGGGTTATTATTGGCCAACCATGGAGAAAGATTCTACCGAGTTTCCTCAAAAGTGTAAGGCGTGCCAACGGCATGGAAACATGATCCATGTTCCCTCGGTGGACTTACACTCTTTGTCCACTCCTTACCCATTCCATACTTGGGTATTTGACCTGGTAGGGGCAATACATCCATCTTCGAAAGGAAAGATCTAGATATTAATAGCAACGAAGTGCTTTATAAAGTGGGCCGAGGAAATACCACTAAAGAGAGAAAATAGAGGTGTGGTGGACAACTTCATAGAGAGTACATAATTTATAGGTTTGTGATTCCAAAGGTTATTCTTTCTGATAACGGGACCCTATTTTCAATAAAGAAGTAACAGTGATGATAGACAAGTACTCTACAGTCCATCATACCTTAACGGTGGCATATCTTAAAGTCAACGGTCAAGCCGAAGCAACTAATAAAACCTTGGTCAACATATTGTCCAAGATGATAAAAAACTTCCCAGGCTCATGGGATGGTAAGATTCCAGTAGTTTTGTGGGCCTATCGAACGAGGAATAGGAAACCCACAGGGTATACACCATTCTCTCTTGTGTTTGGAGCCAAAACAATTATGCCGGTAGTGTTGGAAGTTCTTTCGACCAAATATGCCTTGCGAAGTAGTATGCTACTTCATAGCATATATATATACAGTTGGCAGCACTGGATGAACATAGGGACAATGCGATGCAATACTTCCAAATGTACACGAAGTAGCTCTCCAGTGCGTATGGCAACTTGGTGAGGCCAAGAAAGTTCGTTGAAGGGGATTTGAATTTGAAGGCAGCGGTGAAGCACATTCGAGGGCTCCCATTACCTAAATTTGCTACGAATTGGGAGGGACCTTTCATTGTAAAGGAGGCTCACGATTCAGGTTACTGCTTAATCTCTAAGATGGAAGAGGACAAACCTTTCAATATTAATAATAAGTGGTTGAATATATATCATATTTAAGTGGGTAACCTTAATTAGAACTTTATTTTGTGTTAAAGTTATGTTGCAATTCATTATTTGAGTTATTTCTTTTGTCATGAGACAATGAGAAAGAGTTTACTTGTAAATTTTAAGAGTTTAATCTTTGTAATAAATAGAAGAGTTGTAATAAAGCAATGCATGATAAAAATTCTCTTTCTTTCATTCATATACTCAAAAGGATTACAAAATTAGGAATTATTACCCAAGATTTACACTTGAGGAAATAAAAAAAATTACAACATAAAAGAAGGGAATTTAACCTAGAAGAACTCACAAGTCAGGTGAGGAGAATAAGTCTCCAGGCAAGACCAAAAAAGCTTTCAAACATGATCCTTGAGCAGTGATGCAGCCTTAAATCCTGGTCTGCACTTGAGCCCGTTCAATCAATAAGGCTTCACGTTTTTACTTGGCCTTTAGTAGAGCTTCTTCGGTATCCCTAACTTCCTTTCCAGCTGCTTCTAATAGATGGCCTAACTCTAACAGCCTAGCCTCCCCAGCCTGTTGGGCCTCCACATGTTTTAGATAAAACTCCACCTGGCTTTCCAACTGTTTGCTCTTTAAAAGTTTTAAGTGGCTAGTCATCCAGTTCAGTTGGAACCCATCCTTACTCATCTCCCTCAAGCTGCCCAAGTACCGATTGATGAGGGGCTTTGTAAGGCTGGACGTTTGAGTGGTGACCACCTCACCAATAATGACTGCCAAATCTTGGAGCCTATATCTCATCACCAAAGTGTTCGAACTGAGACAATCTGCAATGAAGGTTTAAGGATGGTGAGTAGCAATCTACTCAATGATATAATGATTAATTGTAGATACTTGGGGAGACTGGAAAAGCACCATAAGACAAAACTTATAAGGAGCCATGTTTGGTAGAGGAACCTCACAACCTGACTCGCTATCAATTGACAAGTTTATAGTTTAACCACGATCGTTTTGGCTTAAATACTCAGAAGGGAGTGGTTCTTCATGTGTGGATTCAACAAGTATGGATTTAACAGATGAGGGATCACGTTGCGTTGGCACTTTGATAATAGCAGGCTCCCTCACAACCTGAGACACGATAAAGAGAAATGATCTTGAGGAAAAAAATCTTAACGAGTGGTTTTTATCGTTAAGTCACCGTTATAGGTGGAGTTTGAGAAAAATCTTAATAAGTGATTTTCATTATTAAGTCACCGTTATAGATGGAGTTTGAGAAAAATCTTAACAAGTGATTTTCATTATTAAGTCACTGATATAGGTGGAGTTTGAGAAAAATCTTAGAAGTAATTTTCATTATTAAGTGACCATTATAGGTGGAGTTTAAAAAAAAATCTTAACAAATGGTTTGCATTGTTAAGTCACCGTTATAGGTGGAGTACGAAAAAAATCTTAACAGGTGGTTTTCATTGTTAAGTCACCGTTATAGGTGGAGTTTGAGGAAAACCTTAACAATTGCTTTCATTATCGAGGAATTTATACTTTATACTTGGTCTTAACAGGTAAAATGGTAAGCCTTATGCAAAGGAGTAAAGAAGCAATAATTACCTCATTAGAACCATCGTGAATAACATCTGGTGGAGGGATTTCAACATCCCTCGGAGTGTCAGCTGAGCCTCCTGAGAGAGGATCCTCAACCTTGGGTGATGCACCTTTTTTTGCGAAATGGCATAAGTGCCATGACTGGGGAAGGTACCACTGAAGTAGTTTGAGTTCCAGCTGTATCAACCACCATAGGGGCCGAAGGAGATAAACCAGCTGTAGCCCGAGGAACTTGTGTGGTCCCAAAACGAGAGGGATGAGTCAAATATGGAGAAAGCTGCAAATAATATAATAGTGTTAGACATAAGAAACACCATATAAAAGGAGGTGAAGGCATAAGAAGTGAGATTACCTCAGTGATCTTAGAAAAGGGGGTAAATTCTACGACCGGCCTCACCAGAGAGAACTGAAGAAGTAACCCAACAAGAGATATGGCTAGGTCAAAAGCATATACAATATGAAGGCCAGGAAATGTTAAGAAGATAATATAGCTAAGGGGAAAATATGGCTAAATCTCTGGAGGTCTGGAAGATACTGAAATAACGTCCAGAGGAACCACGGGGAGGGGAGATGCCTCACAAGAAGCCAAATGAGTCTCCTCTAGGTGAGGGGAAGCTCCAACAGATTTCACAGAGGTAGTAGCCCTCCTGGAAGACTCATTTACACACTGGGAAGCAGATCAACGAGAATAAGTAAGACCAATCATGGGAGAACGAGGAGGAGTTGTAACGATCCCAGAAATACCGAAACGTCCTCCCACGAAAGGGCCCACAGGAGGAGAATGCTTATCTCTTTCAATCTCCTACAAAGACAAAATAATTTTTTGCACAAGTGTTGGAGAATATACCTCATTAAGTTTGAAATGGCTAAGTGTGGGAAAATATACCTATTGCTCTAAAGACGAGTGAGACGAAATAACCATGGGCGAAGTAGGAGTGAAGGTAAGGGAAAAGCTCTCTCAGTGGGATCATGATTAACATCAGGACTATTATGAAGGGTAATGGCCTCAAAAGGAGATGAAGGAGTTTAGGTCATAGGATTAGAAGCAATAGGTTTTGGATGCTCTTCATAAGCACATTTTTTCTGGGATTTTTGCATCCAGAGTCTTCTTCCTGGCACCAGGACCATCAGTAGCAGAGGGGACTCTAAAGCTCTTCCTCCTTGATGTATCCCCCTCGGTTGGATCTACCAATATAATGGGAAATACAGCAAGATGAGGAACATGAGGAGTATATCCTTCTAACTCACGCTGCACCCATTCAAGCTCTGCCTGACACTTTACTCGTATCTCCCCAATCAGATCTGTAGACATTTCAGGAGGAACAAAAGCAATGGAAAATGCATTCAGAGGGACTTAGGATGGGACTGGGACTTTGAATAATCCCCAAAATTTGAAGTCTTAGACCTTTAGAGGAGTTTTTTGAAGGCCCCTTGCTAGGAGCACCTTCGGCAGTGGCAGGTTGCATGGGTGTTGGAGATTTTTTAGCCCTTAGAGCAGCAGTGGGGAACATGGGGTGGTATGGAAGTAGCTCTCTGGGAGGAGCCTTGGGGGTGCTGCTCAGAGGGAGCTCATCCCCATGATAGAATTTCCTTTAAAACCCAACTATGAGGCTGGAAAAGTGAGAATTGGAGGATAAATAGGAGGACTTTGAATAAATTCCCTAATCTTGTCCAGCTATATCGACCAGTATTTGGTGGCAAAAAGAGAAGTTACATCTCTCTTCCTTGTGATGGTGGGGATGGTGATTCGAAAAGCAATAATTGAGATGATGGAGGATGTAACAAAAGGTGTATAAAAGGATCAAGCCTCAGAGAAAGTGGCCTTGCGATAAGACTCCTAGAAAACAGGATGAGGAACCCCTTGGTCATAGCCAAATTAGTGAGGACATCGATTGGGGTTATAGTGTTTTGATGTATATTCCCACTTAGTGTATAAAGGCAAATATCTTGGGGTGAACAACAACATAACGATAAAAGAGGGATATTTATTGATTAGCTCTTTCAAAGTGGCACGAACCGTTTTGGCTTCGTGGGTAAAGAAAGACCAAGTTTGGGCAAAAGAATTTTCCTCGTAGGGCCATATTATGAAGCAACTGGGCCTGTATATATTGGGAAGAAAGTACTTTCGACTCTGCTTCCTGTGAACAAAAATAGCCGATGGGGCTTTAGGTCATCGCAAACTGGATAAGGTTTTTCATTTTCTTCTACCGCGGGGAAACGTTTGTAAAGAAAACCGATCAAGATGATAGTTTTGGAAAAATTAACTAAGTTATAGTGGCCAAGGGATCGTTCCATGTCCAAATGGGTTCTGTCTAACCAGGTATAGAGGGACCCTAAGTTCATGGATGTAAGAGGGAGCTTGAACCCCCTAGTTATGCGAACGAAGATATTGATGAGATCTCGATGGGGTTGATCATTAGGTTCACCAATCATCAAGAAATGAGAGAGAATAACACATATATAAGCTAGTAATTCTAAAGTAGTACCTTTTACCTTGGCCAAAACCAAAAGAACCATCATTCTCACAAGTGAAGAAGTAACTAATGAGAGGGCAGAAAAGTAGCTTTGTTGGAAGATCCCCTACAACTTCAGCATATATGATCCAACTTCGCACGAACAACAACTTTTTCGGCATCTAAAGCCTCATCAGAGTAAATGGAGGTACCTGTGGGCTCAAGCACAAGAGACTCACAAACATCTTCTAGGGTTACTGTAAACTCCCCCTCTACAGCCATAAAGGTGTGGGTTGTAACGTTCTAATGTTACACAAGTACTTGAAGTGTTGCGTTGTGCTTGGAAAAAGTAAACTCATGAAATCACTTTCCCCGATAGAGCCCAACTTTTACGAGGGCGTCAATATAAATTATCTCCATACAGGTGTTACATGCAACAAAGTTGGCCGAGGAACCTCTTGGCCCTTCAGAGTATATCCGGGAACAGGGGAAGTCACCTCGGTCAAGACAAAAATGCAGAGTCCTCTCTAGGGGGAAGAAACCCCAAATGATAATATTATCATCTTTATCACCAAGTGCTAAGGAGTCACACTTAGCGTTAAAAATGACAGTTTTACACATGGATGAGTATTCATCATCCTCGGTAAAAATAGGAGAATGATGGTAGAAGTGCAGTTGATATTGGTGTGCTTCCATCAATGTGGTGGTGTCCAAAGCATGGGTAGCGGTGGCAAGCAGAGCAGTGATGGTAGGAGCGACTACAGCAGTAGGTACGTCAGATGAGGAAGCCATTGGATCTTGAGGTGAGGTAATGTTAGTGAGAAGAAGGATTAGATTGGAAACAATAAAGTAAAAGTAGTTAAAGAGGGCAAAAAGAAGAAGAAGAAGGTCAGGGTTTGAACAAAAATGGCGGAAGAAGGCATTTTCTCTCTTTAAAGCTTTGGAGAAGACAATAGCAAATGAAATCGTAAAAGAGAAAAATGTCTAATCGTTGAGGTAATTAGACGCTTGGAAATCAAGTGGGCGGTTGAGTTTCTTATAAAAGCACGTGCTAGGCCGTCAAAATGATTACAAATGGATACGTGGCACTTCAGGGAGTGATCTAATAGTTGAAAAGACAATCTCATGTCATTAATGAGGTGACGCTTGGGAAAGAGGGCGTTGCTTTCAAAAGAAGTTAAGTTTTGACGCCAAATTTTTTGAACTACATTCGAAACCAAAAAACCCTATTAGAGAGGGTCCTCATGCTGCAAGCACAAATGACAATATAACGAGTTGAAGAGGAAACGGGGAGAATATTAACTTTAACAGGAAGGTTCCTCGTAGCACAGTAAAAAAGTTTACGATGTCCCCTCGCCATTAGTCTAAATGTAGTTAACGCAAACTCAGGTACATCGGGGAGAATTGTACTTTTTTGAATAAGTTAAAATGGGGATGGCTGCAATTTAGCTACACCGAGGAGAATTTTACCTTTGGAGCAAGTTGAAATGAGTAAGGCCATAACTAGGAGAAAAAATGGAGGGAATTCATATTATAAAGGGTAATCCTAACGAAAATGTCCCCTCGCTACAAGTTCACTTAATGGTGGAAAATAATGAAGGAGATTGGGGAGAATTATTATTTATTGAGAAGTTAGAACGAGGAAGGATAGGATTCATGGATACTTTGGGAGAATTCCAACAAGTAGTGAAGAAGACAAAACGACTGGGATATAACAATAGAAAAGGTTACGATGTCCCCACGCCATACGCCCAGAATTTGCAGAGCTTTAGTTCAGGTATATCGGGGAGAATTTAACCCTTTTCTAACAGAGATAACGATAGAAGTTGCAATGAAGATGGATATGGAAGAATTTTTTGCCCGCAACAGAAGACGGTTCAACGGATTGAGAAGTTTTCGTGCAGACATTTCTTGTGTTCATAATAAATCTCTACAAGAAGGGGAAATGTAGGGGGATTGAAGGTAATTTATGAATTATAAAAATCTTCCACAATCACTAGAAGAGACTAAAAAAAAGGAAGTTGTACGAAGATGGCGAGGCAACTCAGCAAGATATTTCAGAGAGGTATCCCAGCGAGGCAGCTCAGTGATGCAGCGTAACGAGATAAGTCAGCGAGGCATCTCAATGATGCATCTTAGTGAGGAAACTTATCGAGAGAACTCTTATTTATCTTCTTTCTTACTTAGTCAAATTGTATCTTTCAAATATATTTATTATTATGCTATAACGGTTGTAATATTGAGTGTGAGGTCAAACGGTACTCGTGAAAGACCAGGTCTGGTTAGGCCGGGAGAGATTACATACTATATCAAATGACTTTACCGTGGGAACTTTTAAGGGACTTAGTTTGGAGGATTGAGAAGTGAGGTAGCGTTAAGGCTTGTCTTGACTATCTTATATACACCTGGTAAAACACCGAGAGATAATTCATCATGAAATCTTGTGTAAAGTAACTGTGAGTTCCATCGCATATTGAGCTTTGATCCAAACGGTCCCATACCAAATGTCACATCTACTTTAGTTGATGTCACTAGCCGGCTAAACACTGCCCAATTTAAACTCGAGGAAACTACTGTGATATTTGGGTTGCCAGACAGTTTGATGAGCCACCTCTGTGGTGACCGTCCTCTAACACACAGTGGTTAGGTAAACGTAATGTCTTGGCATTTAATGTTTATGACGTAGTAAAAGTTATCCTATTATGAATTTAATGTTTGTGACTTAAAGTATGAGGGGATGTCTTTCACATCTGTGAAGGACTGAGACATCTCGGGAAAGGTGTGGGGCTATTTATAAGCCTCAACCACTTCTGAGAAGAGTGAGTTCTTTCTAAAGAGATAATATATCAGGGAGAAGTTATTGTAAACTAGAGAGATCAATCGCCCACCGTTGTCATTTATTATGAAGCTTTAATAGCTAACCATAGTTCTTTTAGAGGCTATCGGTATGTTGGCTGTCTGCCAAGATATATCTAGGGTGCTGACTTCTCTCTCCCTTCGAATGAGTTAATTTTGAGTTTCCTTTATTATTATTTGAGTTCTACACGAGAGACTTGTGAGTTCAATCTAAGTGTTGATTATATACAATATTGTGTGTTCATTTATCTTTGTTAAAAAGTTCTTGGGTTATCATTTATCACCATATCTAGAGGGGTTACGCCTCTACTGGTATTACTATACTTCCAGGCTTCAAGGGGACTACCCTCTTATAGTTTTTTATTAGGCATAAATTTTTCTTATTTATTCCTCGTAATTTAGAGGTTTTTATCACCCCATGCAATACATTTGAAGTGGATTTATCTCATATCATTGCTACCAACATCTTCTAACAATTACACTAAGTTTTGTGTATTTTTCTTATATTTTACAGGTATTTCATACATGTGGAGATAATGGAGAAATTGGAATAAAGATCGAAAAAAAGAAAAAATTCAAGGGTAGTAATGTATTTGTACAATTGGAATTCGAATATGGAACCTAAAGAGAAGTCGAAGACCTCGATATCACGAGCACATAGGAGAAAATGACATCCAAATCCTAGCTCTGGTCGATAATATATGATGATATGAAAATGAGAAGAATTCAAGGAAGAAAAGATAGAATTTTCAAGGTCTGAATCGGTTTGGTTCTTAAGCGAATAAGTTTTCCCTTGTTTGAAAATTTGGCCTCGCTACTGGAATTTCGAGTCGGTTCACCCATTTACAAAGGCCATACCGAATCGCTTCGCAAGTATCTGAGAAAAATATTTTAACTCCCACTTAAAATTTAAAGCTGTACAAGATTAAAACTCTTACAAAAACGTGGTATTATTATCCATTTAGTATTCTAGATATCTTTTAGCTAGTTTTTACCCTAGAATTAGAGAAAAGAGAAAGCAAGAAGCCTAGTTTTCATTCATGTACTAAAGTTACATTATTTTGGATCAATTTTTAAGATTTTAATATCAAGTTTGTTTCTCTATCTTGCTCTTGCATATTCTCCATCTTTGCATGTTTTTATTTCATTTTCTTGAATTTTAAGACTTTCATTCATAGTTTTATCATGTTTTCTAATGCATGAAACATTAGAATTTTGGTTATTTCCCACGCAGCTTTGTCCGACTAAGTTTTTAGCGGGTTGGGGTACATGAACCCAACCCAGGTGTTAGGAATGGATTTAAAAGCGAATAAAATGTAATTATCAATTCAAAGGTTTGATTTTTATCTAAATAAAGGTTATACATCTTCTAAGTGCGTTTGCCTTAGGTAACCAGAATGTTTAAGGGTGCAATTGGCATTTTGATAATTTATCATTCTCCTCAAATACAATTTTTGATTTGATATTGTGATAAGTGAAATCCACATATGCCGAATGATTAGAAATTATTTGATGTTTCTTCGAATTGAGGCTTAGGTTTTTGAAGTTTTTATGTTCTACGTGATCACTGACGGTTCGGGGGAGTGTACCCTAACTCCATATGACCACATCAATTTAAAAATCATTTAGTTATTCTTGCATAAGTAGTTTATTTACTAATTTAATAAAATCGCATTAGTTGATCGAAAAGTCACAAATCATCATCGTTTTCTTGTTTCTCCGAGTCAACTGTAGGGTTAATTATTCTTCCTATTCTTTGTTGCGTTCTGCATCCTATTCCTCGAGTTTAACACCCAGTTTATCAAATTATTACTTGAGCAATCGACTTGCACTTGAGTAGTAAACACACGCATTAGAGACATATTTTTAAGTCGCATCATGTTTTTGGCACCGTTGCCGGTGAGTAGGTAGATATTTAGGTTATGTCGAGTAAAGCCAAAATTTGACTCTAATTCTTAAAAAGCCAAAAAATCATAAAATCAAAAATCCAAAAATAATTTAGAAAAATAAAAAGTCAAAAAATATATAGAATCTTTCTACTCCTTACATGTGAAATCCTCAACCAACTCCTCAATCCACGCTTACCAAAATTCATGAAAATTTTATAGTAGAGTACAATTCCAGTAGCCCACATACTCCTTACGTTCCACAATTTTGGGTTCCACCTCCTACACCGCACAACTCCATAATGAGTCACATTTCTAGGGTGTCGAGTGAGGATATCGTGTCATTTGGACAAAGAGAGAAGTTTGACAATGCTAAGTATGGTACGGGTGAGGGTGAGATACCGTATCGTCCCATAAGAGACCTCTTATATCCCTAGCGAGCCGTCATTCCGGGATGCTTTATATTCCCGTATAATTTGGGGAAATTTCATTTTCATAATGAGATGATTTAGATTCTTCCCACATTCTATGGATTGGTGTTGTAAAAACCATACCTCCACATCTGCGAGTTCGAAGAGGCATGTGAAACTTTTAGCGATCAAGCATGAACCCAAGATGTCATTCGCCTCAAACTTTTTCCCTTCTTCCTAAAGGTCAAGGCCAAAACTTAGCTATGGTCTTTAGCATCGAACTCAATTGGAACATAGAGAGATATGCAAGATAATTTTCTCCTTATATCCTTTCCCCAACATCGAACCAACTCCATAAAATCTCAAATTCAAACATTTAAATAAAACGACAATGAACCTTTTGATAAATATTGGGAGCAGTGTAATGAGATGCTTAATACGTGCCCATACTATGGATTTGATAAGTGGAGATTGATCTCCTTCGTTCATCAAGGGCTAAACTTAAGTTCCAAACAACTCATGGAAACCATGTGCTAAGGGAAATTTCTAGCATTATATGGGAACGATGCCGAGGCTCACCTTAAGTATGTCGTCGAGACTACTCAAGCATGGGACACATCCGATACAAACGCCCAAACTCGAGCTCGACAAATATCCACAACTCTTCCTGTGTCCGAATTCTATCAATTGGATAAAGAAGCCGAGTTGAAACTTTAAATAAACCAACTTGCTAAAATATTAAAAGACGTAGTCGAATCACGAGGAAGAGAAACATCCAGCTTCACATGAGCATTGAGAGAGAAAGTGTATGCAATTTGCAAGGCAAGACATTCAACGAAGGAATACCGATGATACCCGCCTACAAAGCTACGCTTCAAGAGAAAGTGTAAGCGGTAGGAGTGTTTAAGGGTAATTTTAATGCCCCTCACGAGAATTCTTAAAACCCTTTATGGAGGAACCATCCCGATTTTAGTTATGGGCAACAACATGCTACGTTGAAAGTTTATTCACATGTTGTCCCCCTCCACCACCGCCTCCACATTTCCAACAAGACCCACACATGCAAGCACCACCTCCTGAACATTATATCACCCCACCGTGGCAAAATCTCGAGGTTACTTTGAACCAATTTATGCAAGCTCAAACGGTAACCAACGCTCAGAATACCCAAATGTTTGCCAAAATAAATACAAACATTTCTAAATTACAATCGTCCTTAAGTGTCCAAGAGAAGGGCAAGTTTTTGTCCCAAGGCCCAAAACCTCCCCAATGTCAACCTAGTGTTAACCCTACATCCGACAATCATAAAGAGCAATGTCAAGCCGTTACCATTCTATATAGTGGGAGAGTTATTGATTTATCACCTCCCCCACACGATAAACCTAAAGATGAGGTTTCGCCCGACATGAAAGAGGCTGAAGATGCTCCCATAAATTAGAGTGAATACTATGACACCACTAAGCCCGAGGTTATAGTGAAACCGCCCATTTCTTCCACTTTCCCTCAACAGTTGCTTCATTCTCCTAAAGGAGCCTCCTGTGAAGATGTTCTAGATGTACTTAAGAAGGTCAAGCTGAATTTACCTTTTCTCGATGCAACAAGAAAATTCCCGCCTATGCTAAATTAATTAAAGATTTATTGACGGTGAAACATATACTAAAGGTTAAAAGCAATAATTTCCTAGAAAAAAATGTGAACTCAGTTCTACTACGTGACCTCCCACCAAAGTTTAAAGATTCAGGTGCACCGACCATTTCGTGCATCAAAGAGAACCGTATAGAGAGAGCCTTATTAGATTTAAGGGTGATTATTAACATTCTCCCTTACTCCATCTATAGGCAATTATATTTAGGGGACCTCAGGCCCACTAAGATCATTCTCCAACTCGCGGATCATATCTTGAAGATAACTCGAGGGATTGTTGAGGACGTGATAGTCCAAGTGGACACTTTCTACTTCCCGATAGATTTTATCATTTGGGACACAGAGCCTTACATACCCTCGGTTAATCATGTTCCCGTCATCCTTGGCCACCCATTCTTAGTTACGATTAACATATTAATTAATACTCAAAATGGGCAACTACAACTCACATTCGGGAACATGACACTTGTGACAAATATCTTCAATATCACCAAGCAAATGGGTGATGAGGACGAGTTGCACGCGGTAGATCTTATAGAGGAGGTAGTAAATGAGCACATAGAGGGATATATTGGTGAGGATTTTTTAGAAGCGTGTCTTAGTTTGGGCACTGATAGTGATATACGTACACTAATTTTGAGAGGGAGGTAGGAGAGTTGAGAGATATATTAGATGAGAGAGAGTCAGATGAGGACGCAAGAAATGTTAATCAGGTTTCTAGATTCGAGGAATTACTATCGAGGGAGTCAAACACGGTTACTTTCGATGAGAAATTTCCCAGCCTCGAAATAAAAAAACTACCCGTGAACGTAAATTAAGCTTATGTGGGAATAGATGAGACATTTCCCGTTGTTGTCTCCTCGAGCCTAAATAAAGAGCGAGAAGTAAATTACTAGCAATATTGAGGATGCACCGGAGTGCTTTTGGTTGGAGCATTGAGAATTTGAAAGGTATAAGTCCCTTGATTTATACCCATAAAATCCACCCCGAGGACGACGTAAAGCCTTCGAGGGAGATGCAAAGGCGGTTGAACCCCACGATGAAAGATGTCATGAGAGCGGTTGTTATTAAGCTATTTGACGCGGGCATCATTTACCCCATTTGAATAGCAAGTGGGTGAGTCCTATCCAATTCGTCTAAAAAAAGTTGTGAATGACTGTGGTCGAGAACACCAAGGGTGAGCTAATTCCCCATTGTACCACCACCGGATGATGCGTTTGCATTGACTACCGAAGGCTTAATGTTGGCAAGAGAAAAGATAATTTTCCCTTTCCATTTATCGGCCAAATGCTAGAGTGGGTAGCAGGCCACCCATTCTATTGCTTTCTTAACGGTCATTCCGGATATAACCAAATTGAGGTAGAGGTGCTAGATTAAGAGAAGACGACATTCACATGTCCTTTTGGCACGTTTACCTACAAACATATGCCCTTTGGATTATGTAATGCACCAACGACCTTTCAGATGTGCATGCTTAGTCTCTTTAGCAATATGGTCTAAAGGAGCCTTGTGGTTTTCATGGATGACTTTAGTGTCTTCAACCCCTCTTTTGACCTTTGCCCCGCTAATCTTGTAAAAGTATTAACCCGTTGTGTGGAAAAGAACTCGGTACTAAATTAGGAGAAGTGTCATTTTATAGTTACCGAAGGAATACTTCTTGGCCACATAGTGTCATCCAAAGGTCTTGAGGTTAATAGGGGAAAAGTAGATGTCATAACCAATCTCCCCATCCTAAGTCACTAAAGGATGTGCGCTCTTTCTTGGACCACGCGATTTCTATTAGAGGTTTATTAATGACTTAAGTGTCATCTCTGGGCCGTTGAGTAACCTACTTGTGAAAGATTCCCCCTTTGAGCGGAATGAAGCATTCCAAAGTGCTTTTAACAAATTAAAAAGCTTGCCTGTGTCTGGTCCCATTATGCAAGCTTCAGATTGGTCCCTTCCATTCGAGGTCATATGTGATGCGAGTGATTATGCTATAGAGGCTGTTTTGAGATAAAGAAAAGATAATAAGGCTCACATCATCTACTATGCTAATCGGACATTAATCAGACCACAAATCAATTACTTCACCACGAAGAAAGAATTACTAGCCGTAGTTTTCGCCCCCTAGAAAAATTTTGCTCTTACCTCATTGGTTTGCCTATCCTATGCATTACCGACCACGCTGGTATTAAGTATCTCCTTTCCAAAAAGGATGCTAAATCACACCTCATAAGATGGATCCTACTCTTACAAGAGTTTAATCTCTCCATATTAGATAAGAAAGGAGTAGAAAACATCGTAGCTGACCATTTGTCCCAAATTTTGTCCGACGTACCTAGTGATCCCATACCCATAGACGAATATTTTTCGAATGAGCAATTATTTCCCACTTCTTCTCTCCCCTGGTTTATGGATATAGTGAATTACCATGTCACGTGGGTCGTTCCCTCCGATTGGACACCGCAAGAGAGAAAGAAGTTCCTAACCTAGTCGCGCATGTTTTTCTATGACGATCCCTATTTGTTCAAATATTACGCGAACCAAATCATACAAAGATGTTTATCAGAAGATGAGATAGCTAGCGTCATTCATTTTTATCATACGAAATCTTGCGGAGGCCACTTTTCGACGAATAAAACAACCGCTAAGATTCTTCAAAGTGGTCTCTATTGGCCATAATTTCTTAGTATGTTAATGGTTATTGCATATCTTGGGATAAATGTCAGAGGATAAGAGCCATCACTCGACGATACATGATGTTGTTGACCCCTATACTCGTCATTGAGATATTTGATTGTTAGGGCATTGACTTATGGGTCCCTTTCCTCCCTTCCTCGATTTCTTATACATCCATGTCGCGGTAAATTATGTGTCAAAATGGGTTGAGGCCATATCTACAAAGGCAAATGACAACAAGGTGGTGATGAAGTTTTTACAAGAACACATAATTTCTTACTTTGGAGATCCGAAGGCAATCATTAGCGATAACGGCAAACACTTTTGCAATAGGCCGTTTGAAAAACTTATGAGAAAGTATGGGGTCATTTACAAAGTGGGGATGGCTTATAATCACCAAACGAACGGGAAAGAAGAATTAGCAAATCATGAGATCAATCATATTTTAGAAAAGACCGTAGATCCTAATCTAAATGATTGGTCTCTCCGTTTGAACGATCCGCTATGGGCTTATCGAACCACGTATAAGACCCCCTTTGGGATGTCCTATTTTTGCTTTGCGAATGGCAAGTCTTGCCATAATCCCATAGATCTAGAGCACAAGCCATATTGGGCAATCAAGAGGTTGAATTACAACATGGATCAAGTCGGTGAAGTACGCAAACTTCAATTGAATGAGTTGGAAGAAATATGAAACGATGCATATGAAAGTGCCAAAATTTCCAATAAAAGAACGAGACTCGCACATGAGCGAATTATTCTTTGAAAGGAGTTTCATTCGGGTAAAAAAGTGCTTATATACAACTCGCATTTACACTTATTTCCCAACAAGTTATGTTTACGGTGGACCGGCCCGTTCGTTTTGAGAGAGGTGTTTCCCCATGGAGACATCGAATTAGAGTATCCTAAGAGGGGAGACACGTTTAAGGTGAATGTAAAGCGCCTAAAGCCATATCTCGAGTCTTATGTTGAGTAAGCCAACATAATTTGGTTGTCGAACCCCGTTTACGGGGTGAAGTGAGCTTAGAAGGATAGGTCGTCTCACTCCCGACGTGTATGGGGTGATTCTTGTGTATCATAACAAGTCATATAGGTTAGGTTAGTTAGAGGTCTGCAGGTTACGAGTCGAGAATGGATAGGAGCTCAAATGCACAGCACATGAGAGCATAGGGAATTTTGAGGTGAGTTTTCAAGTTTTTTCAAGATATAAAATGAGTGGGAGTGTTTTGGAAGTTTTTCGAAAAAGTGAGTTTTGGGTGGTTTAAACACTTAGTTTTTTTAGATGCAATTTAGGAGGGCATAATGGAATTTCAAACCGGTTCGTATCACTGGACGAATAAAAAATAAAAAGGCCCAAATCGGTTTGCCCCAAGCCAAATCGGTTCACTTCAAGAAGGTGCAATTTTTTGTTCCATCCCATTCTTACCCCTTTCCACTTACACACATTCATTTCCTTCTTCCTTACACTAAAAAAATCCCTCCCTATTTTTCCCTCCAACATTTCCATCCCTATCCATTCCCTCTAAACTTTCCCTCCACATTCTTCCCTCATTTTCGAACACCCTTCCACCTATAAACACACCTTCAAACCCTCAATTCCATCCCACATCTTCCATCTCTCCTCACCCTTACTCTTCTCAAATAAATTCCTAAATTTTCTTCCAAATGGCAAATGATGAAATTCTCAAGAAGTGTGATTCGACTAAAATTCTCCACGACGATGATCATCGATACCGCTCTAACCCAAAAAGTATATGGTGCGGAACTTTACTCTCTCGCACCGTACACATTGAACGAGAATAATTGGGATGATCTAACTTAAGCCGTCTCCACTATATTCCGCCAACAAATGTGGCACCTATTCCTTGCGGAGCCCAGCGATGATGTGTGGCTAGATAAAGTGCACAGGTTTTACGATACTCTCGTCAAAACTAACAACGATACATATTAAGCCTATGTCGATGAGACATGGATCCCTCTCTCTCCCAACATCATCATCCAAAAAATAAGGGACAAGCGAGTGCCCGACCGCTAAAGATTCGATTTCCCCATCGTTGGCAACCCAATTCCAAAGCACCAATGCATCCAACAAATCGCACCCAATCACGTGTGGGAGCATGATACCTTTTCTGTAGGTAATCTTGATGAGACAAAATGTATTGCCTTTTTGATAATTTGAGAATCGATACAAACTTCAAGCAACTCGGCAATTCTCATTCGCTATGAAATTTTTCTTTACCATCTCCTCGCTGAGGCTATCCCAATTTACCTCGCCCGCACATTTTACCGGGAGATCATACACGCCGTCATGGACCAAAGAGGCAAGATCACCCTCACATATGCCCTTTTCATCACCTCCCTCTTAAAAGACGCCGGACTTCAACCACCATAAATGCAACCCCGTCTGCCCAAGGCCATTGGACAACAACCCCTCACTAGGATCATCCGACAAATGGAAGTAGTCTGCCCACCTCCACCGTAGGCGGAAGATGCTGAAATGGGGGAAGAGGAGCCTGAGTATGATGAGGAGGCGAATCCGAATTATGTCCCGGACGAGATCCGTATTAAATCTTTAGAGACTCGTTTTGATACTTTCACGAGAAACTACGAGCGGGACATAAGCCTGCTCTTTCGTCTCCAAATGGAGACGTATCTCGCACAAATGGGCCCAAACATTTTACTCCCAACCTATTTTTACGATCCTTATGATCCGAGTACGTGCCGTCCAACCCAACTCCACATTATCTCCCATATTTGGTGTTTGATGTTTGTTTTGCTTATCAATTTTGTAGTTATTTTTGGGTCCTTGTTACTGATTTTTTGTCAAATAACTATGTAAAGCTCCATCCTATCTTATTGGTTGTAATTGGTCGTTTTATTAATACAAGAATGCTTTTTGTCATTTGTCTATTTTTACGCACTCTTCTTTTGTTTAGATTTTAGTCCTTTTTGCATGAGGATATTGTAAAAGTCTAAGTTGGTGGTGGTAGTGGTACACATGCATTTTAAATTTTTTATAAAATTCAAAATGCCCCCCTAAAAAATAGAATATTTCAAAGATTTCCAAATAATTGAAATTTTTTAACAAAGGGCAAAAATATTTTGCTTCAATATAAATAAAGATTGGAATTTAAAATTTTCAAAAATCAGTCTCAAATTGTAAAAATCTAATGCACAAAGCCAAAATTGACCAAAGATGGAAATTGAGCTAAAATTAATGACTTTGCGAATAAATGTGGAGATTAATTAACCCGGTGAGATTTCTAGCCTGTCGATTTTTGCCAGCATTTAAATCAATCCGAGTTAATGGTTGACTCAAAGTTTGTTTCATTGTTTTAATAAGTCGTTGAGGATCTCTATTCCTTGTTTAATCGGTTACGAAAAATGAGCGAGATTTTGTCTTGAAAAATGCGTTAAAATATCTCTAAACTAAATTATTCTCGAGATGCATATGGTAAAATAATGAGTGATACGGATAAATGAAGTAAGGACATCATTTGTTTACCTAAAAATACGAGTGATAAACAATAATGAAAAATTATCCCTTTTCGCAAGCCCAATTGAGCCGAATAAAATACTCAATTTCGTTTGATAATCCAAAAAACCTAAATAGCCCGGAGTTGTGAAAATTAGAAAATTCATTAATTAAGTTCGAATGGTGCAACAAAAAAGGGTAAGAAAAAATATGATGCTCTACAAAAATAGCAAGAAAAAAATTAGAAAAAGAAAAGAAAAAAAAGCAAATGCCCATGCCGAAGGACATCGTAAGAAAATTTTTCCAACTCCAAAATTTCCCAAACATTTTCATATTACCCAATGCACCTTATAAACCGAAATAATCCTAACTGAGTTCGAATGACGAAATTAATTACCTCGTGGAGAGCTTAAGACAAAAAGATAATAAGAGAACTTAATTGGTGCAAACTAAAAGATGGCGTGTCTCGTTTTTCAATAACCGTATTTCGATGAAGAGATCTTTTCACATAAAATTTTTGTCTTTCAAAATTGTATGCGTGGTGTTGCATTAGATTTACTCTTATAAATCATGCACATCAAGAGATAATAGCCACATTATGAGTGATATCCCGTTATAATTGAATCAAAACGAATTTTTTGAAAAGTAACGTAATGATCAATCGGTGGAAGTTAGCGATTTAATTTTCGGCTTCGCACACACACACACACACACATGCACTGAATTGAGACTATTGAATATAAATTTACGGTGACTATTTTTAAGGGGTTTAAATTGTACAATTTTTTTGGATTTTGTTTTTCTTTTGAGTCAAAAAACGAATTTGGGAGTATATTAACTGCAAACCCTCACGAGACACCACTCGTCTGACTAGGATAACCTATGGGTTTAAAGGATTTTTGCATACGCCAAATGCAATCGCTCGTCAGCAAAAAAGACATTATATCCTAATAAAATAGTTTTTAAGTGTTTTGATCTTGTTTTGATTTTTTTACATTGCTCAGGATGATCAAAGTTCTAAGTTAAGGGGGTTTGATTAAGAATAAATTCTTCGTATTTATTTCCCATAATTTAGAGGCTTTTATCTCACCGTGTGATGCAATTGAAGCGAATTTATCTCATATCATTGCTACGGTCATCTTCTAACAAGTACACCGAGTTTCGTGTATTTCTCTTATATTTTACAGGCATTTCATGCACGTGAAGACAAGACAAAAACCGAAATAAAGATCGAAAAGAAAAGAAGGAAAGTCAAGTGTAATAACGTAACAGCACAATTGGAATTCAGATGCGTAACCTAAGAGAATTCGAAGATCTTGATCTCACGAGCACATAGGAAGAACTGACATCCAAATTCGAGCCCCCGGTTGAGACGATATAATGATATGAAAATGAGAAGAGTTTTAGTAAGAAAAAGATAGAATTAAAAGTTTGGTTCTTAAGTGAACCTGTTTGCTCTTGTTTCGCTACTAGAATTTTGAACCAGTTCGCCTATTTACAAATGCCATACCGAATCGGTTCGCCGGCTTTGGAGCAAAATATTTTTTCTCCCACTTAAAAATTAGAGTTGTACAAGATGAAAACTCTTAGAAAAACATGGTATGATCATCCATTTAGCATTCTAGATATCTTTTAGCTAGTTTTTACCTTAGAATTAAAAGAAGAGAAAGCAAGAACCCTAGTTTTCATTCTTGCACTAAAGATACATTATTGGGTATCCATTTTTAAGATTTTAATATCAAGTTTGTCTTCTCTATCATGTTCTTGCATATTCTCCATCTTTGTATGTTTTTATTTAATTTTATAGTATTCTAAGACTTTCATGCATGTTTAGTCATAGTTTCTTCATGATTTCCAAGGCATGAAACGTTAAGATTTTGATTATTTCTCATGTAGCTATGTTCAGCTAAGTTTTTAGCGGGTTGGGGTACATGAACCCAACCTAGGTGTTGTAAATGAATTTAAAAGCGAATAAAATGTAATTAATAACTCAAAGGTTTGATTTTTATCAAAATAAAGGTTGTAAGTCTTTTAATTCTGTTTGCCCTAGGCAACAAGAATGTTTAAGAGTGCAATTGGAATTTTGGTAATTAATTATTCTCGTCAAATACATTTTTTGATTTGATATTGTGAGGAGTGAAATCTGCATATGTCGAATGCTTAGAAAGTATTTGATGTTTTTTCAAATTGAGGATTAGGTTGTTGAAGTTTTTATCTTCCACATGATCATCGGTGGTTCGTGGGAGTGTACCCTAAATCTATTTTCCCTATTAATTTAAAACTTATATAGTTATTCTTGCATACCGTGGCCATCCCGATCAAAGAATGCGCACCGCTTGCTCTTCTCCCTCTTATACCTCTTGAAGGGTGGGTGGGAAAGGAAAGGGGATCAAAAGGTCTCACGCCTTACTTGAGAACGCTTCTGCGGTGTCGGTGCAGAGTAAATGTAAAGTGATGGAGTCGCTAACCTATTTTACACAAAATAGGCAAAAGAATATGTCGCCGCCTCGGGAGAATGACATAAAAGACAAACTGATGCATACGAAACCAATAGTTCAAAGGATTCGGGGGTTGAGTTACGGAATGGGAAGGTTTTAAGCACCCATCCCACACTTACGGTCTCTCATGGGCTAGTGTTATTATTTTCCTTTACTTCTCTGTGAAGTGTGTGTGCGTGTATATATAATGGAGATCAGAATCACCCAACTCAAACCATGGAAGAGATAGAGTGAGATCATCCATAAGAATGTTTCCAAAATAAAATATAGAAAATATGATTTATAAGTTTATCGCGATATTAATATTTATGATGGAACGATAATATGTGTTGGATGAAACGCTAACCAAAAGCACAAACATAATATATATATATATATATATAATAATGCAAGAATATGAAAATAGGGAATTTTGGGTAAATTGGAAATTTGGAGAAATTGAAAAATTGGACTCGAGTCTCGTGTTTTAATTCGAAACACCTACGTAGCCTATAAAGGCATCAAAGCCCATGTAGTTCGCATGCGACATAAGGGTGGGGTTTATCCCATAGATTCGAATGAGATTTTATTATAGGCGTGTGTGTAGAAAAATGTTTTTTAGTTTTGAAAAAGTGTGATGGATAATCCCTTTCGGAATTTATGGGTGTAACCCTCTTTTTGTTTGTTTTGTTTTTTTATAGAATATAAAGTATGTGAAATATACTAATAAAAATGTAGATATTAATGTGTATGAACTAAAGTAAGGACTAACTTTAGAATACAATGAAATTTATGCAAGACAAGAAATTTAAAGAGAGAGAGAAGGATTTGGACCTTATTTGAAGCTTGATCTTTGATATTGGATGAACTGCCTTGAATGTGAGATGAAGGTTGGATGAGAGATAATGTGATTTTTCCAAATTGGGTATGAAAAGGATGGGAATGTAAGATTGAATGGAACTTCACATGGAGGAACTTCACTGATTTTGAGAGAATGTTGTTGAGATAACTGATGCTGATGGATCTCTGGTGTGCTTTGGGAGTGAGGTCATGCGCTATATTTATAGGGTATGGGGGATGCCTATC
The DNA here is from genome assembly GCA_949130495.1 of Sambucus nigra. NCBI lineage: Eukaryota > Viridiplantae > Streptophyta > Magnoliopsida > Dipsacales > Adoxaceae > Sambucus > Sambucus nigra. Next base: position 81,917,204 of record OX422214.1, on the reverse strand, counting down.
GGCATGTCCCTAGTCCTTCCCATCGGTAGGTGACCCTAGACACAGTGCCGATAGGCAGGAAACTGGACCTGCTAAATGGCAGTCTCGTGTAGATTTTTTTCGAAGAAACGGTCGTAGAACACAATTCGTTGATCCAAATTGTGCACGGGGCATATTATTAAAAAGGTAATTTAGATACCTTCAAGAGTCCTTTGGACCATTCCCGGGTCCAGGAGTTAACTTTGGGTCAAATATGGTGATACGTTACGAATATTGCATTTTCCGCCCGTTAACTTGCGCATTTTTAGCCCCCTTGGGTACCGTAATTGCTATAATTATGTTCGAGAAGCAAACAACCTCCGTTTTATATGATAAAATGTTATTTGAGATATTATTGAGCTTTTATAGGTGTTACGGTGCTTAGTATGAAGTTTGAGCGCGTTCCGATTAAGTTCCGTTGCAATCCGCACGTTTGGGGGTATTTCGGTAATTTTACACTTCGAGATTTTTGCCCGAAGTCTTCACGAAAGTTGTATCTCTCGGGACAAGCTTCATGTGGCCATAAATGACGCTCGAATCGGAGTCCGAACGAAGGAAACATGGACCTTTAATCGGAAAAGAATTAGAAGAAAAATAACAATTTCATTAATACCCACCATGTGCCTTTTCTCTTTCATTAACAATTTCATAAATTCCCTCTATGTCCCTAACTCGTTTTTTCCGGCAAATGGTCATGGGCGATTTTTGGTTTGGCTCGGGTTTGTGCTCGGGTTTTGGTTTCACCCGAAATTGGAGCCTTTTGTCCGAAATTGGAGATTGATATTGGACCACACACGCTTATGGGTTATTTGGCTCGAGTTTTTAGAGTACCCATTTTGCCCATTTCCAAGCTTTGGTCAACAATGATGGTTTTGGTTTTTAGGACAAAAATGGAAGGTCTCGGCTTGGAAGAATTGATTTTGTGCCTACAGGTGCGAATCGATTCGCTACGAGACAGTGTCTAAATTTCTCAGCACCGATTCGATTCGCTACTTTTTCTCCGAGATTTTGCTGCTTCTTCCTTTTTTATTTTCTTTTTCCTTTTTCTTTTTATCCTATATTCCACTTGCTATAAATAGCACACTTAGTTATTGTGAAAACCCAGCTAAGAGGACTCGTAATCTTTAGACGATAGTAAAACCCTTCTTTGTCAAATGGGTAAGAGGACTCGTAATCTTTGAGAAGCCCTGAATTAACCTCCGATTGTAACCCGCTAAACCCAGAAAACTACGAATCTCAGTCGGCGTAGTGGATTTCCCCCACTCGATAACAACAATAACCTTGCTAGGATCGATGGCAATCCCAGCCTCCGTCAGAATGTGGCCCCAAAACTTCAGCTCTCGCAGCCAAAACCCGCACTTGGAGAGCTTAGCATAAAGCTGATGATCCCTCAAGGTCTTTAGATCCAATCACAAATGTACGAAATTGTCCTCCTCTAACCGTGAATAGATCAGGATATCGTCAATGAACACGATAATAAACTGATCCAAGTATGGTCTAAATACACGGTTCATCAAATCTATGAATACTGCAGGAGTATTAGTTAAGTCGAACGGCAAGACCCGAAACTCGTATGAACCATATCGAGTCAGGAATGCGGTCTTCGGGACATCCTCCTCCTGAATCCTCAACTAGTGACAACCGAAACGCAAATCAATCTCCGAAAAAAATGAAGCATCCCTCAACTAATTGAACATATCATCAATGCGAGGTAACGGATACTTATTCCAAATTGTCACCTTATTCAACTCTCGATAATCAACGCACAATCGAAGTGAGCCATCCCTTATCTTGACAAAGAGCACTGGAGCTACCCAAGGCGAGGTACTCCTATGGATAAAACCTTGGCCCAACAACTGCTGAATCTGCTCCCTAAGCTCCCTCATCTCTAAGGGTGCCATAGGGTACGGGGTCCTGGCAATCGATCTCGTGCCCGACGCTAACTCTACGCAAAACTCTATCTCACGAGATGGAGGTAAGCCAGGAACCTCAACGAAATGTCCGTAAAGTCCTTCACTATAGGGATCGTATCCAAAGAAACGGACACCCCATCAGGAGAATCCTCCTCAATGTAAAACAGATGTGTGATGGCTACACCTTCTAGACCAGGCAATGCTATTAGGTACATCTCCTGACCAGGAATGGAAAATGTGATAGCACTCCCAGGACGGTCAATCTGGGCATGATATGCATACAACCGATAAAACCCTATAATCACGTCGTAGGTACGCATCTCAATCAAAATAAGGTCTATGGAGAAGTGAAGTCTCCCGATCTCAATCGTGACCCCTCTACAAACGTGACGAAGGTCCGTACCACTCAATGGTGTACTCACATGGGCAACTATCACCTTTGCAACGTCTATCATCCTCGACGTCCTAGCAAACTCATAACTGGAGAACGAGTGTGATGCACCAGTGTCAAAAATTTCTCTCGCATGAGAATTGTAAACATAAAATGTACCTTGAATCGCAGGTTGTCAGACCTGCGACTGAATAGGCTGAACGTCATATACACGACCATGGTACAATTGTGGCTGAATTGGCGCTGCTGGTGCCACGGGCAATGCCAAAAATGATGGTGGTAGTGGTAGTACCTGCTGCTGCTGTGCTCTATGTCCCTGCGCCTGTCCTCGGGGACAAGCCCTCCTCATGTGTTCAGTCTCGCCGTACTGGAAGCATACAATAGGAACCCCATCTCGTGCCTGCTGCACCAAAGCTCCGATATTAGGCCTATTGGCCCGATGTTGATCTCTCGCACCCTGACCCCGGTGGCCCTGACCTCTCTGGCCTTGGCCCTACTGAGGCTTCCCCTGACCCGGAATGGTCTGAACCGGATTGGCCTGACCCTACTGGTCCTGGGCATGCTGCCCATGGTGACGACCTCTGTACCGCTTGGCCTGATGGCCTCCTGACTGTTGGCCCCCCTGTGGGCCCTGTTGGCCTACAACTACAACCTCATAGGGCCTACTCTGTTGACCTATCGCCCCTCACTTGCCCACCACATGATCAGAATGATCATTGCAGTGATGCAATGCTGCATTCACCGCTACCTCATAACTATCAAATGACGAATTCGCCAGTAAGAACCCCCGAATTGGACAAGATATCCCCTCAATAAACCTCTCAGTCTTCAAAGAATTATCTGCCTGCACCTCAGGAGAAAACTCTACTAATAAGGTAAAATCTCTATTATACTCAAAAACTGAACTAGTCTGCTTCAGGGTATCAAACCTTCTCCTCAAAGCCATACGTTGTGCGGGAGGTACAAACTTCGCCTCTAAACGAGCCCAAAAGTCAGCAATAGGCATAACATCCCGCTGAGTTGTAGAAGTAATGGACTCCCACCAGCACAACGCCTCCCCAGTCAGACGAAAGGTAGATAAAATCTGTTTCTGCACCTCTGTGGAGTCAACTAGTCTCAAATGTCTGCATATATCTAGCTTCCACTGAAGCGCCTCTAACGGACCCACGTCACCGGAGAATGAAGGCGGACGTCTATTCTCAAACCCCCTCACAATAGAGGCCCATGTGAGTTGCATAACTACTAGCACCTGTGGCTCCGGCTCAGCCACTACAGGTGGTGCGATGACGATATGTGGTACCGGTGCTGACACTGGTACGGGCGTGGGATGCGTCGAAAGTGCTGTTGCTACTGCTGTAGCTAAAACCTGTGTTATAGTCGTCAAGTCGACCTGGGACAAACCTCCCACCATCCCCTATGCGGGAGGGGGATGCTGCTCCTGGGCCCTCGCCCGTCCTGTCGCTCCTGCCAATTTATCGACGCGTCTCCTCATCTCAAGAGATAAACACAGAGTATGAGAACTAGAAGGAAAATTTCAAAACATATATCACATATATAATTGGGTGCAATAGTTCAAAGTGATGGATATATCATGCGAAAAGTCCTAACTCCTGATGAAAGTAAACCCTCGTGCGTGGAGCATCTCGCAAGCAAAATCCAAACAAGGAACCCCTCCTATACACTCGGGCACTCATAGTTGGTCGTGCGGATCAGTGGCTCGATTTTTTTCTCTCAAAGTAATAGAATACAAAACCTATTTGTAAGGCTCTAATTATCAAAGAAACGATTCACGAAAAATGTAACGGACACCCTAAGATCCCTAAAGGCTCTAAAACCGTGCTCTGATACCAACTGTGACAACCCTGCTTTTTATATCTAATTCGGTTAGCTATGCCCAATTAAATTATAGTGGAACGTCAATATGTTGGCATTAGAAACAAAGTTTAAAATAGATACAGTAAAGTAAACATGTACACTCCCATACGTGTAACCAAATCACATCATAGAAACTATAGGATCCATAAGTAATATCAGTACGGAATATAAAATGCCCAAACATACGGGCCCAAAAATAAACTAGGTAAAGTGTGTAATGTAAACCTCTCAACACTATCAAATCCCTAACAGTGGGAAATCTTTGATACCACACTCTAAGGAAGAGTGACAAAATAGGATAAGGACCAGCGTCCACCACTACAGGATCCTAAGAATAAATGCGAGGTCATCCAGCTCCACGGTCTACTATCCAACGGGGCAAGGACCTGTATGATACACACACACACACACACACACACACACACACACACACACACACATATATATATATATATATGGGAGAGGGGGCATAGAAACGGGTGTCAACAGCAAGAAAATCTATACAATTATAAGATGTACGTATGATGAACGCATACTCAACACAACTTGTCTCCAGTAATTAATTCGTTAAATTACCCAACCAATGCTCCTATGTCGTGACTACCCAACCCAAACTCGAGTAACGTGTAATCTCATATCGTATCGTAATTCATCATTATTAATCTCATTTCAGTATTTAACGTATCAAGATATTTCCTTTAAGTATAATATCCAATGTATCGATTTGAGATATTACTTTAAGACACAAGCATAATATCTCACACAACAAGTCATATCGGGTCACTATCGTTACCCGAGGGAACAAGTTGTAACACTAGGCCTACACACGAATATTACCCAATATTACGTGGCAAGGGCAATCATACTAAGTTCTAAATCACATGTCGTTCCAAGGTCTTTCTATCCGACCCGCATTACAACCATGTATCCGGTTCCGGTGGTTTATCTCCGACACGACACTCAAGCGGAACCTAATCGGATCAATCATAAAAAATCGCATTCAACATGTGCCTACGTCGACCGGAGGACTAGTCTAGTGTATACTCGACAATATACATGTAAAACAATTTCACGCTTATGTATATATACAATCGTGTGAGGTTTCTTACTCGAGTTATACCATAGTTATTATTTACAATATAACATAATTTACATCATTAATTTACTAATTCAACATCAAATCATTTCAAGGTTATATATCCCTAATAACCATAAGTATGTGATCAAGTTAGGATATTAGGTACAAAACCATAATTATCTTACTAACGACATGAAAAACATTAGTACTCTTATTTCAACAACTTTCTGCCCAGAATTGTAAAACGCCTATTTGAGGCTTTTTCGATCCGTTTTTGGAAAAATTTAAAACTACAAAGTTAGTCGGAACGTGATTTTCTACAAGGACGCGTGAGCACACACCATGGCCTGCTTAAAACAGACCCAAAACTAACATATAATATTCGCCCCTGTTTTCGACAACTTTCTTCCCATAATTATAAAACGCATATTTGAGGCTTTTTCGATCCGTTTTTGGAAAAACTTAAAACTACAAAGTTGTTCGGAACGTGATTTTCTACAAGGACGCATGAGATGCTACTGTAGCCTGCTTAAAACAGACCCGAAACTAACATATAATATTCTCCCCTATTTTCGATAACTTTCTGCCTAGAAATATAAAACGCCGATTTGAGGATTTTTCGATCCATTTTTGTAAAAACTTAAAACTACAAAGTTGTTCAGAACATGATTTTCTATAAGAACACGTGATCACACATCCATTTACGGCTTAAAACAGACCCAAAATCAACTTGCAATGACCACCCCTTTTTAATTTCGAATTTGTATGAGTTCAATTTGTTTCTAGTTTGATGTATCCTAAATCATTTACATATTAATCACATCTCATCAATTTCAAGATTTAGGGATTCAACTCATGTTCATACACTTTTTCATCAAACATTCAAGGTTTAACAATCTAGATTAACTTGCCTTTGGTTTGTGTACTTCTTCTTCTTCTTCTTCTTCTTCTTCTTCTTCTTCTTCTTCTTCTATATCCACAAAAGAGAAGACTAATCCCTAACCCTTTCTATTTATAATTTAAGGGTAATTTTTGGATTTAATTAAAACCTAGGGTGTAAATTGACCACAATACCCTTTTTCGAGTCACTAAGGTTCTAAAAACTCCCGGAACATAAATATAACTTTTGGGTACTTAATTCCAACTATTTCAACACATTTGGAGACATTTGTGCACTCGAAATGACCATCCAAGTCACTTATCTAAAATATACTTTTCGCATCCAACTCTTAAGTCCCGTGCTCAAAATTTGTAAAGTAGTCGTTATCACTCACTAACGACATAATTTAAAATCATACGTTCATATTTACTCTTCACGCTAGTAAACATATATGTAGACAAACATTATCACTCTAATTAATATTTATCATAAGTCAATTTAATTTTCCCATTAAATTATTTTATTTCTCACATATAGGTAATTAATTATGCATTAATTTTATTTCTCTATTAAATCATTTTGATTATGCGCATACACGAGTAATTAATAATGCATTAAAACTACGGGGTATTACAGTTATTTTTTGGATATGTCTTCATTTTTTCTCTAGTTTTTAGGTTAGAGACTATTTTTGGGGATATTTTGTGGAGTGCCCCATCTCCTCCATTTTCTTTGGTTAATCACCATTAATGTAAGTTCCTTTTTATTTAAGCTTTGTTACCTTTATACCATGCTTTGTTAATTTATTTTATTGCCTTGAAAATTAGTGTAATTTATTTATTTCTTGTTTTAGTTTATTAATTAGTTATTTTATTTATTTATCCATGTTGTGTGAGTAGTTAAATATGGTTTGGATTGTGTGTCCGCCATTGATGGGCGTTGAGCTTTGAAAATTAGGTTTTATGTAAAATCACATTTAATTGAAATCTCGCGTATTAAAATTGATTTATTACCCGTTTAACTTTTTTTTTCATGCAACGTTAGTGTTTGTAGCGATAATCCGAATTTAATCCGCGTGTGACCAATTTTGATTAAATGTTTTATCTCGCAACTTTGGGCTAAATTTCTTATTGTGTGATGTTTATAATTAACTAAAAAATCTCGGTTAAATGTTTTCGAATCGAAATTCTAATTATTAGTTGTTTAGCTCGTGGCGGGTACGCGATTCGGACTCTCATTTTATTTAATTGTTGTTTAGTGTTAACTTCTTAATTTTTTCCTTTTCTTTCTTTTAAACCATATCACCTTTTACACTTTTATTTTTGAAGTATCAAAATAATTAAAATCTAAAATTCAATCACTCCATGTGGATTTCTTACGATACCCGACTTACCGTTGTGCTTACTTGTTAAGTGTAGTTATAGTTTAGGTTTTTTGCATTGAGTTGCGGAATCGATAACAACGATTTGCGTATTACACGATGCACGATTATTTTTACGCTCGATCATAAGGCTCAGAAGTGCACGTCGGTCCTTTGGACGATAGATCCTCGGACGGAAACGAATCATTCATCTGCATGGTAAGTCAGAATCGCGTACGGGGCGGACCTAAGGGACGAGGATGACCGGTTCATGGGGTCGGGGTCAATTCTGGAGGACCTAAGGAAATGCTGGGGTTGGTAGATTTGGAGGACCTAAAGAAGGTGATGAATGATGTCAAAGGTAAGGGAGCGACCAATTCTGCGGGTCGAGCTCAATTCTGAGGACCTAAGTTGTAGCGACCAATTTTGCGGGTCAAAGCCTTTTTTGCGGGCTCAAGTAGAGATGACCAATTCTGAGGGTCAAAGATAATTCTGAGGGCTTAAGTAGAATCGACCAATTATGAGGGCTTAAGTAGAGATGACCAATTATGCAGGTTAAAATTAATTCTGCATGCCTAAGTAGAAGCGGCCAATTTTGAGGGTCGAAGCCAATTTCGAGGGCTTAAGTAGAGATGACCAATTATGAGGGTCGAAGCCAATTCTGAGGGCTTAAGTAGAGATGACCAATTATGCGGATCAAAGCCAATTATATGGGCTTATCTTAGAGTGATCAATTCCGTGGGTCGAAGCCAATTCCGCGGGCTTAAGATAAATTTTACCAATTCTGAGGGTCGAAGCCAATTCTAAGGGATTAAGTAGAAGCGACCAATTCTGAGGGTCGAAGCCAATTCTGAGGGTTTTAAGTAGAGATAACCAATTCTACGAGTCAAAGCCAATTCTGAGGTCTTAAGTAGAGGTGACCAATTATGCGGGTCAAAGATAATTTCGAGGGCTTAAGTAGAGATGACCAATTCTGAGGGTCGAAGCCAATTCTGCGGGCTTAAGTTTTTTTAAGGAAATTTGGAGACTCCACTGGGATATGTATCTTACGGTTTCACTGAGCATTTGATTTTAGGTTCCGCTGGGGAAGAGGGAATGATCCAAAGGTTTAATGTTTCTTAGCTGGGAATTTTTTTATTTTTGTAGTGTCTTTTGGAGACATTGCTGGGAGGATATCTTATTGGTTTTGGAAATTCCACTGGGTATATAAGAGTTTTACTGGGGAGATAAGCATGGTAAATATGTTTTTCTTAGTGAAAAAGGTTCTAAAATCCATTTGGTATTTTTAGGAATTTTTGGGGATTTTTCAGGATTTTCTGGCATTTTTTGAAATTTTTTGTACAAAATTTCAAGGAGGGTGCTGACCGACATGGTTTAAAGGGTGCCAAACGGTAGTGGCACTGTCCTGTGGGGTACCTTGAGCAGGTTGAGGGGCAGTGTCGATCGGTGGGTGGCAGAGAGCTGCCAATCGACATGCCCCTTAGCCTCATATAAAAAGAGGGTGGGTTCTCCTTATTTTTCATAGTTTTCTGCCTTGGCTTCTTCTGCAATTACCTTATGTAAAGCATTTTAACATTACAAGATCAAGAGATGTCTGACTTCTCAAGTAGCACACACACATGACATGGCTTAATGTTGATGATTGGGGAAACTTGGAATAGAGGGCTAGGGCGTCCCTTGCACTGGGCAGCGAGAATTCCTTCGACTTATTCGAGTCTGTCACAGATGAGCGAACCCTCTTGCGCGAGCAATCATGTCATCATTCTTCTAGGGTGGTGAACCCTGGCGTCTATGTAAGTATTGATGACCTTTGGTATTCTTTTCTTTTTTCTTGTGATATTCCTTATTTCTTGAATTATGACAAGGTTTTTTTTCCTGCTTTTGACATTCTGATGTCTCTATGTCGACTCTGCGTGACCAAGGGATGACGGGGCTTAGGGACATTTGGGATCACCTTCTGTTGGTGGTGCGTTGGGTGGTCTTATCAGCTGATTATGGGAGACCAGTGTCTGCTCTGGACGAGACACCTCGTTCTACGGTTGTTCTCTGCACTCTGGGGGAGAGGTGGTTAAAAAACTGTTACTAAAGACCAAGGTTCTAAAAAACGTGGGGCGTGATCGAGGCGTGGAGGCCAAGCCTTAAGCCTTAGAAGCCTAGGCGGGCCTAGGCGTAAAAAGGCGTGAAAAGACGTTTAGGCTTTTTTAATATATTTTTATATTTTTTAATCATAGCAAGGCTATTAAAATACTAAAATTGTACATATCATAAATATATGTCTGAATATTTGCAAATAAAAATACTATTTGATTATTTTGGATGAGATAATGGTCTGGTTTGTAAAAAAATCTTTAAAAGGCGATATCGTTTCACTAAAGCATTGTTGTTTTTAGAGAAAAAGTACGCCTTAAGGGTTTTACCAAGCATAAGGCGTCAAAATATTAAGGCGAGGCGTTTCTCCCAAGCCTCAAGCCTAGGCGTGCCTAGGCGGAGCCTAGGCGGGTTTTTTAGAATAGTGCTAAAGACGTTTAATACAGGATTAAACTATTTAAGTAACTCCGAACTGTTTTTTGAGGAAACTCTTTTCTTTAAATCAAATCAGTTTTAATCACAAGATGTGTTTAATAAAGTATGCACGAGATCAGTTCAAGACTTGTTAACAAGTTTTGAAAAACAAAACTTAAAAGATTAAATCAGCACACCAGCAAGAATGAGATGAGGAGATGTAGAAAGATTAATGACAATATATTTTTAACGTGGTAAAACCTCACCCAACTGAGGAAACATCCACGGTGACTTCTAAGTCACACACCAAAAATCCACTAAAATAAAATATATCAGTTACAAACTATATAACACACATGCACACAAATCAGTCCTATACAAGTTTAGGAATGTACCCACTGGTGTCCTTCTAAATGTTCTGCAGTTCTGATTGCTGATGTGGTTCTCCCAGTTTTCTAACTTACACTTTGTTCCAGTCTTTACGTCGACTCTTGTTTCAAGATCTTATTACCAACACTTTCAGTGTTGTAGTGTGTAGGTGTTTGTGATAGTGTTCTAACACATGCATGATCACACTCACGCTTATTTTTACAAACCGTCCTAATAAATTACAAATTAGATCTATATGCCGTGATTTTTAGTTTCTCTCTTCTTAGGAAACTTAAACCATATTTGACCTTTAAAATAAACCCAAAATCCACGGCTATCTTGCTCAGAAGACATTTCAAGATCTTAATCAATTTCAGGGTTTTGAAAATATTTTTGAAATTGAAAACCGCCAAGTGTGATTCCAACTAGGTCAAAGGTCTTATTTCAAAAGAACTATAAACACAAAATGTTTTTGTTGATTTTGAAGATGAAAACATTTACAAAAATAATCAACAGAATATTTCTCAAGATGAGAAACAAAGAATGCAGATCTAGGTGTAATATAACATAAAATGACGAGATCTTTGATTTTTATGAAATAAAAATACAGATCTAACCTAATGTTTAAGTTGGACACAAGATCTTAAAACGAAGAGGTTACAACACGAAAATAACTTTCAAACCAACACTCAAAAACTCTCAAACACTCAGGGTTGTTGTTTGGTATAAACTGGTTTTTGGAAAAATGGTTAGGGTTGGAAGAGGTGTTTGGATGAATATGGTTTCTTTTCTCTCTCTGGTTTCTCTCTCTCTTCTCTTCTCACTCGAAATGACGGAGTGGCAATAACTTCTCAAAGGTTGAGGGTTGGCCTCTTTTTATACAGGGCTGAGAAGGATCGAGAAGGAGGTTCAAAATCAATGGTTGAGATTAAGTCTTGCCATATTTACTTCCATCCAATGGTTAAAGATAAGCAGTTGGTTAAGTTGCTTCTGATTGGAGGATAGAGGTTCACAGGGATTGGGATAAGGACGCATGCAGAGCGTTGATAAGTGCAATCCAAGGGCTGTTAATGAATACCGATTTTGGCTCTTAAAAGAAACACAAGTCCAACCAATAGAAGGGCGACATGTGTAGGCTTAATATTAAACCACAAACGCGCGTCTAAAATAATTACATAGACACCCTTAAAGTCTCTAGTGCTTTCGGATCCTACCCAAGTGAACTTTATAGGAATAAAACCAATAACCAGAAATTAGAGAAAGACCCCAAAACCTTTTAATTCCAATTTTATTTAAGAAAAAATTGTTTTAAAATCATTAGAAATTACCAAAAAATTATTAAAACATGTTTTAAGGGAAATTAACACACACAACACACACAAACAATTTAATCAAAAAAATGAACAATGTATGCAATCCTAATGTGTGTGATTGTTTGTGAATATACCTTTAATCATTCAAACAAGAGGAATGAATTGAATTGAAGGTCTGAGGCTCTTTGGTATCTAGGGGAGGGACTCAGTTTTGTCACTATTTCCAAACTAGATGAGCACTTATACAATGTAGACTTAAGTGAGTCAAGAGTATAAGGTGATTCAGTGGTAGGACACCACCCACACTTTTCATGTTGGCTTTGGGAAGGTGAAAGTGACTTCGATAGACATGCATCATCTTCTAGGACTGCATTATGATGGGGTATAGATTAGGGTGGATAGGACTTTGAGGGTGACGCCAGTGGTAGTGGCGGCGGCGCTAGGTGATGTGAAAAGGGTAGTTTTTGGGGACTCTCTTCGTTTGTCTCTTTCGAGGGAGTTATTGTTGAGTAGGAGGATTGATGAGGAAGACGAGTTTCAGGTGCGCCAGATGGCCCGTTCGTGTATTCTGTTGGTGTTGGGGGATTTCTTGGTGGCGACGTCGTCCACTTATGATTTTTTCCATTTATGAGGGTGTTTTCGAACATCCCTCATTATGACTAGGGGAGCCTGACTTTGGCGACCCTTTATTCTTCTCTTAATGCGTTCAGCCCGTGCTGCCACCAAACTTTTATTGGAGCCTTATATCTTCTTAAGGTGTTCTTTATTTTACACATTTTTCATTATACATTTGCATTTTTCCTCGATGTGTTTTATTCTTAATTTCTTAGTTGCTGACCTTTTACCCTTTGCAGACATGGTTCTATGAGGTGATTGGGTTTAACACCCCAATTGTTAGCTTTAAAGGATGAGTCTGTTGGGGACTTCTACTGGATGTATCGATGGTAAAGGTCTAACCAACAATCCAAGAAGTCTCTCTCTAGAGACGGTGTGTCAGGTCTTGAATTGCCTGACGAGTGAGCGGGTAAATCCTTTTTTATCTTCTGAGATCATTTTTCCTTTACCCATTTCCTAGAAAAGAAAATTACATAACTCAACTAATTACAATTCATTAACCTATTACATCTATTGAGAATAACTGTACAAAATCGTGCAAATAATCACTAAGATCAAGCTTTTTAGAATATATACAAAATAAATGAACTCTCATAAGACTCAAATTTCTCCCCCATTTTGTCTCAAATGGACAAAGGGAAAAAACTATACAAGTCAAAGAGTTTATTCAGCACAAACCATTCCTATCGATTTACACAAGGCAATAAACCTATTATAATCCAAAGGTTTGGTAAACATATCTGTGAGTTGCAAATCAGTAGGAAGATAATTGGTTTCTAATTCCTTAGTCTCAACTAATTCGCGTATAAAGTGATGTCTTATTTTTATGTGTTTTTTTCGCGAGTGTTGAACAGGATTTTTAGAGATATTGATCGCGCTTTGATTATCACAATAGTGATGTAGTTGTTCCTCTTTAATACCATAGTCACTTAGCATTTGCTTAAGCCAAAGTAATTGGGCACATCAGCTTCCAGCGGCTATGTATTCAGATTCAACTGTTGATAAAGAAGTGCAGTTTTGTTTCTTACTACTCCAACCTACCAAGTTATTACCAATATAGTAACATGCGCCTGATGTGCTCTTACTTTCGTCAGTACACCCTGCCCAATCGGCATCGGTGTATCCTATTATAATGCTTGGAGTATCATTGGTGTACCAAAGTCCTAAATTTTGAGTGCCTTTAATGTATTTTATAATTCTTTTAACACAAACTAAATGTCTCTCTTTAGGGTTGTTTTGATAACGGGCACACATGCAAACATCGTACATAATATCAGGACGCGAGGCAGTAAGGTATAAAAAGGTTCCTATCATACTACGATATAAATTTGGATCTACGGAGTTTCCAGTTTCATCCCTAGACAATTTGACAGTAGTACTCATGGGAGTTTTAACATCTTTTGCACTCTCAAGGCCCAATTTTTTAACAATCTCTAAAGCGTATTTTGATTGCAAAACAAATAATCCTTCTCAATGTTTTTTGACTTGAAGACCCAAGAAAAATTGTAACTCCCCCATAACATACATTTGAAATTCTTTATGCATAATTTCAGAAAAAGATTTAACTTCTGAGGGGGAAGTTGATCCAAAGATGATATCATCAACATAAACTTGAGCTATAATGATATGTTTGTCAAAATGTTTGACAAAAAGGGTTTGATTATTTCCACCTCTTTTAAAACCTTTGTCTAAGAGAAAGTTGGAAAGTCCCTCATACGAGGCTCTTGGCGCTTGTTTTAGGCCATACAAAGCCTTTTTAAGACGAAAGACATGATTTGGATATTTAGGGTCAATGTACCCTTTTGGTTATTCTACATAGGTCTCCTCAGTCAATATTCCATTAAGGAAGGCAGACTTGACATTCATTTGGTAAAGCATAAAATGTAAGTAGTAAGCTATGGCAAAGAGAAGACGAACATATTCTAAGCGAGTAACAGGAGCAAAAGTCTCGTTAAAATCTATTCCTTCAATTTGAGAGTATCCTTGAGCAACTAACCTGGCCTTGTTTCTAATGACTATCCCACTTTCATCAGATTTATAAAATATCCAACGTGTGCCAATAACCTTTTTATGATCAGGCCTAGGTACAAGATACCAAACATCATGAATGAAAAATTGAAGAACTTCTTCCCGCATTGCAGAAATCCAATGAGGATCATTCAATGCATCATTTACATTCTTTGGTTCCACAAGGGAAACAAAACATACATAATGAGCATAATTTCTTAATTGAGACCTTGTACGTACATGCTCACTAGGGTTACCAACAACGTTATCTATGGGATGGTCTTTAGAAACCCAGTTGGGTACTTCAGGTGTCTCAATTGGTAAAGAATCATCTAATTCTGGAGAGTCATTTTCTAAAACATTTTTAGACTCTTCCACAATAGTTGGTTCTCCAGTCTTACTCTCTACAGTAGTGTCACTTCTAATAATGTTTATGGATTCCATTAAGGTCTTAGTGCAAAGCTTATAGACACGGTATGCTCTACTGTTAGAAGAATATCCTAGAAAGATGGCTTTATCTCCACGAGTCTCAAATTTGGATAAGTGTTCTCTGTCTTTACAGACATAACACGTACTACCAAAGGTTCTAAGGTACTTAAGGTTAGGCTTCTTCCTATACCAAAGTTCGTAAGGAGTTTGTTTAGAATTCTTTCTAAGATATACCCAATTGATAATGTGACACGCAGTACGAATAGATTCTACCCAAAAATTCTTAGGTAAAGTTTTAGCATGAATCATGACACGTGCCGTCTCTTGAAGGGTACGATTCTTTCTCTCAGTAATACCGTTCTGTTGAGGAGTTTTAGGAGCACTAAATTCATGTTTGTAACCATTATAGTCACAATACTCTACAACACCAATATCTATGAATTCTCCACCTCTATCACTACAAATTCTATTTACTTGAGTATCTTTCTCATTTTTAATCTGAAGTAAAATCTTCAAAAAGGTTTGGAAAGTGTCAGACTTTTATTTTAAGAAAGCTACCTAAGTAAATCTGGTGAAGTCATCAACCATAACAAGAATGTAACTGTGTCCACAGAGACTAACAGTCTGAGAAGGACCCATTAGGTCCATATGGATGAGCTCTAAGGGTTTAGAGGTAAGGATATCCTTGACTTTCTTATGAGGGGCTTTAATAATTTTTCCTTCCTGACATGATCCACATAAATATTATAAATAGGTTTGATCTTAAGAATACCTCTAACTATTACTTGAGAAGACAGTCTACTAAGGTTTTCGAAATTTATGTGACCCATACGATTATGCCATATCTCCTTGTCATCCATTCTGGAAATGTTACAGACGTCAACACTGTTTTGAAAACTATAACAATTGTCCGGTGTCCTGAGTCTTGTAATAATGCACTCACCTTTTTTATTTAAAATTTTGCAATTATTCTTTGAAAAGGTGACAATATGATTTGAGTCATAAAATTATGAGATACTAAGTAGGTTGGCCTTAAGACCTTTTACTATAAGAACATTTTCAAGTAAAGGTAATCCTTCTTCTTGGAGTGTTCCTTTACAAATGATTTGAGATGATACACCATCACTAAAAATAACTTTTCCTCCAGCAAAGCTGGTTTTGTTTAAAAGTTTGGTATCATCCCCAGTCATGTGTTTTGAACATCCAGAATCTAAATACCAACCAGAGGGAGTGTGTTCAGCTTTTAAAGCAGTAATCATAATATTACACTTCATCTGGGGTAATAGCTCATCTTTTCTAACCCAAACATCTATTATTTTCATTTTGCGCTTATTTGCTCCCATTTGATAAAATTTACGAGCATTAGATTTTTGTTGAAAAATGTTTTGCGCATGAGGTTGAATTTTATGATCAACATGAGAATTTGGCTTAAGAAAGTGTCTAGGAATCCTTCTTGGGAATGATCTTTTAGGTTTGTTCTTTCTCTTTTTATAGTTAGAGTTTTTATCTGGTTGTCTAGAAAGAACATAATTGTTACGTCTTCTCCTAGAATAGTTAAAGTTTTGGTACACCGAAGTATTGTGACTAAGCATCTAGAGTAGCAACCTTCAAAGGAATGACCATATAAGTCACAGTAAGAGCAATATAAATTGCTCAAGGATGATATCTCCTTAGGAAAGTCTCTAAACATAGGCTTCATGACATTTTGGAGTTGAACCTTATTCCTAGGGAGTATAGTTTGAAAGGCAGAATCACTCTTCCTAATAGGGGGCAGACATATTTAGCCTTAGGTGGAATTTCACACTTAAATCAACTTGATTACCCAATATCAAACTTTGATTGTTTTTCATCAAACTCATTTTTTTATAGAATGAAAATCTGGACAAGTTTCTATAGGTCTTTTGCCTCCCGACACAAACTTGATTGGTTCAAGGTTTTTAGTTTGTGTATTTAAATTTGAGCAAAACCCTGTTCCAGTTTAATCATCAGAATTGGTCTTTGAATTAACAACAAAACCATCAAAACAATTTGAATTATTTTTAAAATTTGCAAATTTTTTGAAAACTGTTGCTGTCTTCTCTTTGGATTGTTCCAATTTTAATAATGTCCCTTTATATTTTTTCTCCAGATTTTCATTTTCTTCAATTTTGGTCAAAACTTTTGACTTCATTTTCACGAGTTAGACATTGGGTAGTAAACTCCTCAGCGTTAAGTTTAACCATCAGACTTAGGTATTCTAGTTTCTAAGTGAGATCCTTCACTATCTTCTCTAGTCTAGTGCTTTTCTTGAGAGTTTTCGCATATAGTGTTTGAATGTCAGGGAGATCTTCAGTATCTGAGTCACTAAGTGTAGTGTGTGAAATGACCCCTAAGGATTCAATTCTTGAACTCACGCACCCATTGACATCGTTATTATCGCATTCCCTTTGACTCACACACCCCGTGGTAGAACTAGCAATATTCTCATAAATTAAAGCATATAAACCAGTAGCAGCATGATTTATAACAATAGAAGTAGAGCTATTATCATCATTCTCATACATAGGCATATCATCATTGTAGATTGTCTTAGCAAAGAAAGACATGTAAGGATCAAAACCATCAGAAGATTCAGGTTCCTTATTTTCAGAATCACTTGAATCATCCCATGTTTTGCAAATGTTGGCCCTAGTATGTTTATTGGCAGTGTTTAGTTTCACTCTACAGTCTTGTGATATGTGTCCTAGTTTTCCACATTTAAAACATTCAATGTTTTTGAAGTCTTTGTTGGGTCTCACGTCCTTGTGATGTTTGTCTTGACCTTTCTTATGATGTTTGTAGTTAGACTGAGTTGGATAATTTAGCTTGCCTTGTTTGTTTGCCAATTTATTTCTAAATTTGATAATTTTCTTAAATTGTTGTAACATCAAGGCAATTTGATTATCCAAACTATCTATATCACATTACTCATCAAAATCATCAGTGGTAATAGTGATCTCAGATTTTATCAACTTAGAGGAAAAATTCAAGTTGGAACTAGTCTGTTTCCTATAGGACTGGGTCATTTGTTTCTTAAATTCTAATTCCATTTCCACAGTTCGTAATTTACTACTGAGTAATTCAGGAGTGAGATTTTGATCACACATTTCCTCAATAGCATATCTTTTGTTGTCAAATTTCTGTGGCAATGATCTTAAAATTTTAGATACAATTTCATGTCTGTCATATGTTATCCCATTAGCATGCAGTTTGGTCACAATGTCAGTCAATTTCATGTAAAAATCATCAAAGGATTCAGAATCTGACATAATTAGGGAGTTATACTGCTGGACACGCATTTGAGTTTTAGCAGCCTTAACTCTAGTGTCACCTTCATGTACAGTAATAAGTGTATCCCAGGCTTCCTTAGAAGTGGCACAGGATGAGATCCTTTTGAACTTATGTTCATTTATGGACATAAAGATGGTATTCTTGCCTTTATTATTGTTTCGAGAAGTTTGCTTCTCTTCTTGAATGAATTCACTAAATGCTTTCTTAATCCTCTCATTACTTCCTTCGATGACTGGTTTAGTAGGATAAGTGTATTCATTTTCAACAATATCCCAGACATCATCTCCCAAGATTCCTTGTATGAAAGCAACAATTCTTACCTTCCAGTAAGCAAAGTTGTTTCCATCAAAGAGAGGGGGTCTGGTCAAGTTGCCAAATCTTTCACTTTTCTCGTCCATTGTTTTGATTTCAATAAAACAATTTCAGAGACACAAGGTCTTTTAAAAATATTTCCAAAGCTCTTATACCAATTAAAAAACTCTTACTAAAACCGTTTAATATAGGATTAAACTATTTAAGTAACTCCGAACTTTTTGAGGAAACTCTTTTCTTTAAATCAAATCAGTTTTAATCACAAGATGTGTTTAATAAAATATGCACGAGATCAGTTGAGCATTTGTATAAAGTTTTGAAAAACAAAACTTAAAAGATTAAATCAACACACCAACAAGAATGAGATGAGGGGATGTAGAAAGATTAATGACAAGAGATTTTTAACGTGGTAAAACCTCACCCAACTGAGGAAACATCCACGGTGACTTCTAAGTCACAAACCAAAAATTCACTAAAACAAAATATATCAGTTACAAACTATATAACACACATGCACACAAATCAGTCCTATACAAGTTTAGGAATGTACCCACTGGTGTCCTTCTAACTTTTCTGCAGTTCTGATTGCTGATGGGGTTCTCCTAGTTTGCTAACTTACACTTTGTTCCAGTCTTTACGTCAACTCTTGTTTCAAGATATTATTACCAACACTTTCAGTGTTGTAGTGTGTAAGTGTTTGTGATGGTGCTCTAACACATGCATGCACACACTCACGCTTATTTTTACAAACAGTCCGAACAAATTACAAATTAGATCTATATGCTGTGATTTTCATTTTCTCTCTTCTTAGGAAACTTAAACCATATTTGACCTTTAAATTAAACCCAGAATCTACGGCTATCTTTCTCAAAAGACGTTTCAAGATCTTAATCAATTTCAAGGTTTTGAAAATGTTTTTGAAATTGAAAATCGCCAAGTGTGATTCCAACTAGGTCAAAGGTCTTATTTCAAAAGAACTATAAACAGAAAATGATTTTGTTGATTTTGAAGATGAAAACATTTACAAAAAATAATCAACAAAAGATTTCTCAAGATGAGAAACAAAGAATGCAGATCTAGGTGTAATATAATATAAAATGACCAGATCTATGATTTCTATGAAACAAAAATACAGATCTAACCTAATGTTTAAGTTGGACACAAGATCTTAAAATGAAGAGGTTACATCACGAAAACAACTTTCAAACCAACACTTAAAAACTTTCAAACACCCAGGGTTGGTGTTTGCTATAAACTGTTTTTTGGAAAAATGGTTAAGGTTTGAAGAGGTGTTTGGACGAATAGGGTTTCTTTTGTCTCTCTGGTTTCTCTCTATTCTCTTCTCACTCGAAATGACGAAGTGGTAAAAACTTCTCAAAGGCTGAGGGTTGGCCTCTTTTTATACAGGGTTGAGAAGGATCGAGAAGGAGGTTTGAAATTAATGGCTGAGATTAAGTCTTGACGTATTGACTTCCATCCAACGGTTAAAGATAAGCGGTTGGTTAAGTTTCTTCTGATTGGAGGATAGAGGTTCACAGGGATTGGGACAAGGACGCATGCAGAGCGTTGATAAGTGCAATCCAAGGGCTGTTAATGAATACCGATTTTGTCTCTTAAAAGAAACACAAGTCCAACCAATAGAAGGGCGACAAGTGTAGGCTTAATATTGAACCACAAACGCGTGTCTATAATAATTGCATAGACACCCTTAAAGTCTCTAGCGCTTTCGGATCCTAGCCAAGTGAACTTTATAGGAATAAAACCAATAACCAGAAATTAGAGAAAAAACCCAAAACCTTTTAATTCCAATTTTATTTAAGAAAAATTTGTTTTAAAATCATTAGAAATTCCTAAAAAATTATTAAAAAATGTTTTAAGGGAAATTAACACACACAACACACACACAAATAATTTAATGCAAAAAATGAACAATGTATGCAATCTTAATGTGTGTGAGTGTTTGTGAATATACCTTTGATCATTCAAACAAGAGTAATGAATTGAATTGAAGGTCTGAGGCTCTTTGGTATCTAGGGGAGGGACTCAATTTTATCACTATTTACAAATTAGATGAGCACTTATACAATGTAGACTCAAGTGAGTCAAGAGTATAAGGTGCTTCAGTGGTGGGACACCACCCACACCTTTCATGTTGGCTTTGGGGAGGTGATAGTGACTTCGATAGACGTGCATCATCTTCTAGGACTGCATTATGATGGGGTATAGATTAGGGAGGATAGGACTTTGAGGGTGACGCCAGTGGTAGTAACGGTGGAGTTAGGTGATGTGGCAAGGGTAGTTTCTGGGGTCTATCTCCATTTGTCTCTTCTAAGGGAGTTATTATTGAGTAGGAGGACTGATGAGGAGGACGGGTAACAGGTGCGGCAGATGACCCGTTTGTGTATTCTGCTGATGTTGGGGGATTTCTTGGTGGCGACGTCGTCCACTTGTGATTTTTCCCATTTATGAAGGTGTTTTCGGACATCCCTAATTATGACTTATGGAGCCTGACTTTGGCGGCCATTTATTCTTCTCTTGATGTGTTCAGCCGGTGCTGCCGCCAAACTTTTACTGTAGCCTTGTGTGTTCTTAAGGTATTCTTTATTTTACATATTTTTCATTATGCATTTGCATTTTTCCTTGATGTGTTTTATTCTTAATTTCTTAGTTGCTGACCTTTTGCCCTTTGCAGACATGGTTCTATGAGGTGATTGGGTTTAACACCCCAATTGATAGCTTTAAAGGATGATTCTGTTGGGGACTTCTGTCGGATGTATCGATGGTGAAGGTCTAACCAACAACCCAAGAAGTTTCTCTCTCTAGAGACGGTGTGTCTGGTCTTGAATTGCCTGACGAGTAAGCGGGTAAATCCTTCTTTATCTTCTGAGATCATTTTTCCTTTATAATATTTTTTGATATTTATCTTTATCTACTCCTGCTGGGGAATTTGCAGGTGACCTTTTATCCTTGAGGGATGTCTATTCAGCACACAGTATTAACTGGCCGAAATGCGCGGATGCGACGTTTGTTGGCATATGAGTATGGCTACTCGTGGTACCTCAAGGAGAGAGTAGTCTGAAAGATTGTGAAGGATGAGGTTATGGTGCCATAGGCGAGGTCCCCGGTGTATAAGAGGCGAGTGCGGGAGATGTTAGATGATGCGTGGGTAGCGACGATGATGGGCGAGCCTTACTCGTCCTATACTGACACGATGTCGGCGTATGATTATTTGGACTTTATGTCGAGCTAGTTGTTGCCTCTTATTATATATGACGTGATGCCTCTCCCTCATGCAAGTTCGAGTCGACCAGTGGGGTCCTCCCACAGTGCGGGAGGTGTGTCGGCATCTGCGACGACGACGACCTCAGAGGTTTCTTTTGTGCTACTGACCCCTCCTTCTTATAATATCCGGTGGGATAATGGAAGGTCGGTGCGTTTGCTGCACCATCCTAATACGATGGATCCGGAGGAGCTGGGTTTGACTGAGGAGGTCCTTTAGCCAGAGGTATACTTCTCATCTCTTTGTCCTTTTGATTTCTCGATTTCTTCCTTTGCCTCAAATTGACTGACATGTTATTTTATGTTTCTCTTTTCACCATATTCGGATCTCCACCACCTGGCTGAAGGATGTTCAGGATTAGATATCTTCGGTGACCTCCCATATTCGGGATGTGATTTCGGTTCCTTCTTATCTGGTTCCATCTACCTCGTTTGAAGAAGGGTCTGACTTGGGGAGCGATGGTACGTCATCTCATTTTTGGGGGAAGAGAGCGCGTTGTAGGTAAGGAGGATCCTAAGGAGAGAGATAAGTAAGAGACAGAGGTTATAGGTAGGTGAAGGTAGAGAGAGAGAGAGAGAGATAAAATATGGGTTCGGGCTGAGTCCCGTTGTATTTTTCTTTATTTCCTGCAAAACCGATGTAACATAGCAAATATTCATGCAAATAAAATGAAGTTTTTGTTGATTTTTGTTTTTAATGACTTAATGTACATGCTTTTTTACTTTGTTGCTGAGAACGTGAAAAGGATTAAAAATGATTTGGGAGAGAATTTATTTAAAAAACAAGACAAGTAAAAAGCATAAAGAGAAGAAAATTCGGAATTATTTTGAGGATATAAATTATTTTTATTGAGTTTTTTGGTTTTGACAAAAGGAAAAAGGGAAATTTCCAAAAATAAGGGGTTTCCGATCAGCAGGACCCCTGTCCTGCCTATCGGCATGTCAATCCAGTCCAATCAATCCAAGGCTTTGATTGCACTTTCTTAAATTACTTGGCACTTGGTGGGGTCAGTTTTTCTTCGATTTCTGCAGGGTTCCTTGTCTTTGTTTGAGGGTTTTAATATATTAAAAGGGGTGTGAGTGGCACATTTTCTTCCCACCTCCACACTCCTCTTTCTTCTTTTCTTAGTGTCTTCTTATTTTGCGATATGACTCTCCCTGGTAGTGTTTAGTTTTTAAACTACCTTTAAACCTTGGAAGCGATGTGCTCTTATAACGTTGACTATGACACTTTCAACACACGTCGAGTTTCCTTGTGGCATAATCGACCCATAGAGTGGAACATGCTGATGGCAGCACTGGAGTTCTGGTACCCTAAAGACCATATTTTTTTCTTTGGGTTGGACGAGGTCTGTCTGACCTATGAAGTGTTCTCTGCCATGTTGGGGATAAATCTTAGTGTTGCAGCAGTTATGCCTGAGTTTTACCAATTCGCTTGGGAGCTGTTAGAGGGACTCCTCTATATCTCGCATTCGGTGACTAGGTCATTGGTTACATGAGGAATGATCTTTCTTCCTGCTATGATGAGTTCTGTGCATTTGCAGGATGCTGGTGATGTTGGCTACGCTGGAGCCGTCATCTTGGTTTTGATTTCGAAACTGCTGTCGGTGACTGGAGAATTGCTTATGGACCCATAACTTGCAGCCATTGTTTCTTGGATGTCATACTGTCACAATCCTATGACGGTGATATTGGAGGAGACTTTGAATGGTCTGGATGCCTGGCGGGAAGTCGTTATGACTTTTTGAGTGGTAGCCCTGTAATTCTTTTCATGTGGTTGTCAAAGAGATTTAGTATGTCGGTCCCACATGAGTATCCTTTATCGGCCATGCCAAACTTATTTTCACGTTACTTTATCAATATAGGCCTAGACATCGAGAGCTAGGAGAATTAGTTCGTGGATCACGGAGCTCTAGGCTTACGTTGGTTAGTGTCTGGGTGGGGGGAGCTGCAGCCCATTCTGGAACTGGGAGAATACTAGTATGTTTGGTTGGTTAGCCTTAGGCTACCTTCTTTTTACTTTCTTTGGCGGCTTCTGCCCCAATTTGTTTGGGAATAGATTGTGTCACCTTGGACACTAGAGTTCTTTTATGTAGAGGGTTTGACAGAGCGTATGCTTATACGGCCTATAAGGACATTTTTGTCCATTGTCAATATGTATGTTGTAATCCGTTACACCGTTGAAGAAATTCAAGATTGCATATACATCAATGGATCCAAATATCAAAGCGTCTTCAACATCATAACCTCTGCGAGAATGAACTCGGTAAAGTTTTGTTTTTAAGTCCCTTAAAGTTTAATATTTAGTATTGGGAAACTTTTATAAAATGATTTTATAAAAAAAGAAAAGAAAAAAAGAAGTAAGTTTTTTTACGCAAAATGAGTTTTTTAAAAGAAATTTTTTACAGGTAACCCGACCTGATCTGGTTCTTGTAAAAACGAACTGATCCGGCCCCGGAACTATCCGACATTAATAACAGACCGATCCGATTTACATCAAAACCAGTCTACCCTGGATCGGAGCCGAACCGATGAGATCATTTTGAAAAATGAACAGATTCGTCACCGAATCAATCCGACATCAAAATCGAAACGATCCGAATTTGATAATCTCCAACAGATCCGCTTAGATTTTTCCACCGACACAATTTTCCTTTATATAGTCCTTTTTCGGTGGTGTATTTTTTGAAGTCTTTGAGAAAACGTTTCTAAGAGTTCAAACACAACAAAACTTCGATTTTTGATGTGCCAAACATCTTTTTAATTCACACATAAAAATCTCAATTACTTGTGTGAATCTTTTGGAACCCTAGAACAAAAGCTTTACTATTGTTCAAGCTTTGTGGGGAGATCTTTCCAACCGAGAGCTGCGTGTTATTGCTGAGGGAGTCTCTACAAAGTGTTATGACTGCGTGTCATTGAGGAGAGCTGCGGTTCTTCCTATGTTGTTTGGGCTGCGAGTCCTTGGAGGGTGATGCGTGTATTCTCTTGGTGAGTTCAAGACTGCGTGTCTTTGTGGGTTGACTGCGCGTTGATCCATTGCAGATTTCTCTATGTAATTGTAAGTTGCGATTTATATATTCATAGTGAAATAAAGGTTTTACCCGAAAGGTTTTTTTTTCCGGAAAATTGTGTCTCAGCATATATACTGCGTTGCATGCTTTATTTTTGATGGGTTGATTTAGCTTCATGTTTAGGGGCTGTATTTATTTGATATAAAAGTAGACTTTAATTAAATAAGGGTTACTTGAAAACTTGCGAATTAATTTAAATCAATTATCACACAAGTCATATTTTTCAAATTGGTATCAGAGCAGGTTACGCTAATTTATCGCGTATTCCTATTTTTCGCAAAATCATGTGATATTGATTTAAAAAAAAAAAAATCAGTTTGTGAAAAAATCGCAATTTTTGCAATGGAACATTCATTTAATAAGATGCCTATTTTTCCATGTTCACCGTTAATAACGTCACCTCTTTAAAACCCGTGTCATCCTGGACCGAAGATGATTATAAAATGTCTAATTTTAATTCCCGTGGTCTGAGTGCCATTTCTGGAGCTGCCACTCCTGACGAGTTCCGCCGAATTATGACGTGCACCACGTCTAAAGAGGCTTGGGATTTTTGAAATTGACACATGAGGGTACGAACGCGGTTAAAGAATCAAAATTACAAAATTTGGCCGCCCAATTTGAGACTATCACCATGTCTGTGTCTGAATGCTTTGATGATTTTTATGCACGTTTGTCAGACATTGTTAACCCATGTTTTAATTTGGGTGAGGTGATTGATAACACGCGTGTCGTTAAAAAGATTTTGAGATCTCTCCCAAAACGCTTTATTCCTAAAGTCACTGTTTTGAACTCTTTGGGAAATTTGAAATCACTTAAGTTGGAAGAACTTGTAGGAGATCTTCAAACCTATGAGATTGACATGTTTCCCAAAACTATTAATGCTAAGGATAATGGCATTGCTTTAAAGACTCATTGTAAGTAAAAGAAAGAAAAAGGTTGTGAGTCTGATTCTGAGGGAGATTTTGATTTTAATGATATGGCCTTGTTTGCGAAAAATTTCTCAACATGAACAAAAATAATTCTTCCAATAAAAAGAATTTTTTTGAGAAAAATATAAAGAAAGGAAAGGCCAAGGAAAGTGGAGAGAGGGAAAAAGAGAATGACTCTGATGAGGAGTGTGAGGAAGATTTTGAGAACGTGACTTGTTTTGAATGTGGGGGTAAGGGACATAAGTCGTTTGAGTGTCCTACGTGGCTTAGAAATAAAGAAAAGAAAGTAGCTATGCCCGCCACACTTAGTGATAGTGAGAAAGAGGAGGGAGATGAGTCTGATAAAGGTTTAGCACATGGGATGGTTGTCGCTTTTTCTAGTCGTATGAGCACACCCACTTTGTCTCATGAGAGTGCACGCGAGAGTGATGATAGTGATATGTGTTCTTCTAGTGAGGTAGAAAGCGAGGAGGAGAGTGGAGATGAAAGTGAGCTCCAAAAGGTGTTTAGAGATTTGTACACCGAGACCTTGAAAACAAAGAAGTATAATAGGGATTTAGGTCGTCGGGTTTTAGATTTGGAGAAAGAGAAGGAGGTTTTAAGAAATGAGAAGTGTGATTTGACCAACACGTTGTCTAGTTTGACGACACGTGTATCCCTACTCGAGAGTGATCACGAACGTGACAGGGAGGTCAAAGTCAATTTTGTGAACGCACCTAAGAAGGTTGAAAAGGTGGTTTTTAAGGGTAAAGGTGAGAAGTTTGGAATAATTCATGACGGTGCTTCTACTTCCCAATTAGCACCCGAGTCAGTTCCCTCTTTACTGTTAGATTCACGTGACTCACCCTAACCCACCTAGGCGTCTCATTCCTATTAGGAAAGTGTGTCCTAGAGTTTTTGAGAGAGGTGTTCTTAGGCCTATTTATGTTTGTTCACATTGTAAGAGGAGATGTCACCTTAGGGAATTTTGTTTAAGTTGGGTTATGTGTCACGTTTTGCTACTACACGTGTTTCTGACACACATGCATCCACACATGATACTTTACATGCTCGTGGAGACTACATGAGAGAGTTTGCACATTTAGGTGAGCAAGTTAAGTTTTTAGTCAAAACTTCACAAGAATTGATGGAGTTTTTTCATAAGTTGTCACCACCTTTGGAAAATCCCTCCGCACCTAATGATTGAGGTTTGACTTGTTTACTGGCATAGAATGCTTTTCATGATGATATTATATGCCTATTGCTAGTGCGTATCTTTTGAATATTTGTTTAGGATTTTTTTTGAAAAATACAAAAAGATTTTATTTTTGCTAAAATTTTGAGAAAATCCAAAAAGATTTTTGTATTTTGTCTTGCACCATTTATGGATTGACACTTAGGATGACCAAGTCACAATTTCATTCCATTTCTTCATGTGACTATTTGATAGTGTTTTGAGACAATATATCATGTCATCTTTGTGCTTTATAATGTTTGGAGTTATTAAGATGTAATTAAGTGTTTCTTCCTACATGTTTGACTCATAATTTCCTTTATTACACACATGCACGAATTTGTTTGATTATTCTGCTTGTCTTATCACATGTTGGTTGGGTGTTTTCACTTCAATCCCGTCCTTAAAACGAACCAAGCGCGATAATTATTATAAGGGAATTGTGCTTATAAGAACCATTTTGTGAGGTTGTGTGCTTTGTTATAAAACGGGGAAGGGCTGCGAAAGGTTCATTGCCTTTGCGAACACTAAGCCACCGTTAAATTGGACTTAAAAAATGGAGGAATTTTATTATCCGTGGTCCAAAGAGGCTAAAAGAGCCCCCTCCAAAAAATTGAAAGGCAATAAAAAGATATTCATGCCAAAAAGGGGCCATTTAGGTTTTTGCACCAATTCTCCAAAGTTTGAGAATTTAGTTTATACACCTCCAAAAGAAAATATGCATGAGGGAGTTTGGTTGGAGAATTTAAAACGGGGTTGCACGTTCTTAAAATGCTTGAAAATGCGCTATATAGTTTGGGACGTTATTGGTGTGGAAATCACTTTGACTTTGTTTTGTTGATTTGCATAAGACGATGTCATCTAAATTCAATAAACTTTTACACCTAAGGATACTTTTGATGCTCATTCGTTAGGGCTACACATATGCATCGTGCACGTATGATTGATTGAGTTGATTTACCTATCGAATGTGTTCACGCCCATTCATTCCATTTCCATGACTTGGTTGTTTGAGTCTAAATCCATGGTATGATTTTTATAGCATATTTTTTTTTCAAATGTATCTTATTTTTGTATGAAAAAATGAAAAATCAAAAAGAGTTTGTGAATTGTTTTTACATTTCCTTATAAGATGCATGTTTGCCATATTGTTTGATGCCTTGTTTTGTGTACCGTGACACCCCGATTTTGCTTATTTGATTCATTCTTCTCATTTGTCTATTTGGGGACATCATAAAAAAGGGGGAGAAAGAATTACCATATTATAGGGGAGTTTGAATTTTGGGGGAGTTTTTCAGATTAGCTTATATTTTTATCATAAATTGGTATCTATGTTTATCTCATTTCAAACTCGATATGTCACGTGGTATTTTCTTTTTCTCATGTGTGTAGGTACGAAGATTGAAGATCAATATGTTCACCCTGATGAGAAAAGCTTTGAGCTTTGATGATTGTTGAAGATTGAAGAACAAACGATGAAGATTTAAACATTTGTATCTTTCCATCTTTAGGGGTCATGGGAGGGTAGATTTGTATAGGTCATTAGTTGATAATTTGGATATTTTTTATGTATGTACCGGCATAGACATAGGGGGAGATTTGTAAGGACATTTTTGTCCATTGTCAATATGTATGCCGTACGCCGTTACACCGTTGAAGAAATTCAAGATCGCATCTACATCAACGAATTCGAATATCAAAGCGTCTTCAACATCATAACCTCTGCGAGAATGAACTTGGTAAATTTTTGTTTTTAAGTCCCTTAAAGTTTCATACTTAGTATAGGGAAACCTTTATAAAATGATTTTATAAAAAAAAAGTAAGTTTTTTTTAAGCAAAATGAGTTTTTTAAAAGAAATTTGTTACTGGTAACCCGGATCGATCCGGTCCGATTTAACCCCGGACCGATCCAGCATTAATAACAGATCGATTCGATTTACATCAAAACCAGTATACCCTGGATCGAAGCCGAACCAATGAGGTCATTTTGAAAAACGAACTGATCAGTCACCGAACTAATCCGGCATCAAAATCGGACCGATCCGGATTTGATAATCTCGAACAGATCTACTTAGATTTTTCCACCGACTCAAGTTTCCTATATATAGTCCTTTTTCGGTGGTGTATTTTTTGAAGTCTTTGAGAAAACGTTTTTAAGAGTTCAAATACAACAAGACTTCGATTTTTGATGTGCCAAACATCTTTTTAATTCACACACAAAAATTCAATTACTTGTGTGAATCTTTTGGAACCCTAGAACACAAGCTTTACTATTGTTCAACCTTTGTGGGGAGATCTTTCCAAACGAGAGCTGCGTGTTATTGTTGAGGGAGTCTCTACAAAGTGTTATGACTGCGTGTTATTGAGGAGAGCTGCGGTTCTTCCTTTGTTGTTTGGGCTGCGAGTCCTTGGAGGGTGTTGCGTGTATTATCTTGCTGAGTTCAAGACTGCGTGTCTTTGTGGGTTGGCTGCGCGTTGATCCATTGCAGATTTATCTATATAATTGTAAGTTGCGATTTATATATTCATAGTGAAATAAAGGTTTTACCCAAAAGTTTTTTTTCCTGAAATCTGTGTCTCAGCATATTTACTGCGTTGTATGCTTTATTTTTGATGGGTTGATTTAGCTGCATGTTTAGGGGCTATATTTATTTGATATAAAAGTAGACTCTAATTAAATAAGGGTTACTTGAAAACTTGCGAATTAATTTAAATCAATTATCACACAAGTCATATTTTTCACGGCTTGGATCTTTGTGGGAGAATCGTCGACCATTGACCCATCCATCCCAGTCTATTGGTAGAGTATGGCATATCTCAGAGGGATAAATTAAGTGGTTATGGAGAAAAGTAGTTTACAAGATGCTGGATGTGGAGACTAGGCCAAGGTGGTTCACCATATCTGACACCATTGAGGGAGGTGTTGCGATTTTCCCCAGGCTACTCCAGGCTTATCGTTGTACGGAGCGTCTGCGACACTCTATTCAGGCAGGGGAAGTTTGGGGACCCTAGGATGTGGGTGATGATTGGACCGACTCTTCTGGCACCTTCAGATACGATCCCTAGGGAGATTTTGTAATGGGTGTTTGAGAATAATTTGAGGGTCAATTTGGGTATAGTGGGGCTTATTTTTTATTTTAGTTTTAGGAAGGTAGGAGTGGGCTGACAAGGGAAGACGTTTGGCTCCTTATGCTGGTGTAATTGAACTGGGATTTTCAAATAATGGAATAAAAAAGTTTTTGATCATCTTCTTGTGCCACTCGATGAGTTTTCGCATTTGAATTATCTATACTAATTTCTAAGGCATACATAATCCTTTTTCCCATGTATATGATAATATGAACTGTCATTATTAGGGATACGAAAAGAATAGTATTTTATGAAAAAGAAGGGGGCGTCCTCATGTAAAGGGGATGAGCTGTTTACGTACCTCTGGGGGTTTTGAAATTCTCTGAAATTCATTTTTGAAAGCAAAAATATTTTTTAAGAGGATCAGGCCCCATGTAGTTTTGAGCAGAGGAAAATGAAGAGATTTTTTTATGAATAGAAGGGAGATGAGAAGAGTCATAGCGCGTCGAGATGAGAAGAGTCTTAGTGCGTCAAAATTTCTTGAGGCGGTCCAGGTTGATTAGACGGACCATCTCTTCTCCATCAAGGTCAGTGAGTATAGTGGCACCAACTGACAAGATCTTCTTTATGATGTAGGGCCCGCTCCAATTGGGTTTGAATTTCTCTCTGGGGTCCCAGATGGGCTATACAATTTCTTTAAGGGATAAGTACCCTTTTTTGACACCACGACCCTTGACTCTCTGATTGAATGATCGCGCTATACGACGATGGTACCCTTGTAAGTGATATAGAGCCTTCAGTCTCCTTTCATCCAAGAGTGATAACTCATCAAGACGACTCTGATGCCTGTATTCCTCGATGACTTTGCTTTCAAGCATGACGCATTATGAAGGAATTCCTGTAATACCCCGTATTTTTATGGCTTTTAAATTTAGGGATTTATTAAATTTAATTGAGATAAATTAATTTAATTTTAATCCGAAAAGTTGTTTTAAATATTTACTAGCGTGACGAGAGTTAGTAATTATTGAAATTTGTATATTTGTTAAATATTACTTATTGAGTAAAGTAATATGTATTGTCACGAGTGAATAAAATGACAATTATGAAAATTTAGTCGGGACGCGCTTGTGTCGTGTCAGGATTAAATTATTATTATTATTATTATAAGTGAATATATTATAAGTCACCCGTATGGTCATTTCAAGTGCGCCAACGTGTCCGGAAGGGTCGAGATAGTCAGAAAAGTGTACCTGGGGGTTTAGTTTGGGTCTCGGAACGTTTTTAGGCCTTACCGGTAATTCGGGAGGGCATTTTGGTAATTTTCTATTTTTGGCCTTTAATAATGACGAAAATCATTAAGGTTATATCAGATGGAGTGCCAAGGAAGTTAGGGTTCTTATAACCAAAAGAGAAAAAGGTCATAGGAAGATGAAGCGAAAAGATTTCCAAGTGTTCAAGGCCAAGAACCACCAATCTTACAACCCCACCACCACCAAAGCGTAGATCGGAAGAAGAGGATTACTGCTATACCAATCAAAGTCGTCGAATCAGAACCTTAAATTCCCAGGCAATTATCTATCTTGCTTTTCTTGTAGTTAATATTTCACTCATGTTAGATTAAGATTGATAAACCTATGTCCCATGGAAAAAATTTAAGGATTTAGAGAATCAAATCACAAGTTTTATAGGGAATGAATATATTCTGGAAATCTTAATCACATGTAGAGGATTACCCACGAAATTGGATTGATTTAAAAGTGATAAATCTGGAAAAAGAATTAGAACAATGAAAGTTTAGTGTAAAATTAGGGTTCTTGATAATTAAGACAAATTGCCCCTTTAATACAATCTCGTTGATGAATTTATACATGTTTCACGTAGGGAATCATGTATATATGTATAGAGAATTAGTAGCAATGTTATTTTGGAGTTTGGGAATCGATAATGGTGTTTTGAAAAAAATTGGAAGATGAAACCCGTAGGTTTAATTTGTAGTTTCTGGGCAAGAACTGCTTGATCGATCGATCGACCCAAGAACATCGATCGATCGATGGTCGATCGATCGACCCCTTTTCCTTGATCGATCGATCCTTTTTGGGACATTGTATACTTTCCCCCTTTTGTTTGATCAGGTTAAAATTCGTAAGGACCCCTTGATTATTATTTATGGAGTAAAATGGGATATGAAGAGGACCAGATGGGTTTATGTAAACTCAGTTAAGTGAGATTTAATATGGGACGAAATTGGGGGTCAATGGGGAGTTTCATCACACATTAGAAATTATTCGTACGTCCACTAAATAATTTAAAGATTCGTGAAAGACTTAGACCAGAAGTTTAGAGAGGGTATACCTACTGAGATTACATTTAGTAAGAAAGAGTACTTCGAGTGATGAGAAGGAAATATGCAACGATTAATTAAAAGTAAAAGCAATAAATCCCTTATGTCAGGTAATTAGGTAAAAATTGTACAATGTAAGGTTACTACTTGTTATCTTTGGGTCGTGTGCGAACCTAATTGGGAAAAATGAGAATATTGATATATATAACTGAATGTATGTGTGTACATATTTATATTATGCTTGTGTATAATCATACCCTTGCTACTTGCTATCATGAAGGTTTTCGCGCTGGGACAGTCTTATCTTGATGGGACCTTTATGGGGATATTGACTTGTACCCTAGAACATAGGATTCCTTAGTACAGGCTATCTGATTGATAGTCAAACGGTCCTAAGGGACGTGAGGGTATGTGCTGACCTCTTAGTGACTTGGAACTATGCTTCACCTCCATTTGTATGTGTTTTATGTTAATACAGTTCAAGAGTGATTCCGAACTAGTATTTCCCTTAGTATGAGTGACACGGGGACTTGATAGCAGAGTATGCCAGCACCATAGATTTTATGTGGGGTGCCGATAGCATAAATATATTATACGAGTGATTAATATATATATACTTAAGTATGAAAACTTTCTACTGTGCATAAAAGTAGTTAAGAAATGCATGAATATTCCAACTCCATTATAAGTGTTTTAGGAATTTCGTAACATCACTGAGTTATGTTGATTAACATGAGATATGAGAGAGCTTAATTTTCAGAAATTGATTATCTTGGCCATAGTAATTCTCGGGATGAAACCTTATGGGAAAGTTAAGTTCAAATAAACTTTTGAGGTTAATAGTACGGTAGGCTTGCACTCTAGACGAGAGGTGAGAATTCTCAAGAGAGTGTCGCATACTAACATGGTTGTTGCATTAGCCAGTAAGCATTTTAAATACTTGCTAAACTAAATTTTAAACTGTTTTACAATCGGGCTCTGACCCGTTTTCTGTTATCTCTTCTTTCTTGTATATATATATATATATGTGTGTGTATATATTATAGGTGCCCAGCCACAGGGGCGTCATGCTTAGGTGCTTTGGAGTGGACGTGCTGCAACTTATGTGGGAGTTGCAGGCCATTTGCTTAGACGATCTCCTTGTTGATTCCATTCTTAGTTCAGTTTTAAATCAGTTGGGAATGTGTCGCCCGTTTCCTTATTCAATGGATTTGTCTGAAATGATGTTCATTTATCTTTAGCATTTTACTAGTTGGGATTTAATTAATGTCAGGATGGTTTTCCTTTATGGTTTTAAGTTGGTATTAGTTGGCTGAATGGTTAAATTATTGGGTGTACATTTCCAGTCTTTATAATTGTGTGATTCTTAAACTATTAATTATTAAAGGTCTTACAATTGGATTTAATGGAATGGAAATAATGTTTTAAATGGTTTTGACACTTAGCTTAATTAATTAGGGTGTTTAAATTGGAAAGTTTATTTTTCGACAGTGATGCTAAGAATGAACCAACTGTTCACCTTGATTATAATTTAATAAAGGACTCATCGCCCGGTATTTAATTAGGCGGGGTGTTACAGGTGGTATCAGAGCATCAGGTTCTAGTGTCCTTAGGATCAGTGCAACTTATTATGCTTCTAGCGTTACTTTGTTTGATATAAAGGCTTATGTTTAGGATTATTGTTTTCTATGGTGAGATTCCGTTCTCCTGCTATAACGCATGTACCTTAGTGAATCTTAATTGCGTTCGGGCGTGTTCGAACAATTAAATATGGAAGGCAAGGGCCGTTGGGCGAACAACAGGAGGCAAGGCTTAGTTGAGGTTGTAGAGCATATTTGAAGATGATGACCGTAGTTAAGGTCACCCCTATTATGGCACGGGAAGCCAGGACTGTAAAGACGGCTAGGGCGCAACCTATGATTTTTAAATGTTGCTATAGTCGAAAGAGGTGCAAGAGTAGACCCACCCCAATGGGGTACGATGGGA
Source organism: Sambucus nigra (assembly GCA_949130495.1). NCBI lineage: Eukaryota > Viridiplantae > Streptophyta > Magnoliopsida > Dipsacales > Adoxaceae > Sambucus > Sambucus nigra. The sequence goes on along the minus strand of OX422214.1, from coordinate 81,882,939 downwards.
AAAAGTCAGACGAAACATTGTAGAGAACTGTTAGTGGAAATTCTAGAAATACGAACATTGTGTGTGTTAGCCCAAGGAGGTAAAGTATCCAAAGGCTTGGACATAGGACGGAGTGTGGCTAACTAAAAGTGAAAATTTGGCTACAAATTTTCTTGGTTTTTCGAAACAAGGTTATCATGGTGGGAGTCAACCACTACTTTTAGAAGTGGAATGCTATGCGTATAGGAGAATCTTAGGTACAGTTTGACCGCAAGTTCCTTCATCAGATGTTCAGGATAAGAAGTGAATGTTGTTCTGAACTCATCACAAGAAGACCTGATAGAGGTCCATTTATGAATATGAATCTAAACCGCTGGCGAATCTTGTATCGAAAGATGTAGATACAAATGGAGGAAAGAACTCCAAGTGGGAGATCGACTCGTAACAATAGTTGATAACACTTAAAAAGGGAACTCTGTTGGACGATCGATTCAGAGGTGGATAATGTCGTACTTTGTCAATAAAGATGATAATGTTTCTTGGTGTGGGAAGCTAAAAGAATCAAAGAATTTAGTCAAGAATAAGATGAGATACAACAGTGGTAGTGTAGCACCACAAGGGGGTGTGGATACACATCAGGGGACCCATTTAATTGATTCGGATCGCTGAATTCTTACCAAGCGATAGTAGATTTAGTAAGGACCAGTGCAGTCAGTAACATGTTCTTTGGGGCCTACAAGGCTAAGGGAATAACGGGTGTAGCCATCAGAAATCGAGTTTACCAAAGTCCAAGAGAATGACAATCCTAACATGGTTAGTATGACAAGTGATAAGTGGATTATGTGTTGAGGTATTCTGTGGAGCGTGAAATCACACGGGCGAATTTTGTTTTGAAGCGATTATAGGGTACAAGAGTATAGTGCCTAATAAAGGAGAACGATTAAAGTAGTGTTGTTCTAGTTTGGACAGGCGTGTTACGTTCGGAGACCATTTGTACAGTCAATGCGTTTGGCAAGGTAGAAGTATGAGTCTTATCCTCGAAGGATGAGGTATGTTTTATGTGACACGAGCGAGTCAAAATATTTTGTTCATTGCTAGATTAGCATGTGAGACAAGTTTAATGCGTATAATTATAAACATTATTATTATGTGAATATTTTTCCTAGTGTAGCGGGATTATCTTTAGTGCTATCCGAGGAGGATGAATGTGTGTATTAATAGTGTTATATACTTTATTGAGGTTACTCATTTTAGTAGTGTGATATACGAGTATGATATTATCTTGGTTATAACTTTATAGTAATGTTTAGTACGATAGTAGGCAGTAATTGCAAGGCTATCGGAGTGACTGCCTTAAGGCAGCATGTTTTGTTCTGGCGAGGTCTCACCTGCAAGAGGGTCGGACTCTCACTTATATTAGCTATTTTGGATACTTCGGAGGGGATAATGGGATCGAGATATTCGATTTTGGTGTGTGTAGGGACTTTGTTGTTATGATTCAGTATATATTGGGTTTACTGTTAAGCGAAAAGATTTGACTCATTATTATGTGGAGCACTCAGGACTTGATGATAGGTAGAGAGCACTGATATATCTACCCTTTAGAGATGTGATAGTTAAGAGTTAGACTCATATGTCGGGGATCAAGGATTTTGAGAGTCCTAATTGTATGTGTACGAGGTTTGCGAATAGTGATTACCACCAATACTGGATGATAGTGAATTGGCGAAATGTTCTTTGTGTAGGTGTAATTACGGGAGGTGATGAAACTTCTCTGTCCAGAGATGGAATAAAGGGGGATATGTTATGTACGGAGGGCCTAATGGATTTCGATAACCGACAATGCTAGGTAGTAGTGTATCATGGGGGTTCCTTGTTTGGATTTCACTTTGCGAGACATCCTACGCATGAAACTTAGCGTAAGGTTCGAAGTAGGAAGATATTTGGTCGTTAACCTATAAGTTTGGTACCTCGGTCATAGTAGGAGCAGGTAATTATATCTGCAAATGGGAAGTTGCATTATGAATTAAGGCCAGTGGAGCCGATTGTGTGGTAAGAAAGCATTGAAAGTTTTGTTTTATCACCACGAGTTGAGGGGTGGAACGCTGATAAAGAGAATTTAAAAATTTCAATTTCTAGGGTGATTGGGAATACTCGAGTGTTGTAGCCGCATTCTGAGCACAAGGGAAATAAAGATCTTGGATGATTTTTAGCGTGGATTATCTGGGAAGAATTTTCATAACAAGATAGAAGGCTTGTATTTATTTTGATGTATAGAGCATTGGTGAATTAATTTAGTTATTGTATTTATTCGTGAGAATTGTTGTACTTATATGAAGAGATTGAGATTTGTGATTTCTCTTTTGTTGTTGTGGGATTTAGATGCTCTATACCTTGTGATATTATGGATTTGTGTAGTTTTACCGATGAGTAGAGCGCCGTTCGCTCTCCCCGGGCGGTCGGGGTGTTACGAAATATTGACATCCTAGTTAGGTGATGTTAGAATAGTCAGAGTGGAAGGTACGTGGGAATGGACGTGTGGAATATATGATTGTGGGACTAGCATAACGAAGTGGAAGTGGTGGAATAGATTAAGCGTCATCTGAAAGACGATAAATCCATATATATGAGTGCGATCAGAGTAGCACACCCGAACTTGGTTGGAAGGCTGTGGGATGCCATTTAAAAAGGGGTAATCATTGAGAAGGGTTGAATTTAATTAGTATGGAGAACACTCGGAGAGGAGTTGTAATTAGTCAAATGTTGAGAGAAAGTTGCGCGCACAGAGAACGATGACGTTAGTATGGTATAAAAGGTCCAGAAGTGCACATCGTGGAGAAAAGTGCACGGGTCGAAACTTTCGGTATACGCCAAGGAAAGAAGGGGAGTATTAAGTGTCCCTTAATGCGAGACATTTCAAGTGGAAGTCGATGTTGAGAGGGACATAGTGGGTAGTCTCTGTATGCACACCTCATAGATAGAGATCGATTGGAATAAGAGGATAACGGAAGAGGGCGGTAAAGTTGGTAAAGTTCCTTGGATGGGTTGCCATCTTCAAGGTAAGATCAATGGTTCATCCGAATATGTGTATCAAGTCGCCCATGAAGGAGGTGATTGATATTCCTTTGGGGTAATTCACAATATTGACTAGTGTACCCCAGTATCCCTTTGAAAGTAAGGGATTGCACCGGTACGTGGTCCTACACGATATTATTTTCTAAAATCGGGATGAGATTTGTGAATCCCACCTTCAAAATGGGATTTCAGGAAAACAGAGGAGGTAACATTTCGTTTTGAGTAGGAGGTATCACCTACAGCCTAGGAGTAGGCGCACTGTGATTAACGATTAGTCGAGCCGCGTGAAGATTAATTTAGAATCTTGGTGATCATTTCGTTTCCACAACGGATATAACTAGAAAGTGAAGTATAGTATAGTAGAGTTTCGTGGAAGTCACTCGTACCTGTTTGTCGTGAACGATGTGATTGCTGAGGTTTTGGTGTGGAAGAACCTTAACTATTATCCTTCTGTATGTTTAGAAGTGAGCGGATAATCAGAATTTTGGATCGATCGAAATAATCCGATGACTATGGTTGAATTCCACGACTGTTTTAGGCGAACAAGAGTGGTAAGATATTCGTATTTTTTTTCTCTGAATGGGAGTTTTGATGGTTAGATAAATCCGAGTAGTTGTCATGTAGTGAGGTGCGACCTCCCAATGATAGTGAAATAATGGGAATTAATAGTGTATGTGCGTGTCTTATGCGAATGCTGTCGGATAGGAGCTCAATATGAAGTGTCGTTAATGAGAGAGTTAAACACGCTTGCGGAGAGACGGGGGCTATAGTGATTGAGCTCCCTACTATGTAGATAGTTTGCGTACTGTTATGGTATCCAAAATTGTTTGACCAGGTAGGCCTTATTTTTTGAATTTCGGGACGAAATTCCGTTATTAGGGGGAAGTATGTAATACCCCGTATTTTTATGGCTTTTAAATTTAGGGATTTATTAAATTTAATTGAGATAAATTAATTTAATTTTAATCCGAAAAGTTGTTTTAAATATTTACTAGTGTGACGAGAGTTAGTAATTATTGAAATTTATAAATTTGTTAAATATTACTTATTGAGTAAAGTAATATGTATTGTCACGAGTGAACAAATGACAATTATGGAAATTTAGTCAGGACACGCCTGTGTCGTGCCAGGATTAAATTATTATTATTATTATTATTATTATTATTATTATTATTATTATTATTATAAGTGAATAAATTATAAGTCACCCGTATGGTCATTTCAAGTGCGCCAACATGTCCGGAAGGGTCGAGATAGTCATAAAAGTGTACCCGGGGATTTAGTTTGGGTCTCGGAACGTTTTTAGGCCTAACCGGTAACCCGGGGGGCATTTTGGTAATTTTCTATTTTTGGCCTTTAATAATGACGAAAATAATTAAGGTTATATCAGATGGAGTGCCAAGAAGTTAGGGTTCTTAGAACCAAAAGAGAAAAAGGCCATATGAAGATGAAGGGAAAGGCTTTCCAAGTCTTCAAGGCCAAGAACCACTAATCTTACAACCCCACCACCACCAAAGCGTAGATCGGAAGAAGAGGATTACTGCTATATCAATAAAAGTCATCAAATCAGAACCTTAAATTCCCAGGAAAGTATGTATCTTGCTTTTCTTGTAGTTAATATTTCACTCATGTTAGATTAGGATTGATAAACCTATGTCCCATGGAAAAAATTTAAGGATTTAGAGAATCAAATCACATGTTTTATAGGGAATGAATATATTCTGGAAATCTCAATCACATGTAGAGGATTACCCACAAAATTGGATTGATTTAAAAGTGAGAAATCTGGAAAAAGAATTAGAACCGTGAAAGTTTAGTGTAAAATTAGGGTTCTTGATAATTAAGACAAATTGCCCCTATAATACAATCTCGTTGATGAATTTATATATGTTTAACGTAGGGAATCATGTATATATGTATAGAGAACTTGTAGAAATGTTATTTTGGAGTTTGGGAATCGATAATGGTGTTTTGGAAAAATTTGGAAGATGAAACCCGTAGGTTTAATTTGCAGTTTCTGGGCAAGAACTGCTTGATAGATCGATTGACCCAAGAACATCGATCGATCGACCCCTTTTCCTCGATCGATCGATCCCTTCTGAAAAACTGTATACTTTCCCCCTTTTGTTTGATCTGGTTAAAATTCGTAAGGCCCCTTTATTATTATTCATGGAGTAAAATGGGTTTTGAAGAGGACCAGTAGGGTTTATGTAAACTCCGTTAAGTGAGATTTAATATGGGACGAAATTGGGGGTTAACGGGGAGTTCATCACACATTAGAAATTATGCGTACGCCCACTAAAGAATTTAAAGATTCGTTAAAGACTTAGACCAGAAGGTTAGAGAGGGTATACCTACTGAAATTACATTTAGCAAGAAAAAGTACTTCGAGCGATGAGAAGGAAATATGCAACGATTAATTAAAAGTAAAAGCAATAAATCCCTTATGTGAGGTAATTGGGTAAAAATTGTACAATGTAAGGTTAATACTTGTTATCTTTGGGTCGTGTGCGAACCTAATTGGGAAAAATGAGAATATTTATATGTATAACTAAATGTATGTGGGTACATATTTATATTATGCTTGTGTATAATCATACCCGCGCTACTTGCTATCACGGAGGTTTTCACGCTGGGATGCCTTATCTCGATGGGACCTTTATGGGGGATATTGACTTGTACCCTAGAATATAGGATTCCTTGGTACAGGCTATCTGATTGATAGTCAGACGGTCCTAAGAGACGTGAGGGTATGTGCTGACCTCTTAGTGACTTGGAACTATGCTTCGCCTCCATTTGAATGTGTTTTATGTTAATACAGTTCGAGAGTGATTCCGAACTAGTATTTCCCTTAGTATGAGTGACACGGGGACTTGATAGCAGAGTATGCCAGCACCATAGATTTTATGTAGGGTGCCGATAGTCTATATATTATACGAGTGATTAATATATATATATATATATACTTAAGTATGGGAACTTTCTACTGTGCATAAAAGTAGTTAAGAAATGAATGAATACTCCAACTCCATTATAAGTGTTTTGGGAATTTCGTAACATCACTGAGTTATGTTAATTAACATGAGATATGAGAGAGCTTAATTTTCAGAAATTGATTATCTTGGCCATAGTAATTCTCGGGATGAAACCTTATGGGAAAGTTAAGTTCAAATAAACTTTTGAGGTTAATAGTACGGTAGGCGTGCACACTAGACGAGAGGTGAGAATTCTCAAGAGAGTGTCGCATACTAACATGGTTGTTGCATTAGCCGGTAAGCATTTTAAATACTTGCTAAACTAAATTTTAAACTGTTTTACAATCGGGCTCTGACCCGTTTTCTGTTATCTCTTCTTTCTTGTATATATATATGTGTATATATTATAGGTGCCCAGCCACAGGGGTGTCATGCTTAGGTGCTTTGGAGTGGACGTGCTGCAGCTTATGTGGGAGTTGCAGGCCATTTGCTTAGACGATCTCCTTGTTGATTCCATTCTTCGTTCTGTTTTAAATCAGTTGGGCATGTGTCGCCCGTTTCCTTATTCAATGGATTTGTCTGAAATGATGTTCATTTATCTTTAGTATTTTACTAGTTTGGATTTAATTACTGTCAGGATGGTTTTCCTTTGTGGTTTTAAGTTGGTATTAGTTGGCTGAATGGTTAAATTATTGGGTGTACATTTCCAGTCTTTATAATTGTGTGATTCTTAAACTGTTAATTATTAGAGGTCTTATAATTGGATTTAATGGAATGGAAATAATGTTTTAAATGGTTTTGACACTTAGCTTAATTAATTAGGGTGTTTAAATTGGAAAGTTTATTTTTCGACAGTGATGCTAAGAATGAACCAACCGTTCACCTTGATTATAATTTAATAAAGGACTGATCACTCGGTATTTAATTAGGCGGGGTGTTACAATTTCTAGCTCCACGGGTAGGACTGTTTCTATGCCGTACACGAGAGAGTAATGGGTAGCCCCAGTAGATGTTCAAAATGAAGTACGGTAGCCTTAGAGGACATAGGGGATCCGGTCGCCCCAATTTGGACAACTCTCGATCATCTTGTTGATGATGGCTTTGAGATTCTTTTTAGTGTCTTCAATTGCACCATTGGTTTGAGGTCGATAGGGAGAAGATTTGTCTCTCTTTATCCTATACTCCTCGACCACTTCTGTGACTTTTGCCTCAAAATGTAACCCATTGTCTGATACCATCTTATGTGGGACCCCATATCAACAAATGATGTTTTTCTTGACGAACTTGGCCATTTTATTATCATTCAGAACTGAATATGACTTGACTTTGACCTATTTGGTGAAGTAATCAATGAAACCAAGATGAATTCATGTCCGTTGGAGGCTTTTGATTGAACCTTCCCTATGATATCAATGCCCTATGTGGAAAACGACCAGGGAGAAGTCATGTTGTACAATTCCAGTGGACGCAAGTGTTAGGGGTTGGAAAACTACTGGCATTTGAGACATCATCGAACATAGGATGTGCAATCTTGGACTATGGTAGTCCAGTAGTAACCCTATCAGATGATTTTATTAGTAAGCATATGGCCATTCATGTGGGGTCTGAATTCCCCTGTGTGGTTTTTCTGCATCATCTCTTCAATATGAGACCCTGCGATGCAGTGCAAATGGGTTCCATCGAAGTTCCTTATGAATAATGCTTTATTAAAGACAATATACTAGGCAGCCAGTCTACGAAGGGTTGCTCGACCTTTCTTATCATAACCTTGGGGATACCTACCATGCCTGAGGAGGCACCAAATATCATAGTAGCAACAGTCGGCTATGTCTGTGATGAGCTCAATGTGGTAGCAATGGGTTGGTTTATCTTATTTTTAGACAAGGAAATAAGCCATTTTTATTCCTTCGACCATATCAATCATAGAGGCTAAGGTAGCAAGGGCATCGACTAGGTTATTCTTTGTTCGGGGTTGGTAGTCGAAGGTGATTTCTTAGAATTGGGAGGCTAGCTCTTCTAGGTGGGCATGAAATAGTAAGAGTTTTTCATCCTTGACTTTCCATCTTCTGAGTACTTGATCGATGATGAGGTATGAATCTCCATAGACATCTAGGTATCGAATTCCTTTATTGAGATCAACTTTGAGACCTATCGTGCTCGCCTCGTATTCAGTCATGTTATTGGTGTAAGGAAAATCCATCTTGATGGCAATGGGAATGTGAGAGTCATCAGGGAAAATTAGGAGTATCCCAATGCCATATACTTTCTTGTTGGCAGAGCCATCGAAGATCTTCTTAAGAGGTACAAAGGATATACTCATTCGGGAATTCAAAAATCAAGACATCGATTTCTTCCATATGGTAGTCAACAAGGTAGTTAGAGATGGATCTTCCTTTCATGGCTTTCTACATGACATAGATAATATCAAATTCGGCTAGAAGCATCAACCAATGGGACATTCGGCTGGACAGGGTAGGGTTTTTAAGTAGGTACTTGATAGGATCCATTCGGGATATAAGTTTGATAGAAAAGATGAGCATGTAGTGCCGTAACTTTTGGGTGACCCAAACAAAACTGACACGTGCTTTCTCCAGAGCTGTGTAATTAACTTCATATACGGCCAACTTGCGATTAGTATAGTAGATGTCCCTATATTTGTGGGATTCTTCAAGGTATTGGGCTAGCAAAGCCCCAAATACAGTGTATGTTATGGTTAGGTATAGGAGTAGGGGAAGACCAGGCTGTGATGGCATAAGTACCGGAGGTTGGGTTAGCTATTGCTTGATTTGATCAAAGGATTCTTGCCAGGCTTCGTTCCAAACCTCGATAGAATCCTTTCGTAGGAGTTTAAAGATGGGCTCACAGATAGAAGTCAACTAGCTGATGAATCGGCTGATATACTATAATTTTTTAAGGAATTACGGTATTTCTTTCTCCGTTCGGGGTGGTGGCATCTTAAGTATGGCTTTCAGCTTGACAGGATCTGCTTCTATCCCTTTTTCACTAATCATGAATCCCAAGAGCTTTTCTTTAGTAACACTGAAGACACATTTCTGTGGGTTAAGTCACATCCGGTATTGTCGTGATCGCTCGAAATTTTTTTGGAGAGCGAGAACATGACCTTATTTAGTCTTAGACTTGATAATCATATTATCTACGTAGACCTCGACTTCCTTGTGTATTAAATCATGCAAGATGGTTGTGGCTGCCCTTTAGTAGGTAGCCCTTGTATTTTTGAGACCAAATGCATGATGGTGTAGCAGAAAGTTCCCCAAGGGGAGATGAATGTGATTTTTTCTTGATGGTCCAGGTGCAACTTGATCTGATTATATCCGACAAAACCATCAATGAATCACTTCAGAGCGTGATTGGTTGTGTTGTCCACAGTAATGTCGATATTGGGTAGCGGATAATCATCCTTTAGAGAGGCTTTGTTCAAGTCTCGGTAGTCAACGCACATGTGAACTTTCCCTCATGATATCGTCACGAGTACGATATTGACTAACCATGTGGGGTATTCAATCACACAAATGAAACCCACATTCAACTGTTTGACCACTTCTTCCATAACCTTGGGTGACCATTCAGTGTAAAGCTTTCGTAGTTTCTGCTTGACTGGTTTGAATTTTGGGAGAGTTAGATTCTCATGCTGAGCTATTTTTGAATCAATGCCATGCATGTCGTCATAGGAACACGAGAAGACATCCACAAATTCCTTCAGTAATTCTTCGAGCTGCGCGCGCTCAAGCTCATCAAGGGTGGCCCATATCATAATCTCACGTAATTGGCTACTAGAACCGAAATTAATAATAATAGTTTCATCTTCATTAACTTGAACGCGATTATGTTATTTTTTATTAACCTTATCAGATTAGTTAAGAATTATTCATTTGCAAAATCATCATCATTAAGAGTTTGATTAGAATCAAGACATTTAATTTAAGTCATAGCAAGATACTCAAAATCTTCGTTTATTTTATTGACAGGAAAGACAATATTGAGAACCTCATCAAATGAGGTCTCAATTACACCAGAGTAAGGAGGAACAATAAGAGAATGGAAAAGGGGAAAAACATCAGGGTTGGGTTGAATATCAACAGGTGGAACTGGTGTAACATGCTAGTTGAGGAGAGGTGTACCAACATCTTTGATCAGGTGGTATGGATCCAATGATGTAGCCCCTAAGTGGATCATATAGAGTGTCATTCTAACTGTCTATAAGTTAAAAGAATCCTCGAAGTCGCTTTTCTCAGAATCTCCGATACCGACTATGGTCTCTTCAATGAGCGGTTGCACATGATGCTGGGAACTCTCGGCCCATGAGTAGCTGTCTTGGAAAAATATATTTATTTCTGGTTTCATCTTCTTGTCCACATGATCATACCTCGATTTATGAAAGTCGCAGAAGGGGAAACCTTCATCTTCTCTGATGAATCTTCCGTTTAGGTAATCTCCTGAGACAATTTTGGTGCATTCTAGCCATCTCTTCAATCGAGGTTGATAGATCATTCGGAGTTCTTCTGTTGATGGTTGATAACCCAGGTCACTAGGAGGAAAAGCTTTCTTTAACATAAAAGTATCCCATGATTTCGTCGTCCCAGCCCCAGTCCAGGCAAGAAGTGCACATTCTTGAACATCCGAATCACATTGACGTTGCCATGAGGACTATACTCTCGGCAAACCTTATCTTTGAAATGTCCCCTACTGGGAGTAGAAGTGGTTCAACTAAAAAACTTGACAGAAGCATTTCGTATGCCCTATGTTGTATCCCAAATACTATATTGCTAATGCTTGCATTCTCGGTATTATCGTCGTCGCCTAAGATGGTGATGACCTGCCCATTGGCGAAGAACTTCAGTTTATGATGAAGAAACGAAGACACACCCTTAATACTCTGGATCCATGGTCGTCCGAGCAATATATTGAAACAAGCTGGGATATCAATGACTTGAAATTCAATAATCGGATTTATAGGGCCAACCCTTATTGCAAGCTTTACGAATCCCATAACTTTTCGATGGGTATTATCATAAGCGCGTACAACGACAAAGGTTGGAGCAAGGTCACTCACTTTTAATTCCAAATAATTAAGAGTCCTTAATGGGCAGACATTAAGAGATGATCCATTATTGATAAGAGAAAGCGTGACAGTCTTCCCCATAACTTCCACAGAGATATTGAGAGTATAATTGTGGTTTGACCCAATCTTGGGGATTTATTTTACGAAGAAGGAGAGCATTCTAGTAGAGGTGAAAGATCCGACCAGATGCACTGCTTCTTCTGGCGAGGTGGAAGGAGTAACTATGGGTCCTGTGAGTAGCTTGATTAATGCATTTCTGTGCAGTTAGGAAGACATAAAGAGTCCTCATAGAGTGATGTTGGCTTGGGTATTCTTCAATTGATCAAGGATCTTTCTCTCTTCGAGGATTATTTCTGGCATAGGAGGATTCTCAACACCTTTTTCGTTGTTGATGGTGGCAGATTTGGGACTTGGTAATGCCTTCCTGGTCTGGTCATATGATTCACAGAGGAAGGGAAAAATAGAAACCCAATTTCCTTATCGATCTCGGGTTGTTCAGCCACCTTATTAATTTTTCCTATTATCTCTTCAGATGATATCATCCCGTATATGCTAACTATCGAGCTAGTCTTTTTTAGACTGTGCTCTTCATCTGAATCATAGAATTCATCCTCCCAGCTGGTGTCAATGACATCATCTTTCCATGAAAAATCAATACATTCCATAACTCCAACAACCTCTTCATATAAACCCTCACATTTGATGGGGAGATGTAGAAGTGAAGGGACCAAACGCCCTTATCATTTTAAAGCATCAAGTATCTCGGACGTACTGTAAATTCTACCGATCTATCAGAATAAGTCTACCATGATATGAACCACATCATTTAAACTGACTTCATCAGTAGGTACCACCTAATTATCCGACTCTCGAACCCATTTTTCAATCTCTAAGAATAACACTGTGAGTCTCTAGTAGACAAAGGTCATCTGGGAGGGCAATTTCAGCCCAAACTCTAGGCGTTGGTTCAACACTTCTGTCAATTCCATATTTTTACCTCCAGAACGGGTACGAATAATGATGCATGCTCTGGTAATGAGTGACAAGGATCGATCGGTGAAGCTGGTAGTGTGGAGGAGAAAATATGGGCAAGTTCAGAGGGCTTTAGGAGAGTATATGGGTATGACAGGTGATTTGCTTAGTATGATCTGGGTAGATGGGTCAAACTATGGATCTTATTTTAGGAAGATGACATTTGTATGATTCGGGAGTGGATTGTGGGTAGTGTTTGATTTAGGATTGGCTGGTGGGGCGATGATGCCCCGATCAATCAAACCTTGAAACACATTTCAGTGGTGGAAACATTGATCAGTGGTATGGATGACAGTTTAGTGAAAATCACAATGGGCATCTGACTTGAAATTCTTAGAAAGTGAGTTTGGTAATGGACGAGGATCCAATAACTTGTTTAGGTTTCAGCTTAGGAGGGCTTGGTAAACTTTGGAGAGAGGAGCATGAAGCTCGATGTATTCCTTTCGGACTGGGTTAAGACAGATTTCTGGTGCCCATGAAGTGGCAGGATGACAGATGCTATTGATAGTTGAAACTACGGTATTGGCAGATTTTTCATACTTTTTGGGAGAGAATCGTACAGATAGTTTCTTCGGTTTGACTTATGTATTGGCAAGACCTTATTCGATCTCCACTCCTACTTTTCAGAGGGCTCAAAAATGAGAATAGTACTGTCCTCCCATCGTTTCTCGGACATGGGGTAAGAAGTTCTTCTTCAAGATGCTGACTTATTCCTCTTCGAAAGTCCAGTTGGTCATGGTGGCTGCTTTTCCTCTCCACCTTGCTATGAAGTTACTAACTGATTCCCTAGGGTTTTACTTAAGTATATCTAAATCACAGTGGGTGACTTTCAACTCTTCGTTGTACTTATATTGTGACATGAATTCTTGGGCAACATCCTCCTAAATGTGAATTTTGGACTCTTCAGGAGATAAGAACCAGCGGAGAGCACTATCTTTCAAAGTCTGTTGGAACATTTGGGCCATTATTTCCTCGGAGGCACCTAGGAGAGTCATGGCTCGGTGGTAACTATATAGATGAACAATCGGTGGTCCACTACCCCCGAACTTCTCGATGTTGGACATCTTAAACTTTTTCGGTAACTGGCTTTAGAATAGGGAGGCATGTGGGTGTAGTCCATGTAATTTTCAGAGATTCTGACTTGGTCGAACTTCTTGGTTAGCAACTCGACGTCCTCCTTAAGCTTATTCAATTCTTCCTCCTTCGGATCAATGGTTACAAGTAAGTTAGCTTTGGCTAGGCAAGATTCATCATAGGGAGTTGGACTGGTGGTGACCCATTTACAGGATGGGCACGTGGAGCGTGCTGGTATTCCTCGGGAACCCAATTAGGCTCGAGTGCGAGCAGACCCATAGCACGAGGTAAAAGGACCTCGAGATCTATGGGAACAGGAACTTAATTTCGCTGTATCTCATGAACCTTAGTTTGAAGGTTATCAATATTTACAGTGAGTTGAGGTAGAACCGTCATCAAATTCGGCTGCACATTCAGTGCTTGATCAGTGTTCTCCATGGAAGACGGATGAATTCCTAACTCGGAGGAAGTAACGAGCGAATTAACGGAGCTTTGGGGCGATTCGATTGAAGACCGAAGATAATAGGGAGCAAGGCCAAGGGTATGCAATCGACCCGAGGAGGAGAAAAAATATGAATTTATTTTTTGAAAAAGAGGAAGGAAAACTATTATTTGTGAAAAGGAAGGAAAATGATTTTGATTTTTTTTTGGAAAAGAGGGAACAAAATATTTTTGGGTAAAAGGGAGGAAAAATATTTTCAGTATAAGGAAGGAAAAAGGCTTTTGGTATTTTTGATAAAAGAAGGAATTTTTTTTTGATAATTTTTGGAAAAGAAAGAAGGAAAACACGAGAGACGGGTCTCAGCTTGATTATTATTATGTTTATTATGTTCTCACTTGTATTAGGTTTACCTAAATGCAAAAACAAATGACGGACGGAACCCGAGCCTAGAAAAATTAGGTTTTGAAAAATATGTAAAAACTATGGTTGGACTTGTTACCAGGCTCATGGGAAGGATCCTGTTTTAAAAATTGCGCAAAAATTTGGGCGGCATGCCGACCCGTCATTTCGGTAGAGTTTCGGGTAGAAACCGAAAAACTAAATATGGGTGCCCTAGGTTTGACACCTATATGTGGGTATGTAATTGTTGGGTTAATTGGAAGGTATTCCCCCATTTGGCATGACTTCCACGATATACGTCTTGCTTTTGAGGGCAGTTGGTACGAGCGGATAAGCTATTCGATATACCTGAGTATACGTGAATTGCCTAACTATATAGCGCGTGGGGATAATACATGTGAGAGAAAATTTGATTTACTTGACATACGTGAACGAGTTCACTGCGATGTACCTCCCGTCATGACTTCGGTCAAGCGGTACGATGTGAGGGGAACCGTTTGATATACGTCGAAGGTACTTGGCCAATGGAAGGTGAGAGTCATATCGCTTGGCTAACTGCGACCTATCGGACCAACGCCCATCATGAAGTGACCCCCTAGTTACGGGATAAAATTTGGTTAAATGCAATGTCTTTGGTGATGTAGTGTGCAAGATGCATGATCCTTGATTAGCACATTATGGAGAGAGTATCTTTATTTAGCATGATGAGCATTGTATTAAGCAGGGAAAATATACAAGTATAAAAAGTAAATCTATACTAAGCATGGATATGTGAGAGTGAGTGATGTATAGCTATCTACAAGTGAGTGTGTGGTAGTGAACTAAAGCACGGGGCAACTACAAGTGGTGTGTGATAAGTGTGAGTAAGCATGGATATATACAATTGTGATAAGTGGAGGTGTGTGATAGTGACACCTAAGCATGGATTTCTAATTGGTGTGTGCAACATGTGGATATAAATGATCCTAGGTGCACGTGGTGTGAAGTATATATGGAGAGTATCCACAAGTGAGTAGTGACATAAGAATGGGGTATAT
The DNA here is from genome assembly GCA_949130495.1 of Sambucus nigra. NCBI lineage: Eukaryota > Viridiplantae > Streptophyta > Magnoliopsida > Dipsacales > Adoxaceae > Sambucus > Sambucus nigra. The sequence goes on along the minus strand of OX422214.1, from coordinate 81,867,846 downwards.
ATGTAGAAGAAATAATAAAGGAGAAAAAAGGGTACATACAGATAGGTGCATACGCACACAAGAAAACAAAATACCCATGTAAACAAAGTTTATCCCTCTTATGAAAAGTCATCTCCAGCAGAGTCTCCACTGTGGCCATACCGATCAAATAATGTGCACCGCTTCCTCTTCTCCCTCTTATACCTCCTGAAGGGGGGATGGGAAAGGAAGGGGGATCGAAAGGTCTCACGCCCTACTTGAGAACGCTTCGGCCATCGTCGATCCGGGGTAAATGTAAAGATATGGAATCGCCAACCTATTTTACATAAAATAGGCAAAAGAACACATCGTCACCTCGAAAGAATGGCATTAAAGACACACGGATGCATACGAAACAAATAGTTCGAAGGGTTTGGGGGGCTAAGTTATGGAATGGGAAGGTTTTAGGCACCTATCCCTCACTTACAGTCTCTTATGGGATAGTGTTATTATTTTCCTTTACTTCTCCGTGAAGTGTGTGCGTGTATATATAATGGAGATCGAAATCACCCAACTCATACCATGGAAGAGATAGAATGAGGCTATCCATAGGAATGTTTCCAAAATAATATATTAAAAATATGATTTATGCGTTTATCGCGATATTAGTCATTATGATGGAACGATAATATATGTTGGATGAAATGTTAACCATAATCATAAACATAATATATATAATAATGCAAGAATACGAAAATAGGGAATATTGGGTAAATTGGAAATTTAGAGAAATTAGAAAATTAGAAAATTGAAAAATTGGACTCGAATCTTGTGCTTTAATTCGAAACGTCTACATAGCCTATAAAGGCATCAAAGTCCACGTAGTTCGTATGCAGCATAAGGAAGGGGTTTATCTCATAGATTTGAACGGGATTTTATTATAGGCATGTGTGTAGAAAAATGTGTTTTAGTTTTGAAAAAGTGTGGTGGATAATCCCATTTGGAATTTATGGGTGTAAAGCTCTTTTTTTTATTTTCTTTTTTTTATAGAAAATAAAGTATGTGCAATATGCTAATATTATTGTGTATGAACTAAAGTAAGGACTAACTTATAAAAATAATGAAGACCTTATTTGAAGCTTAATCTTTGATCTTGGATGGACTTCCTTTAATATGAGATGAAGGTTAGATGATAGAGAATGTGATTTTGCTAAATTGGTATGAAAAGTATGGGAAAGTAAGCTTGAATGGAACTTCACATGGACGAACTTCGCTGATTTTGAGAGAATGTTACTAAGATCACTGATATTGATGGATCTCTGGTGTACTTTGGAAGTGAGGTCATGCCCTCTATTTATAAGGTAGGGGGATGCGGATTGGCATGACCCTAGTCCTACCCATCAGCAGGTCACCCTAGACACACTGTCGATAGGCAGTGAACTGGACCTGCCAATTGGCAGAGTTGTGCAGATTTTTTCGAAAGAACGGTCATAGAATGCAATCCATTGATCAAAATCGTGCACGAGGCATACCACTAGAAAGGTAATTTAGAGACCTTCAAGAGTCCTTTGTACCACTTTCGAGTTCCGACGTTGGCATTGGGTCAAATATGGCTCGGAAGCACACGTCGGTACTTTGGACGGGAGATCATCGGACGAAAACGGATCGTTCGTCCGCATGGTAAGTCAAAATCATGCACGGAATAGACCATTAGAAAGGTTAAGAGATTTACCTCTACATTCCAAAGCGTTGTTCTTGGTTCGAAAAGTTGGCATTGGTCAATTGATGCTCGAAAGCGTCCGATGACCTCTTGGAGTAAAATAGATCGTTCATCTGTTCCATAAGTCAGAATCGCGCACGGGGTGGTCCATTGAAAAGGGTATTCAGTGCTCTTTGGAGATTCATTCAATATCGTTTGATAAGAAGAGTTAAATTTGGTCAAACGAAGCCCATGAGCACTCAATGGCTTTCGTATCAGTTTTCGAGGGGAAACGGATCGTTGGTCCGAACAGTTATGCTATTTGGCGCATAGGGTGAACCGTCTAGAAAGGGGTTTCAGTGTCCTTCGAAGATTGAAGGAACTTTAGCTCTGATGATAAAGTTGATGGGGGTTAAATCGGGCCCCAGGAGCGCCGGTGGCCTCCAGATTGAGTTTTGGTTGTAAAATGGTCCTTTCGTCCTAACCGTTATGCCGATTTGTGCACGTGGCAGACAATTGGAAAGGGAATTAAGAGCCCTTTCAAAATTCAAAGAGATTTATCTCTTATGATGGAGTTGACCGAAGTCAAACGGGGCCTGGGAGAGCCTGATTGTAACACCCCGTATTTTTGTGCATTTAATATTTAATTAATTCGGGAATTTAAAATTACTTCTGTGTCGTAATTTTAATTGAATTAAGTATGGAAAAATAGATTTAAATATTAATCGAGGAGTGAATGGTTAATATTTAGGGAAATTTATTTACTAAGTGAATAGTAATAATTTATTTACGTCATTTCGTGTATTAATGACGGGGTATGTACTTATCTCAGCGGGGAGTCGGTATAGACTAATTTAGGTGTGAGATGAGAATTTTTATAAATTATTTTGGATTCCAATTCTGAGTATACGGTTGAGTTCTAATGGGCCGAGATAGTCGAAAAAGTGTATCCGGGGGTAGTAAACGGGTCACGGGACATTTTTAGGCATAGCCGGACCCACACGGGGGCATTCGACTCACTTGGGCTTGGCCCGTTAGGCAAAAAACGGGATTAAGCCTAATTAAACAATTATAAGAAAAAGGGGAGCGACTAAATTGAGTTTAGAAAATACTTAGTGGGTTAGGAAACCCTAAGAGCAGTTAAAGGCAAATTTGGGGGACAAAGGAGAGCCAAATTAAAGGAGTTTATCTTCAATATTGGGCATTCACAACTCCAAAATCAGACACTACGAATCATAAGGCAAGTGATTAACTTATTGTAGCATTTAAATTGTATTTCAATTCATTTTCATGTGATGTGTGAAATCAAAGAAATTCGTTTTGGGATTTAAAGGGTATAAACATGGGGTTTTGTGAACCATTATTCTGATTTCTAAATTGTGTAGAAATTCATGTAAATTATGAGATTAGCATATATATCTGGTATGATGTGTAAACTGGAGGAATTGGAAACGAATTTGAGATAAGGATTTGATGTTTAAATGGGTTAAAGATTAAATCGGATTTTCCCCCCAATTTGTGAAAACAGTAAATAACGTAAATTAAATGGTGTTTGTGGACTTTATGGGGGTCCCTGATAAGGTTTTTAGTATATTTTGTTGATGAGAAGGATTGTGATTGCTGGTGGAAGAAGTTGGGGTTTTTAGAATTTTGTCCATGGCTGAAACAGGCAACTCGGAGAAGAAGATGACCTGCTCGATCGATCGATCGAGGGTTGGGGGTCGATCGATCGAGGGTCGGTAATTTCTGGCAGTACGGCCAGTTTGTATATATAAGGGAAAATAACTTTTAAATCTTTTCCTATGCCTTATGTAATGAGAAACCAACATGGGGGTCTAATCAAATTAATTGCGAGGAAGAATTAATTGGGATTTGGAGGAAATTTATGTTTGACACACTATGGTTAAATTTTGGTAATAACATTTCAAAATAATTAAATACAGATTGAGTGGACAAGTCCGGGGATATTGGTTGAGCGATACCAAGATGCTAATTTTATTTAGAGTAAAGGCTAAATAATTTAGAGTCGGGGATTTAGACTCGAGTATAGTTTTATTTCGGGCCACGTGAGTAAGTCCGAATATATTGGTTGGAGTGACACCAAAAGTAATTTAATTAATTAATGTGCGAATTAATTAATAATTAGAGTTGGACCATAAACTCATAATATTCTGAATAGGCTTGTGTTATGGACTTAGTACACGGTATAGCCAGGGTAATTAATATTATTTATATATATATACGGTGTGCGATAGTGTATATATATATATATATATATATATATATATATATGGTGTGTGAATTAATATCAGTGGCTAGATATTATTATTATATACTCTAGTGCTATAGGGGGAGGTTGCGCGTAGTGGATGAATCCCCTATCTTGAGGAGTAGGGAGAGTATATTCCCAAGTCATAGCGTCCGTTATATGGGTGAGGGGCATCTCACTTTCAGGGAAGGAATATGACCGCCTCCAATGATATGTTTTCACCAAGTTAGTGAGCGATTATGATTTGGTTAACTAGGTTATCTGAATATACCTAGTGGGATAGCACTTTAGAGAATTTAAATCCGATGAGTTATTACTCAGGAGGGTGTTATTATTAATTATTATTTCAGCACGTTTGTGAATGTTGTAATATGATATTACGTATATAATGAGATAAATAATTATATACGGGTAAAATTAATACAGGCTGTGAATTGTATTACATATAATGGGTGTGAAAATTATATGAACTTAAAAAGGGAAATGATTAATTAAGTTAATGTTGAGAATAACATAGAAATCATAATTGTGGCACACTCGGTTAGAGTAGGGTGGTTGCAAGGGGTTATAAAATTATCTAGTTATGAGATATATAACTAGGGAAAATTTATTAAGGCGTTGGTAGTGCACATTAAAGGAAGGGTGAGGATGTCCTCAAGGGAGTGTGGCACTAACTAAAATATGGAGAGCATGCATATTTACTTATTACTGCAAGTTAATCATTTGCTAAATCTTTTCCAAATATTTTGGGTACTAACCCTTGCTATAAATTTTTTTAAAACCTTTTAGGTGTCCAGCCACAGGGACACCAGGCTTGACTCATTCCAGGGACCCATTGCTATAGCATATGTGGATGTTGCGGGAGTTTGATAGGCGCCTCATTCCTTTCATTTCTAGTGTAGAAATTTCCTATCAGTTATTCGAGCATGTTGCTCACTGCTTTATTCAACACTTATGTTAGACTTGTTGATATTTATTTACTTGTCTTTATTTCGGTTGGATTTTGAACCGATGGTTTACTCGGTTAGTTAATTATTTGTGAATGTTCGAATTCAGTTAATTGTGATTGTCATATATTTTTGTTTCCGTATGAGTATTTCATTTAAGCTAATGAAAGATAAAACTTGACACCAGTCTAATTTTCTCACTTAGGTGGTTAGTAATTTAAAAGGCGATAGTGATGCTAAGAATGAACCAACTGAGAAATATGTTCTAATTTAATTTATGACTGATCACCCAGGGTTAATTAGGCGGGGTGTAACACCGATGACCTCTAGATCGGTACTCGGAGTATAACCTAGGGTTAGGGGTGTGCAAAAAAACCGACAAAACCGAGCCGAACCGAAAATTTTCAGGCCGGGTTTTTTTGAGGGTCGGTTCGGTTCGGTTTAATCAGGTATAAAACCGACAGGGTCGGTTCGGTTTTCGGTTTTGGCATAAAAAAACCAATTTTGAACCGAACCGAACTAATTTAATTTTTATACTTTTTAATTTTATATTTTATATTATATTTATATTAGTCTTGACATATTATATTATATTTTTTAATTTTATATTTATATTAGGTATTAAAAAAAAATATTTTTTATTAAAATAAAGGAAAAAACCGAACCGGCCCTGTATAAAACCGGCCCTGTCAAAAATCGACGGGCAAACCGAACCGGCCCTGTCAAAAACCGACCCGATTCTGTTCGGTTCGGTTCGGTTTTTCAGCATTTTCGGTTCGGTTCGGTTCTCCTCCTTCAAAAACCGACATGGTCGGTTCGGCCCAAAAAACCCGGTCAAAACCGAACCGACCGACCCGTGAACACCCCTACCTAGGGTTTATAGTTAAATGGGGAGGCGCCAGGGACCTAAGGAGAGACTTGGGTGGTCCTAGAATGTGGTGTCTACCCATACGTAGTTTATTTACTTATTTAATTACATTGCATTTGTTGATAGGAAAGTCACAAATCATCAACTTTTCCTTATTTTATAGTTACAAATCATCAACTTTTCCTTCTTTTTTTGAGTCAACCGTTGGGTTAATTATTCTTCCTATTCATTGTCACGTTATGCTCCCTGAGTTTGACACCTGATTTATCGAGTTATTACGACCGACTTGCAGTTGAGTCGTAAACGCACGCGATAAAGACACATTTTTTAAGTAGCGTCACCTTTGCATGGGACTTAAAGGTAAACAGGCTAAGGAATGAGAAAACACTCTTAGTTCTCACACTCATTCCACCGTGGGTCATATTAATCAATCCTTGGTGATTGATCCAAGGCAAAATGACGTATACTCTCACCTCCCAATTGACCAGTCACGACCTTTGCAATCAGTTTCTCAAAGAGAAAGGTGACTGATGCCATAAAAAACCACGACCATAACACTTTTCCTCGCGGCATAGGTTTCGTCTTGGGACAATGATTTTTGAGTACCACTATTTCTTCAAGAATTTTTTCCGGGGAGGATTCTTTTTCAAGAAAATTTATATCCTCGAGGAAAAATCTTAGCCATGATGGAAATAATATTTTTTTTCTTTTTTGGCATATAACTGCATGCTTCTGTGATTGATTATATATTTTTCATCTCATATTACTATGTTGATAGTTTCGTGTACTAATTATTAAATTAATTCGGAACCCACATTATTATGGACAACATGAATTGATTTATGTGACTGGCCTAGACCATAATTATTTGAAGAATCGAAATTTGTTTATTCTTTTCTTAATTGAATCAAATCATGTAATTAACTTAAGGTATAAACTAAATTTTGGTCCCGGGAATTTTATTTTAATTAAAGATGTTACTAAATTGGAAAATTAAAATGGTAAGACCGAGTAATTTAGTTTGTACAAGTAATTGGGATATTATTGTTGATTTGATTCATAAAATTATAATTGAATAAATATTTTTTATAATACCCTCGAATCCATAATAATGAATGGGAAAGGGATTTAAAAATAAATCTCACGATCTCCATTGGTATTTTAAAAATGTCATGTGATTAACTCCTTGTGTTATATTGACTTTCTTCCTTGACAAGGGGAATTAATCACATGATTTTACCATTTATAGTTCTTTGAAATCAGATGTTAGTGAGTTCGATCCTATGTAAGTGGATTTGTTATTAAAGAATGAACTAATGGTATACTCTTAAACAAAAGTAATGATATTCTCCCCATTGAAGTCATTTGTTATTAACCGTCGGACCAAAAGATGTTAGTCATTTAATAATATTGGATATAGATTACCTGATGTTGAGGGTTACCCTCCTAACCTCACATAACAAGTAAATTTGGGAACGAGCGGGTGCCAAGAGAGGGGGTGCCAAGTAAGCGGACCTAATCCTGCGAGGGAATGCCATTTGAGAAACCCTAAGAAAGCTATTAAATGCCATGCAAACAACCCCAAGTTAACAAGGGGTTTCTAACCAAGTGAATGGACCCAAGTCAATGAGGGGATGCCAGACGAGCAACCCCAAATAGTAAGTAAATACAACATACCCAACCCTAAGTGGTAGTCAGAGGGTGTCGTATGAGTGGTTCTAAATGAACAAGGGGATGCCAGACGAGCAACCCAAAAACAATAAAGAGGTTCTATAATGGAAACTCTAAGATAGTGAGGGGGTGCTTTGCGAGCAGCCCCAAGTCCATGTTACAAATAAGTTTACCTAGACAATGTTTGCTAACATTTTGTTATTTTTGTACACATTAATTCTTAGCAAGAAGCCTTAGTCGAGTAAGTAGGGATCGAGCAGATGGCTAGTTGGGATCCCTTAGGAGTTTTGGTATGGAGGCTGAGAGGCAAGTCTTATTGGGAAAGCTAAGGCCCAGCCACTTCAGTACCTTAGGAAAAGGAGAATACTAATAGGAGGTACATAAGAGGTCACTCACACACTTACATAGTCTATACCAAATTAAATAGGTGACCAACCAAGGCATTGCTCACAAAGTATTTCTAAGTTATAAACACTGTCAAGTGTCCCTTTAGGCCGCTCACAAGTTTTCAAAAAGTTTATTTACCAAACTCACCGTTTGTAAATATTTATAAAATCGTACTTTTTGGCACTACGCCTGACATATTTGCTTTCTGACTTTGGGTTTCACCAGAAATCACCTGTTAGGGTGGACAAATAAAAAATAGTAAAATAGTACAAAAATACAACTAAGATTGTCACACCCCAAACCCAATATCCATACTAATCATTTGTTATTAGAATAATTGGATCATAATCTCAATCCCATTGAAAATTTAATTCATTTATCAATATTTTTCTGCATAATGAACATAATATTGTTCTTGTGACATAACGAAGTCAACATCAGAGTCATAATTAGAGATTATACAATACTAAGATTAACTATGATCAACTCAATCCATACTAAATCAATATATACAATGTGTGAGTATATTAAAATCTTCAGTGTGACAACGATAAAATCTCCATACTTAAACCCCAGTTCTTCTAACGGTGCAACTCTCAAAGTTACCGGTCATATGTTATCCTATTTGGCAGCGTACAAACCTGAAATTGTTAAAATATAAACCGTAAGCATTAAGCTTAGTGAGGTACTCCTTCCCTGCAACAGAATAACAATTCTATATCGAATATGTGGATATAAAATCCGAACAATCCTGCCCATTGGCAATAAAAAATCATGGATCATAAGATCCAAATAATTCTGCCCATTGGCAATAACAAATCCTGGAACATAAGTTCCAAATAATTCTACCCATTGGCAATAACAAATCCTGGAAATTAAGTTCCAACAAATCATTGGATCTTTGTCCAATTCCAATCCTGGATATTTGAATATCCAAACAAATCCTGAATACCGAAATATTCAAACCAATCCTGGATCATGAGACCCAAACAAATCCTGAATATTTTAATATCCAAACAAATCCTGAATACCGAAGTATTCAAACAAATCCTCTCTTAGAGCTATATTCATATTTATATATGAAACAAATCATAAGTACACCCACCTTGACAGTTTAACTCGCTTTTCCCTTGCCTTTATCCGGTACTTGTTTAATCAGCTCTTCTTCCCTTCCTATCATTATTACAATATTATTATCATCATAAGAATATTAATAGTCCAAACAATAACTTCAATCATAACTCAATTCATAAGCATCATATTATTCAATTCAAATCATTCATTATAAATGAAATCCCATTTAGACTCAGGTTCTGATATCTAACATATTCAAATTACAGCCCAAACCTTCTTTAATTCTTCTTGTTAATCCAATCCTTATCATATCATGTTTCCAAAACAAAATACGGCACATCATTATAAGTTTCCTAGAGCAAGATATGCCTATTTCTTTTCCACATAGCAAATCTGCCCTATAGGCTCTTTTATCATTCATTCAATTTCCAGGAATTTTCATAATTTTTATACATCATAAATTTCTATGATATTTTACCCAACATCAGTAAACATATTGAAAAATACAAAATTAAAGTTTCATAATTTTTAAGGTTCGTTTGCTATGTCAAGCAAAACATCGAACACCTGGCGGGCATACTTTCACCCTTAGGGCAGATTTCATACCCGAACTTCAAACTCTCACCAAAGACACATTTCTTGGTATTTGGACATTATTTTCGGATATGTCATACATATATGAGTCCAGGTTAATCTCCAATTGGAACCAATCAATTCCAGTAAGTACACAAAAATATATGGAAGTTTGAATAAACAGAGTTTCTAAACAAAGCAATTTTAGGGTTTTATACATTAAACTTAACTTAAACTTTCATCTAACCAAACATATATATCAAGGGCTGAAAGTTTAGTAAAAAAAATTATGATTTATATCATATAAAACATAAATATAAGAAAAATAATAAGATTTGCAGTTAGAATTACCTTCGGGGCTTTTACGTAATTTTCAATGAATTTTTTCTTCAATTTTCTCCTCACTTTTTCTTCCTAACTTCTTACTTCTCTTTCCTTAAGCTTAAAATCTCTCATGGCTGCATTTGGATGAATAAATAGGAAATTATAAGGGTTTAAGGTCGTCCAAAGCCACCACCCTTCCGAACCAATGAGAATAAAACATTTGTTGCCATAATAAGACAAAAAACTACTTAACGGATGGACTGTTTTGCCCTTGTTCATAATTTTGGTATAACTTCTCACTCAAACCTCCGTTTCACACACCATTTGCTGTGTTACAACCATAACTCACTTGTATACAACTATATAGTTTTCACCTCAAGTCAATTGTTATGTCATAAAGGCCCAAACTAGCCTTAACCATGAACATTCCTACCGAAACCCTCAAAATTTGTATTTGTAACTAATCCGACATTTCATGATTTTTGAAGGTAGGATTAGACTAAACATAGTAAATTAACATCATATATATTAATAACACACTAATCATATCATATAAGCTAAGCATGATTTAAGCATAATTAATCGTAATTATATTCGGGTTGTCACAAAGATATTGTCTCAAAGAATCCTTTGGCGTGCAAACACCACATCACCCCTAGTATTTACCTATAAGTAGAGCATTTGGGTAAGGTCAAAGATAAGATAATTGAAGCATTGTTATTTTTCACAAATTTGCACAAAACGTATTATTTCCCCGCTCTCTTATTAGTATTTGAAGTGTTTTTCTCTTCACTCCTAAGAATCATCACTTCTAAGTGATAGCTTTTTCTCTTTGATCTTACTAAAAAGCTCATAGTCAATAATTGTCATCCTTATTTAGCAATCATAAAATCAACATTTTCCCACAAAATTTATCTCTCAGCTACTTGTTCTTGAATCTTTGAATATGTTGAAGACAACTTCCTTTGGAGTGGGTTACGTCTTTCTAGATTTAGTATATTTATGAACCCCAGTACCACTACCTTCTTAAATTTGGCAACTCTATTGGGGAGGTATTCTCGCTACCATGGATAAATAAGGTTACTATGTTATGAAGCAGTTAGGTTTTTTAGATACCTCGGCTGATAATGGAGTACAAAGTGATCAGATGACCAACGAGGAGGTCATGGTTATCAGAGCAAGAGTTCCTGCTTCTCAAGGGGCATACAAGTGATGCAGCTGTCGCATCGTTGAGTGTAATGAACTTGATGAACATATTTTTTGAGTTTCTGGGATAACACAATGTGGATATGACTAGCTCAGGTCAATCTTGTGTAACACCTATAATGGCACTCGTTGGAGGAGCAGTTACAGTGGAGATTACTCTAGCTAAAAGAACAGTGATAGAGCAAGTGGTGACGCCCGTGAGTTTGCCAGTGGAAAAAAAAGGAAAAGATAGAAGAATCACCCTCCAAAGATGTCACAACAAAAGAGATAAAAAAAAAGTTTTTTCCTCCCAAAAGGAGTCACCTCTTATACATGAGTAATTACAGAACCCATACCGAGAAAGTATCAATAAAAAACCATACCCAGAGGGGTATATTTCTCCCAAGTTCATGAAGTTTTTTTGGGAGAGATTAGAATCTTAGAGAATGCGTTAAAAGGTTTATGTATTACCTTGGTGCACACAACAATGACAAGGAGATGAAGTTGCTGGAGTGTTCAAAAACTAGTGTACATATAGAATTCCTATTTAGCGCCGAATAACACTCCTTCCTGGGAGGAGATACACATAAAGTTCTTCCAAAAATCTTTCTTAGCGGAGGATGAGTTCACTTTGAGGCATTTTGCCCAAGTGATACAAAAGCCGAATGAGGAATTGATGAAGTGCATCAAGCGCTTTGGAGAAAGAGCGTTTGACGTTCATGATGAGCAAGTCTATTACAGATTTACGTGGAGGCGCTGGTAGAGGAGTATAAAATCCATCTGACCAATGAAACTCAGGAGGGTAGTTTTAGATAATTTACACGAGCAGCTAATAACATAACTATAGTCATCAAACCAAGACCCCAATGATGGAGGGAATAAATGCCTTTACCGACGGGGAGGTTTCAAGTGCCCCGGTGGCAAGCGGTGAACTATGTCGAGGGGGCCAAGTGTTAAAAAATAATATTGTTACTGGAAAGAGAAAGTTTGGGGATGAGGTCCCACCACCATTGCCATGCAGCATGATAGAGGATACAGATTATTATCATATGTTGGTGTATGAAGGGGTGGAAGGTCCCCCTCACTAAAACGGTCAAGTATGAACGGTGGCGAAAAAAGCAAATACGAAGTTTCTTAAGATGCATCAGAGGGTTAAATATTCCACTAAGGTCTGTTACTACGTGCGTATGATAATAAGAGAACAAGTCGCTAACGACACATTACAGATCCCACCAGTGGATGTTAATGAAAACTCGTTCCCAGCTCATCACTATGGCACGAGAAATATGGCGGTGGAATATAATGAGGAGGGAACACTCATGTCTAAAGAGTGGTCGAGTAATGATGATGTATGTGAGGAGTGGCTGTCTAACTTTGCCAAAGAATATCACAAGGATAAATTGGATGAGCAGGTGAACCCCCAAACAGGAAGCATGGATGTAGTCCATGCCTTAGATGAGGGAGGAACATCAGAAACCGAGTATGCATATAATGCACGGACATATGAAATTCAGATAAACTCAGAATGTGCGGCTATTGAAAGAAGTCCTAAGTTCAAGTGGTTCTTTGACCAAATTGGAGTGAAGCAAGATACGTGAACGGTAATCACCAATAAGATTTTTAAATAGGTCAAGGAGCAAGGGAATTCATCTCTCAACTGGCATGGCCCCATTGGGAGGTTAATCAAGAGGTACACATCTGAGGTGGTATTTTTAAAAGCAAACAAACAGTACCCTTATTTCATAATAAACCTCTATACGTTACAACCTTGATAAATGGAATTATTTTTCCAAGAGCACTTCTATATAGAGGGGCATCAATAAATATTATGCCCATCAGTATCATGTAAGAAATCAAAATTTCTCAAAAAAATATTGTGCTGATACTACTTGTGATCTTTGGCTTCAATACTGCGAGGATGCAGTCACTTGCCTCTGTCAATATGGGAATTAAATTGGGAAACTTCACATCCCGCATCAAATTTCACATAATTAATGCCACTACCAGCTACCAACTTTTGGTAGGTCAGGTGTGGATACACTACACCAAATCTGCACTATTGTCACGGTCATTGACCTTGACAAATTGGACTTGTCAAGGTCAATGACCGTGACAATTCTGGGCGAGAGAATTTTTTTTATCACGGACGTGTCTCGGTCATTGACCTTGACAAGTCCATTAGAATTGTCACGGTCGTGTCACGATCAGAGACCGTGACAAGTTAGTCACGGTTAACAACCGTGACCAACCCGTGATAATATTTAAAAAATTGTCACGGTTAATGACCGTGACAAGTTCGTGACAAGTCCGTGACAACTTTTGTCAAGGACTTGTCACGGTCAATGACTGTGACAATTCTGGGCAGAATTGAAAAAAATTCTGCTGGGCAGTATGGCCACTGCCACTGCCCAGCAGTATATTTGTACATGTTATAACAACGTTGGTTGTACCTATTCAAACATTATATATCCAAATATACCCAAGATAGTGCAAATATATATTCATGACGATATAATCCAAATATTCAAAATATAAATAATATACATGACAATATAATCCAAATATAATTTAAATGTACAAACTTAAAAATAATGTTACTACATGTCTTGGGTAAATGTGAGGAGGTGAGTTGGCCACACGATATACGAATTGACACACCCACTAATATACATCGTGCCGCATTGTTCACGCAACCACAATAGGGAGTTCTCCTTTTCGAGTATCACATGCGTGACGAGCACTTTGGACTCGATCCTTTGAAGCGCACGTCCATGAACTATTCCACCCTCGACGATATTCGGGTCCCTCAACCCCCGCCATATCCGCTGGCCATCAAATACATCTAATATGAACACGCTCGGCCAACCAAGTGTCGACAATGGTCTGGGGAAGGGAGCCAAATAAGGAAGTGGATCATCGAAATACGCACGTGATGGTGAAGAATCAGTGAGGTCCACATACTCGTCCTCCTACGCCTCGTTCTCCCGCACCTCCTCCTCCTCCTCCTCCTCCTCCACCGCCTTCTCCTTCCCTTTCCCTTTCCCCTTCACCTTTCGGTCTCCGCCCAACGTACGCTTCATGAATGCGTACATATCTTCGACCGTCGCCTCCAAACGGGACAGCTTCGCATCGTGTGAATCCACCATTCGAGCCAACCCGGTGTCGCTCATCTCCAATCCGATGATCCTAGATTTGGCCACCCGCGAGCTCACCCCCCTTGTCCTCCCTTGCGATCAGAGCCAAGCACTTGACTGAGTGCATCTGTGGATAAAGACGCCTTGTCGGCATCAGACTGCGACTCATGCACTTCCTTAAGCTTTGCCTAAAACGACAAAAAGCACATGATTAGTAAAATAAGTAAACTAAAAAATTATAACGTAATTAACAAATATTAAATTGTCGGATTACTTATAATCTCCGTCGCGATGCTCGGGGACACCTCCTTGTCCTTCCCCTTATTCGTCCGAAGAGCTACATAAGTATCGAGCCTATGTGGCTTACCCCCTGGCCCACTCCCTACCCCCTGAAATAAAATAAAGTAAAATTAGTATCGGCCCCGCAAAGTAAAATAATGAAGAATAATATATTTCTGTAGTTATAGAAAAATTAAATCTTACCTTCATCCAATGCTCCACCTCGGCGTAAGAGGTCCGGTCGGAGTAGTGCACGCCCGTCTTTTTTGCCCGATTTTCCCTCCCTGATTGGCGAGATGCCAATTGTCGATCCTCGATCTCATTGTCAATGAACTTTTCCCATTGTGCCAATGAGATCATCTCCTTGGGTGGGACGGATCCACGCCATTGTATAATGGACTCTCGTGTTTTTCCAAAGTACCGTGTCTGCATATTTTTCTTCCACGCCTTGTGTTGCTCCCTCAACTGCTCCAAGACGGAATCGCGTAGCTTTAGATCCAAGTTGAACTGTTCTTGTCCAACAAATTCAATGTTAGTTGCGAATAAATATAAATATAAATATAAATATAAGTATAAATATAAATATAAATATAAATATAAATATAAATATAAATATAAATATAAATATAAATATAAATATAAATATAAATATAAATATAAATATAAATATAAATATAAATATAAAATGAAATTGAAATTGAAATTGAAATATTCATATAAATATAAATATATTACCTGTAGTGCCGACCAAACAGCTAACTTGAGCTCATATGGCACCTCCTTCCAACTCATAAACTCCGGGCCGATGATCGTCTTTAGCAGCTCGAGGGTCTCGCTAATAGCTCCGATTTGTTCTCGACGGTAATCCCAAATTTTCCATATTTGGGGAGCCTAGGGGCGGAGGAGCCCTCGTCGCCTCCGCTACCACAGAGCCCAGATGACATCATCATACACAGCATCATCATCTTCGCCTTAATATCTGAAGGAGAAATTTGCTGTAAAAAATGTTATTAGTACACATAAAAAAAATGTTACTAGTACACATACACACACCCCTACCCCACCCCCACCACACACACGCACACGTCATGCCACTTTTAAAACTAACCAACCCAACATTTCATCAATTAAACTAACAATTAAAGTATACAATTATTAATTTACTAATTTACAATGAGGGGCAATCCTACTTTCATATGAAATTGGCACTAATTATTAATTTACTTTCATCTAAAACTATACAATTAAAATTACAATTAAAGCTATACAATTGTTAAAATTGTCCCCCCCCCACCCCTTGCCCCCCTCCCCCCGCCGCGCACACACCTACGCACACACACACACACCCCGCCCCCTCCCCCCTCCCCCCACCACGACCGTGACAACTACATTTGTCATGGCCTTGTCACGGTCAATGACCGTGACAACTCTTTGTCACGGTCGTGTAAAGGTCAATGACCGTGACACAAAACGCGTGTTTTATCATCTTATTCATTGCACGATCTTTTATCATCATCTTATCTGTATATTCATTGCAATTATCTACTTCTTTAATCCTTTATCTTTATATTTATTCTTTGAGATTCTTTTATATTTCAAAAGTCTCTTATCCTCATTATATTTTATCACAATATGCATATCTTATAAGAGAGTCGGGTTTGGCATGAATAATTTGTAATGAAGTCTAGAACGAATCTTACTAAATCAATTGGGGTATTTTCATATTTTTATTACTTTATTAATTTATTGTTTATCAATAAAATTATGACATGATATAATTATAATTGGAGCATAAATTTCATTATCATAAAGGGATAAATCCAACCAAGTACAGAGATTTTACAAATTAAAGTGAGAATTAAATTTAAGACTTTCTAACAACATGCATGTGTATGGATTCTACATAGTTGGGCATGAAAGTAACTAATGATATTTCTAAAAACAAATAATTGGCAGCATTTTGTGAATTTACTTAACTTTATATAATATTATCAAATTCTGTTAAAAAATTATCTAGGGTTTTACCTAATTGAATTAATTTCATGAATAAAATTATTATCAAATTTAAATATTTGTATAATTAAATTTAACATATGAATTCTACAACTTTTCTAACATTTACACAATTCTAACTATCACTAACCTTGCATTCATCTAAGGTTTACATAGTTTTAACAAATTATAACAAAATATTATCATATTTTTAGTTAAAACATTCCACCCCCACTACCCCCTTCCCCCCTCCCCCACCACACACCACCACACACATATATACACACACGTATACACATACCCCACCCCCACCCCCTCCTCCTCCCCCTCCCCCCTCCCCCCCCACCACCCCACCCCCATTACCCCCTTTCCCCCTCCCCCACCACACACATATATACACACACATACACACATACATATACACACATACACACACACACACATATAGAAATGAAAGAGAGAGAGGGAAAAAAAATATACCTTAGAGAGAGAGAGAGCAGAAATCGCTAAGAGAAAGAGAGAGGGGGGAAAACCAAAAAAGGTGGGAAAAAAAGAAGCCTAGGGTTTTTTTACTGCAAAAGTTTTCACGACCGTATCAAGGTCATTGCTTGTGACAAGTAAATTTATCACGGCCTTGTCACGGTTAATGACCGTGATAACTCTTTGTCACGTCGTGTCAAGGTCAATGACCGTGACACAAAACGCGTGTTTTTTTGTCACGGTCAATGACCTTGACAAGGGTGGCCGGCTGAAAGGTGATAATTTTATCATTTTGGTGTAGTGATACACATGCACGAAATTGTGCCGTCAATATTCCACCAATGTGTAAAAAAAAAATTTATGGGACGAAGATTGTGATTAAAGCCACGAGAAATCATTTTCAGTGAAGGAGGACCACTTGGTTGATGCGACATTTTACACAGAATTAGATGAGGAAATGAAATATTTGATCAAGGGAGCAAGAGATCCCCACATGGTTAAAGAAAATGCTAAGTCCAAAAAGTCAGTGCATGAGAGGTTAGGCCATCGAGTGGCCTCCTCTGAGAGTAAGGGAAAGATAAGAATAAGTTTAAAAAAGAGGTAAGACCCCTACAGACTTGCAAGAATATCGGCATTAGCCATAGTTAAGAATGGGCGGCTAAGGATTATAGGAACACGATTACTCGAGGGGATGGGGGGCTCAGTGTCCTAAATGACAAAATCTACCGGGAAGTAGAAAGTGTCCACTTGGACTATCACATCCTCAACAATCCCTCGCGGTATCTTCATGATAAGGTCCACGAGTTGGAGAGTGATCTTAGTGGGCTTTAGGTCCCCCAAATCTAATTGCCTATAGATTGAGTAAGGGAGAATGTTAACACTCGCCCTTAAATCTAATAAGGATCTCTTAATGAGGTTCTCTCTAATGATGCACGAAATGATCGGTGCACCCGAATTTTTAAACTTCAGTGGGAGGTCACTTAAAAGAACTAAGCTTACATTTTGTGCTAGAAAAATATTATTTTTCACCTTTAATCTACGTTTCACAATCAATTAGTCTTTAAGAAACTTTGTATAGGAGGGAATTTGCTTGATTGCCTCGAGAAAAGATAAATTAAGCTTGACTTGCCATAGAACATTTATCACATCTTCACAGGAGGTTCCTTTAGGAGGAGGAACCAACCGTTGAGGGAAAGGCACTAAAGTGGGAAGTTTCAGTACAACTTCGGGCCAACTAGTGTTATCATTGTCACTCTCATTCAAGGGGGCATCTTTGGCCTCTTATGTGTCAAGCGAAAACTCCTTGTCTTTAAGCTCGTCTTGTGGGGGAGGTGATAAATCAATGACTCTCCCACTACATATAGTGGTCACGACTTGACATTTCTCCTTATTATCGTTAAAAGTAGAGCTAACACTAGTTTGACCTTGGGAAGGTCTTTGGCCTTGGGCTGGAAACTTGCCCTTCTCTTGGACACTTAATGATGATTACAACTTAGATAATGACGTTTTTAATTTGCCAAATTATTGGGCATTTTGAGCATTGGGTTTTGATAAATTGGTCCAAAGTGTCATAGAGATTTCTACGCAGTTGGGTGATAAAAGGCGCCAGAGGTGGTGCTTGCATAGGGGGAGCTTATTAGAAATGCGGGGGCGGGCGCGGTGGTGGAGCAACATGTGAATTAGGATTCATCATTGCGTGTGGTTTCCCATAATTGAAATTGGGATGGTTCCACCATGAAGGGTTATGGGAATTCCCGCGAGGGGCATTAAAATTACCTTTAAAAGCTCCTACCGCTTCCACTTTCTCTTGAAGCATCACTTTGTAGGCGGGTATTATCGGTCATTCCTTCATTGGATGTACCGCCTCATAAATCGCACACACCTCCTCTATTGATGCTCGAGTGGAGCCGAATGTTTCTCTTTCTCTCAATTCGACTACGTCCTCCAACCTCTTGTCAAGTTGGTGGATTTGAAGCTTCAACTCGGCTTCTTTGTCCAAATGATAAAGCCCGAACGCAGAAGGAGCTGTGGAGATTTATTGAGCTTGAGATTGGGTGTCAGGATTGAATGTGTCCCACGCTTGAGTAGTCTCAGCGACATACTTATGGTGAGCCTCAGCATCATCCACATCTAAGCTTAGAAACTCCCTGGAGCACATGGTTTCAACTAGTTGTTTGGAACTTAAGCTTAGCCTATGATGGAAAAGGAGAAGTGTCTCCATTTCTCCAAACTGTGGTGCATACACATATTAAGCAACTCATTAAAACGCTCCTAACATCTATCAAAAGGCTCATTTTCGAGTTTTCTAAACGTCTGAATTTGAGCTTTGACGGAATTGGTTCAATGTGAGGGAAGAATTTTTGGAGAACCTTTGCTAGCATGTCCCTCCACATTCCGATCGAGTTTGGTGCCAAATACCATAGCCAAGTCTTGGCCTTATCTTTTAGGGATAAGGGAAAAAGTTTGAGGCGAACGACATCCGCACTGCACCTTTGATCGGTGAAAACCTCGCACGCCTCCTCGAACTCTCGGATGTGGAGGTAGGGTTTTTACGACTCAATACCGTGGAATGTATGGAGTATTTGAATCATCCCATATTAAAAATGAAATTGCACTGCATTATATGGGAATATAATGCATCCCGGAGTGACGAGTTTCTCGGGATATATGAGGCCTCTTATAGGGAGGTATGGTAGCTCACCCTCACCTGTACCAAAACTTGCGTTGTCAGTCATCACGCTTTCTCTTAATGATTCAATATCCTCACTCGACGTACTAGACGTGTGACTCAAAGTGTGAGTTGTGATGGATTTGGGTGGGGTAGGAGGGGGAACCCAAAATCGTGGAATGCGAGGAGAGTGAGGGCTATCGAGATTGTACTCTACTATAGGATTTTCGTGAATTCTGGTAGGAGTGGATTGAGGAGTAGGTTGAGGAATTTTCATGTAAGGATTTGAGAGATCCTAATTTTTTATTTTATTTTTATCTTTTTGTTTTCGAAATATTTTTTGATTTTATGATTTTTTTGGCTTTTTAAGAATTAGAGTTAAATGTCTACCTTGTCCTCGAAAACTGCGCCAAAAACTTGGCGCGACTAAATAAATGTGTCTTTAATGCGTGTAATTATGGATCAAGTGCAATCCAATCACTCAAGTAATAATCCGGTACCCGGGTATTGAACAGAGGGAATAGGACACATAACGTGACGACGAATAGGAACGACGAATAACCTTAAATTTGATTCGGAGAAAGAAAAGAAAAGATGACTATGTTTGGGACTTTCATATCAACTAATGCAAATTAATTAAACTATTAAATTAACTACGCATGCGAGAATAATTAAGTGATTTTAAATCAATGTGAGAAAATGGAGTTGGAGTACACTCCCCCGAACCGTCGGTGATTGCTTAGAACATAAAACCTTCAAAAACCTAGTTCTCAATTCAAAGAATCATCAAATACTCTCTAAGTATTTGACATATGCGAATTTTATTCCTCAGAGTATCAAATCAAAAATTGTATATAACGGGAATGACAAATTACCGAAACTCATATTGCATATTTAAACATTCTGGTTACCTAGGGTAAACGGATTTACAAGACCTACAACATTTATTTCGACAAGACATCAAGCCTTTGAATTATTAATAAATTTTATTCACTTTTAAATCCATTCGTAAAACCTAGGATGGGTTCATGTACCCTAATCCTCTAGTAGCTTAGTCTGACATGGTGATGTGGAGAATAAATGAAATTGTAACGTTACATGCAATTGAAATCATGATGAAGTTATATCTAGACATGCATGGAGTTCTTAATTTCCCAAAAAAATAAATAAAACATGCAAAGAGGAAGAAGATTCAAGAATAAAGTAAAGAAGACAAACTTTATGTATTAAGTCTTGAGAGTCAATCCACAAATGTATAATCTTATTGCATGAATTCAAAGTTATGGTTCTTGCTTCCTCTCCTCCCTACTCCTAGGTGAAAAAATGATAAAAACTATGTCAAGCATGAAACTACAACCCTACTTGGTCATTTTTGCAAGAGTCCCCCCTGTCCATGAACCTCGTAACAAGTCCAACAATAGTTTTTACATACTTTTCAAACCCAATTTTTCCATGGTTAGGTCCCGTCTGGTATTTCTTTTCGCATTTGGGTAAACCTAATACAAGTGAGAACATAATAAACATAATAATTATCATGCTGAGACCCGTCTCTCATTTTTCCTTATTTCTTTTCCAAAAAGTATCAAAATATTTTTCCTCGTTTATCAAAAATACCAAAATCTTTTCTTTTCCTCCCTTTTTACCCAAAAAACATTTTGTCATCTTTTTCAAAAATGTCTAAAACATTTTCCTTCCTTTTCTAAAAGTAACAATTTTCCCTTTCTCTTTTTCAAAAATAAATTCAAAATATTCTCCTTCTCAGGTCGATTGCATACCCTTAACTTAGCTCCCTATTGGCTTCAGTCTTCAGTTGAACCTCCCCAAAGCTTTGTCAGTCCCCTCACTTCCTTCAAGTTCGAAATTCATCCACTTTCCATGTAGAACACAGACTAAGTACAAAATGTATAACCATATTTGATGACGGTTCTAGCTCAAACCATTGCCAAGATTGACAACCTTCAAACCGAGGTTCATGAGATGCAACGAAACTCGGTCTTTATTCTCCAAGATCCCGAGGTCCTCTTCCCTCGCACTATGGGTCCGCCCCACCCAAGCCTATTTGGGTTCCTGAGGAATACCAACATGCTCCACGTGCTCCTCCTACTAATGGGACACCACCAGCCCATCTCCCTATGACGAACCTTACCCATCTAGGGACTAACTTACCCGTGACCATTGATCCGAAGGAGAAGAATTGAACAAGGTCAAGGAAGAGATCAAGATGTTGACCAAGAAGTTCGACCAAGTCAGAATCTATGAAAATTACATGGACTACACCCACATGTCTCCCTATCTTCAAGATGCCCACATCAAGAAGTTCGAGGGTAGTGGACCCCCGATTGTTCATCTCCGCGGCTATCATCGAGCCATGACTCTCTTTGGGGCCTCCAAGGAAATAATGGCCTAAATGTTCTAATAGAACTTGAAGGATAGCGTTCTTCATTGGTTCTTATCTCTTAAGGAGTCCAGAATCCACAATTGGGAGGATGTTGCCCACGAGTTCATGTCATAGTACAAGTACAACGAAGAGTTCGAGGTTACTCGCCGTGATTTGGAGCTTCTCAAGCAGAATCCTGGGGAGTCAGTTAGTCTCCTATTAATTAAAGAAAGAAAAATGAAAAAAAAAATAAAAAAGGAAAATGGGGTTACGTAGCAAAAACAGAGGTCAGTGGAAACAAAGTACCGGTCGACCGTGTCTTGGGCCGGTCGATCGCGTGAAATGGGAGGGCAACACTATTTTGTAGCTACAAAAAAATCCAAAAATCCGGTCGATCGCCGGAGCTGGGACAGTCGACAAATGCTGCGAAAAATCCCCACACAACCACAACAGCTCAAGACCCACAATCCACAACTTCCATGGCAGCAACACCAAGTATAAGCCAAGAGCCACCATTAACGAGATGGACCCGAGCTCTAATTCATGGAAACCAAAATCGACCATGGAAAAACTAAGCACCAATTCGTACAAAAGACCCATTTGGGTAAAGACCCACCATAAACACTAAGCTCCACAACCTCCACCAAAAATGGCCAAAGGTTGTCACCCAATATACCTGATTTATAATATTTTATTGCTAAAATATAACTTAAATGAGTAATTAGTATAATACAACTTGAATAAATATTTGTTAATCAATTAAGATATTTTTTAAGGTTAAAATATTACAAAAGAACTCTAAATAACCTTAAAAAAAATCCTCGTGGGCCTACCGCCCGGGAACCCCCCGCCACTAGTTTAGCCGTTGTTTAACTCCGGTTCCCCACAAGTTTGGATCCTGGCTTCTTCCCTATTAGGCGGTAGGCGTGCACTATAAATGAGAGGTGAGGAAAACTCAAGAGAGAGTGTACATGAAAATGTGTAATCAATAACCGAATTTTATTGTGATAAACGTTTTTCCCAAATATTTTCAAAATGTTTTGAGTACTAACTCTTGCTATCAAAATATTTTTAAAACCTTTTAGGTGTCCAGCCACAGGGACGCCAGACTTGAGGACTTCATTCCAGGGACTCGGAACTGTAGCACTGTGGATGCTGATAGGATTTGATTAGACGACTCCTCTATTCAGATCTAGTGTAGGATCTCATTTTTATTCCATGTATGGACATGTTGTCCGAGACATTTTTCAATTCAGTTTTCAGTCTAGTATTGACGTTATTTAGTTGTGTTGGGTTATGAATTATTTATTTGGTTTTGGATTTTAGCCGATGGTTTATTCGGCAAGACTTTATTCATTTCAGTACATCAGATCTGCCGAATTGTCACGGTCATTGATCTTGACAAGTTTAACTTGTCAAGGTCAATGACCGTGACAATTCTGGGCGAGACAACTTTTTTTTATCACGGTCATGTCACGGTCCATGACCGTGATAAGTTCGTTAGAATTGTCACGATCGTGTCACGGTTAGGGATCGTGACAAGTTTTGTCACGATTTATAACTGTAACAAGCCCGTGACATTTAATAAAAAATTGTCATGGTCATTGACCGTGACAACTTTCTTTGTCACGGACTTGTCACGGTCAATGACCATGACAATTTTGGGCAAAATTGGAAAAAAAATCTGCTGGGCAGTATGGCCACTGCCACTGCCACTGCCACTGCCCAGTAGTATATTTGTATCTGTTATAGCAAAGTTGTACCTGTTCAAACATTATATATCCAAATAAAATAGAGATAGTGCAAATATACATTCAAAATAGAGACAATATGCATCACGATATAATCCAAATATAATTCAAATGTACCAACTTAAAAACAATTCAAATGTACGAACTTAAAAACAATACAATTCAATTCAAACAATGTCAGTACATGTCTTGGGTAAGGTTAAATCCGAGGAGGTTAGTAGGCCACACGATATACGAATTGACACACCCACTGATATACATCGTGCCGCATTGTTCGCACAATCACAACGGGGAGTTCTCCTTCCCGGGTATCACATGCGTGACGATCACCTTGGACTCGATGTCTTGAAGCTCACGTCCATGAACTAGTCCACCCTGAACGATATTCGGGTCCCTCAACCCCCGCCCTATCCGCTGGCCATCAAATATGTCCAGTATAAACACGCTCGGCCAATTAAGTGTCGACATAGGTCGGTCGAAGGGAGCCAAATAGTGAAGTGGATCGTCAAACTCCGCACGCATGGACGATGAAGCAGCGAGGTCCACATCCTCGTCATCTTGCACCTCGTCCTCCAGCACCTCCTCCCCCCCACCTTCTCCTTCCCTTTCCCCTTGCGTTTTCCGCCGCCCAACGAACGCTTCATGAATGAGAACATATCTTGGACCGTCGCCTCTAAACAGGACATCTTTGCGTCATGCGAGTCCACTGTTCGAGCCAACCTGGTGTCGCTCGTCTCCAATCCGATGATCCTAGATTTGACCACCCACGAGCTCACCCCCCTTGTCCTCTCCTTGCGATTGGAACCAAGCACTTGGTTGAGTGCGTCTGTGGACAAAGATGCCTTGTTGGCATCAGACTGCGACTCACTCACTTCCTTAAGCTTTACCTGAAACGACAAAAAGCACATAATTAGTACAATAAGTAAATTAAAAAATTACAACGTAATTAACAAAAAGTAAATTGTCGGATTACTTACAATCGTGGCCGCGATGCTCGGGGACACCTCCTTGTCCTTCCCCTTCTTCGTCCGAAGAGCCACATAAGTATCGAGCCTATGTGGCTTACCCCCAGGGCCACTCCCTATCCCCTGAAATAAAATAAAGTAAAATTAGTATCGGCCCCGCAAAGTAAAATAATGCAGAATAATATATTTCTGTAGTTATAGAAAAATTAAATCTTACCATCATCCTGTGCTCCACCTCGGCGTAAGACGTCCGGTCGGAGTAGTGCACGTCCGTCGTTTTTGCTCGGTTTTCCCTCCCTGATTGGCGAGATGCCAATTGTCGCTCCCCGATCTCATTG